>CM053600.1:53162378-53177635 GCA_028646575.1 Pseudocheirus occidentalis | reverse complement strand
GATGGATCGCGTCAGCCCCCCTGCTATCTGCAGGCTGAGGGCTCTGAAGCATCCCAGTGGGGGCCGCTGTGGCTCAGCTGTTCCTGCTGCAGCCGCCTCCTGCTGCCTCCTTGCCCTGGGAGCAGTTTGGCCGGACCTGCTCTTCTCCTCCCCAGTTAGCAAAATCCACTGACCTTTCTCTTAGCCTTTTTTTCTTCTGGCCTGATAGATGTGGTAATTGTTCCTCCAGTAGAGCCGATCTGCTCTCATAGCCATAGTTCCTCATCCAATGCCCCAGGGTTTGACCCGGCCTGGGTTCCAGGTCCAAGACTGCTGCGAAGAGCCCCGCCTGCTGTGCTGCCTGTAGCAACAGATGTTCTTTCTGTCTTTTGGAGAGTTATGGAGCTTGAAAATCTGTTTAGCACCCCATTTTATGAGTTTTTTTAGTGTGTTTGTGTGGGAACTGTGGTGCTTTGCTGCTTCTATGCTGCCATCTTGGCTCCGCCCCCACATATATTTTTAACATTTGATTATAGAAGTTTAAATTCTAGATTCTTTCCCTTCCTCCCTCATCACCCACCCTCAGTGGAAAGACAAGCAATTCAATACGGGCTGTACATGTGTAGTTATGCAGACCATCTCTACAATGGAATGTTATGATCCGTAAACTTCAAATTAACATGAATACATCCTTTGATGAAGCAAGCTTGAAAGCCATATCCATATATATATATATATATATATTTTTTTTTTCTTTCAAGGTTTCTCATTTTCTCAATAAGATTTCTACAAAATGCATTTCCAATTCACCTGGTTGTGTGGGTGGTTGATTTGGGAAGAAGATATGTGTGGGAGGGACTATGAACTGGAGAGTGCCAAGAGGTTGTCTGCTGCATTCTTGTTAACTGGAGTAAGAAGTCTTTGTTCTGGTGGTGTGAGAGCAAGGACTTGGGGTTTTCAGAGGAGAGGGTTTCCTAGAGGAGTGGGTTTCAGGGTGCCCAGGGAAGGACTGTTGCTAGTGGGGTCTTGATGTTGCTGCTGTGCCCTCCACCCCACCCCCCGCCCTGTTCCTTGTACCAGATGAGAGAGGTTAACCCAAATTCCCTACTATGCGTCTTACTTTTCACTGCAGCCCTAGCTTGGTCAGAGCTGGGATGACAGGTTAAAGGATCTTAATGTTTCTAACCTTTTACGGTATCCTTTGTTTGGTCAGAGCCAGGATGACAGGGAGAAGGCACTGTCCTTTTGCTCAAGTAAACTTCACACAGGTGTTCACTCTTTTAAAAACTTCTTTGAGAATGAGGGCTTTGAACTTCATAGTCAAGACAAATGGGACTCTGGAAAAGATCCAGTGGTGCCTAGGCCCCTTTTCTCCATACTGGATAGCTCAAAGTTTCATTTCTGAGATATCTTTCTTTCAGATCTATGCATTTTCCCAATTTATCTTAGGGCTAAATAGTAACCAGAATGAATTCAATTGCCTGTATCTATATTCCCAATGATATTGCAGTTTTCTTTCTGTGTCCCAGGAAAGGGTTAAGTACTAATCCTATTCCAAAGTGCATCTTTGAAACCTGCTTCTCTTTGATCAGTGAATTGACCCCTTTTCTCTAGATAAATCTTAGGGGGAAAGTTTCCCTTTCCTCTTTTTTTAATCTCCCAAACTTGGCCAGAGTCCAAGGGAGTAGAAAAAGAAAAAGATTTTTGTTTTTCTGCCAACAACTTTTCTTTAAGAGACCATCAATCTTTCTAGCCCAGGTACACTTTTTCTTCTTTTCTGACTGGCTGCATTTCAAATCTTACAAGGTGGCAGACCCAAAGATTTTTTTTTTACATACACATGGAGCAGACAGACACTGAAAGACAGGTGGACACAGATGAAACAGACAGTTTATCCCAAAGCACCTAGATGAAACCAAATGGCAGATAGACATGAAACAGAACCAAATGGTAAGCCCAAACAGACTGATACAGATCTAAGCAGGGTGGCTTTTGCCTTGATGACAAATCAAAATAGACCAACTTGGGTCCAAGCAGAATGACTTACCCCAGGGGGCAGACCACTACAGAACTATATAGGTCCTGATAGGATGGCTTACACCTAGGGGCTCTCTCTGACATTTTAGAGAGAAGCCAGGGTGAGGGTCTTAACTGCTTCCAGTTGCCACTCAATCCCCCTCCAATGGGTAATACCAGAAACAGATGCTTTCCTCTAGAGGATAGGAAACCAGAGCTCTACAAAATAAGTCAAATGTAGGAACAAGTCAGAGTCAAGGAGGGACTTGCTAACCCTGTCCAAGCCTGGGGGCCCCGGAACATCTCAGGGACCAACTGCCCTTAGGGTCAGGGCAGGGCCAGTTTGTCCCCTCCCCAAGGCTAGGGTCCTGAGGTCTCAGTGGGTGACATGGAACACCACAATGTTGCTGGGGCCTCCAAATGTTCTAAAGAAAATTTAGCAACTGAGACTATTGTTCATTTTTTTAAAGTGGAGTTTAATGAGTTGTTAACTTGTAAGGGGTCAAGCTTACCCAAATCAAGCAGCCCCAAGATGCATCTTCTTGGGGTTTATATAGACAAAAATCACAATATAACTGTAACCAGGGGGAAACCACAACTTAGGCAGTTACTACATAAGCAGGGAAAATGCAGAAGCCAAAAGGTAGTGTTGATTAATGCCCTGTCAGTTACCCAAACAGTAAAAATCCCTTGATTGATTCCTAGATAATGGTGAGGGACGGTGGTGTTCTGCTTAGCGGGCTTTTGTGGAAGGCTTGGACAGGCCTGACTTGGAAGGCCTTTCTGGCAAGTCAGATCTGTTTTGTTGGTGAGTCTTCAAGGGGACAGGAGCACAGGTGTTAGACTAGATTCTTAATTGAGCTTGATAGGGAAAGGAGTTGGGAAGTGTTCCTAAAATGGAGGTTACCACAAGACTATATCCTAAAATGGAGACAGTTCTCTGAACTCAAGTTGGGCATCGGATGCAGATAGGCCTAAGTTTTGCTTTTGTAGTTAGGCTTTGACTGCAGCTAGGCCTAAGTTTCATTTTTGCAAACTTACCCCTCCCCTGCTTTCACCCACTACCAAAGAAGGTATCAAATGTTTTCATTGGTTTTCATTTGCTGAAGATTGTTTCCTTGCTCCTCCTATCTGGGTAGATTCTCAAGCTAGATTTGTGAGGCCGAGTTCTTAACCAATGAGGGGAAGGCCAGTGGGAGGGGTTGCTTGCAATAGGCTATATAACTATGTTTTTGCTTTCTGTAAACCAGCCTCCCTCCACTGGTTTGTTCTGGTGAAGGTGATGCTCCCTTTTTTACAATAACTGAATAAATCCTTGCTGTTCCTGCCTACAGAAGCCTCTGGGTTTTTGGTGAGATTTTTGGATAGGTTTTTTCATCCCATACAGATTTGGGGGCCTGGTCTGGGATTCCACCCACTTGTGAGACTTTTCCCCCCACTTTGGTCCTGAGGCAGGTGCCTGGAGATTTATCCAGTGGTCTCTGGACTTAGTGGAGGAGGTCACTGTTCTGAGGGGGCAAAGCTCCAAAGAGAGGAACTCGGTAAGCAACACAAACCTAGAGAAAGTCTCTAATCGTGTTGAAGTGGACCCAAACTCCGGCTGGCTGGTAGAGAAAGTCACATGAGTTACATGCATATGGCTGGGACAGATGAACAACATCTTGTGGGTTCTTAGGTCACAATTCATTAGGTTCTTGACCTGAAGTGACTGGTAACAGTGCTCCACCAAATTCAAAATGGGGAAAGGACATTCCAAACCCCCATCATCTGAATGAAAATCTGATATACCTATAAACAGTCCCTTGGGAGTAGACTGCTAGATTGAATGAGCTCCCAAAATATAAGGGGAAAGACAAAGATAAAATAATCAAATGAAATTGGCTTGAATATCTGTTCTATGTGTTTCTGTGTAAAGGGTGTGTCCATGTATCTGATAGCCTCTGTTCAGGGACTTTCTCTGAATGCAGCTCTCTTTGTCTCCCCCTCCTTCCTCCATAGGGAGGCTGAGAAAGAGGAAGAGAGAAAAAATATTTTACTGTCTAGAATAAAAGTATAAAAGTTTTGGAAAACCTTTGTTGGAAAAATCTCTAAAGTATCTGAGGTACATTGAGTGTTAAGGTAGGAGCGAAAGTGAAAATCTAGAAGAGAAAGAAGTGTTTGGAAGGGAGCATTCACCTATCCTACTTCAAGGTATTGGGAACATAAAAGAGCGTTAGGGTCAGGATGGTAAGTAAATCTTGTAGTTTGGAACTTTTAGTAAGCCTCTCAGAAAAGGAGGAGCGAGTGGGAAGAAATGTGGCTCTCTTGGTATGTAAATTTTTAGGCATTTAACTCCCTTTAGTTTTTAAGGTGCTTGAAAGCAGCATGAAATTGGGGTATGATTATGTGGAATGTAAAGGAATTTGAACAACTTTTAAAGGACCAAGAAAGCCTCCCCTTGAGCCAAAACAAGCAGCCGAAATGTTCCCTTTTATGGGAAGTTCCTTTGGCACAAGGGGGATTGAGGTTTCTTAATGTGCCCCTCAGTATTACTGAGGTGAGAAACTTTTAGAAAGAAACGGAGGTACTTATGCAAAATCCAGGGGGGAATCATCAGAACACCTAAATCAATTCTTGGAACCCAGCATCTATACCTGGAATGAGCTTATGCCCATTCTAAATGTCTTGTTTTCCCATGAAGAGAGGGGTAAAGGGTGAGAATTTCACTATACCCCTCACAGAAATTTTAGAATTTGAATGCAAAGAACCACTGCCTGAAATTGATTACTCCTAGTTTTGGAGGCAGGTATAAATTTTAGAGATTTAATTACTAAACTGATTATTCAATTGGTAACTGAAGGAACTCAAATAGCTCCCCCTAAAATGTTAATTTTAAAAGAAGAATTTCAGCAAATTTACCCTGAGGTATGAACAAATTGTGGAAAGGTTCTCCAAATTGAAGGAAGTTTTTGTTTTAAGTGGAAAGGCTGAAATTGGGTGGTGAAATTGGGTGGTTATTGTTGTATTAAAGATGAGCACCAATTATGGTAAAAGATATAGATTACTGTGAATTGTAATTATTACTAGAACTAAAAAGAAGCAGTTAGAATATTGGCCCAGCATATTTTAAAATGACCTGATTATAATAGGTGATTTGTGATTTCTGAAGAGGTGCCCAAAGAGGGTTAGGGCTGCCTGAGATCCCAAAATACCAACATGCTGGGTCCTGCGGAAAGAATTCCCCTCAAGTCTTCTCAGCCAAAGAAAAAGTAAAGTTTATTGAAAGATATGGGATAGACTCTTACAGAGCAAGTGTCTGCTAAGCTATCCTAAGGCACTCTCACCTAGATGAAGTCTCTGCTAGGGCAGTCTGTGACTCTCTCACACTTGAAGTCTCTGCCAAGCCATTCCATGGTGCTCTCACAAAGATGTAGGGAAGATGGGGTCTTATATACAGAGGAGTCTAGGGGTGGTTTAGAGGAGGAGCTGGGGAAGGGTCTTCAGGAGGAGCCAATGAGGTCTGACTCCAGTAATGAGTTTGGGAAGGGACTTCAGGTGGAGTGAATGAAAATCAGACTCCAGTACTTCAGGTGGAGTTAATGACAATCAGACTCTTAAGAGATTTCCCAGATTATGCACCTCAAAGATTCAAGGAAAGCTCAAAAGGGGGCTGAGGGAGGTCTCAGAGCCTACACCTCATCAATTTCAATTTCCTTGTAAACTGTCTTATGAAAATGTTAACATGAAGGAGAAACTGAAATATTAAGAAAATATATAAATTTGTGGATAATATTTCCTTTTAGAAGGCCAAGTGTATTAGAACTTAGAAATGTAGTTATATGATCAAAAGGAACATATTGTGATTTGGAATTAAGAAATTGATTCACTGTATGGATTATTTCTGCCCACCCCCCAAAGTTTTATATAAGGAAATGGTGGTAGAATCCACATCCTAGGGATTTCATAGGACTAAAATAATTGTAAAGGTGCTTGGAACAATATTCGATATAAAACGAAAATGCTATTTGACTGTGGGCTGTGTAAGCTAAAAATCAACTGTTTCATGTTTATTAACCTTACATGAAATTTTCTTTGGGAGTGAATTTTATGCCAATGGTTATGAGATGAATGATTTTCTGTGCAAAACAATTAGGAAATGACTAAATTAAGGTCACTAGATTGGTAATTACTTGATTTTGGTTTCAAAGTTTAAATTTAGGTACATGATTATCTGTGTTATAAGAGAAGCAGTTTCTCTTACACTATAAATTTTGTTAATTTAACAATTATACTGTCAGAGCAACAGAAAAAAATGATGAACAGGGCACTCTGATCATGTGTTATAATATTCTGAAATACTGTAATTTAAGTATTGCATAAATCAGGTATTTACAAAAATATGCTTGTGAAAAAGTAATTATTGGTAATTTTGTAAAGAAAAGACCCTGTGCATCCTCCTGTAAGTCTTCTGAAACCTTGAATTGTTCATACGTATGGAAAGGAGAGGTTGGGTGCCCCCTGGAAACAATCTGTAGGCAAGGTCCTCAGCCCTGGGAAGACATCTTGTTTTGGCTATGAGGCTCCAAAACAATGAACTTGACTTGCTGAGAAGTAGCAAGTCTATGTACAAAAGACTCAAAAGGTTCTGTAACAACTGGCTTTTATACCAGGACAAATTTAAAATTGGTGAAGGAAAAAATGTTAAGCAGAATTCCTTTTGTATGTGAGTCCTGGTTAGTCTTTATGATATATTGCAATTCAGAGTAATTTGAGGTTAAGGTAAAAGGGTTTTGGGACCATACTACATGTGAATGCTTTGTCCAATCAGGTCCCTACTTTTCATCTTTATAATTAATCAATAGAAAGCTAGACATAAAGCAAATGTATGAAATTTTACTGTTTTAAGGACATTCGTCCTGAATGTTATGCAAATAATTAGATATATGATTCATCAGTTTGTGAGGTTAAATATTAATCCCTCTGTTTTATTTTCTCTGGGATTCCATTATGAAACAGTTACATTGGTAATAGGGGTTTTAGGTTTGAGAAGATAAATGAAGATTTGGTTAGTAATAGGGATTTTAGTGTGAGTTCAGATTAAGAGTAGTCCCAGGAAGTTAGATATGCCTGAGAAGTAGATTCAACTCTTTTAGAGCAATAATTTATAAACTCAATGGAAGATTTGAATTTTTAATAAAAGGAATAAATATAGGAATAAATACAGGTTATTTGAAGCTCACTTTAAAGATGTTCCTTAACAAATGTGAGATCATGATCAAATCTCAAATTGATTATTGGACCTTGTTATTTAAGATTTGATGGGGCTGTTAACTGACTGTTTCTCTGAGTCTAACTCCAGGTATGAATATTAAGAAAGGCTATCCGAGCTGCCCGAGCCACCCATCCATGATGCCAGACCCTGTTAGGTACAGGTATGGGATACAAGGGGGAGGCTAGGTGGCATGGTGAGTAGAGCACCAGCCCTGGCGGTCAGGAGAACAACTGTTCCACATGAGCTGAGGTAGGATTCCTCTGAATCAAACCCCTCCTGTTGACACCTGGCAGACTTTAAGCTTGGCTCAATGCAGATTACAGCTTGGTATACATTTTGACAGAAATTCACATTCTGAAATTGGGGAAATATTGTTCCCTCATTAAAGTGTTATCTCTATTCTTGGTGGAGAGTTTCAGTACTCAAAAGGTTTTAAAAATACAACAAAAAAATCTATTAAATACTTGATTCTGCAACATCTTAAATTACTATGAGATAAAGCTAGTAGGTTTATGGTTTAGCATAGAAGCTCACATATAAGTCAGGGTCCTTTAGTTTTTTAAAATAACGTGAGGACAATTAGGTCAAGGGTTTGTGAGTGAATATCATACTTGTCTCAGTTTTGTTATAATTAGCTAAGGTGAAAAAGAGAGCTATCATTTAAAACTTTCCAATTAATTTTCTTCATAAAGGTTTAGTGAATACTCCTCTTAACATCAGGATAAATTCAATTTTTTTTAACAAAAGGAAATACTTTTAGAAAAGATATTTTGAAAAGGTGTGTGATAATTTTGAAGGCATATGAACTCATTTTTTTTGTCTTTTGTCTGATTATTTAAAATTAAAATTCATGGTTTTTTTTTAGATTTTGAGTTGTACATTTTCTCCCCACAATTCCCCTACCTCCCGCCCCAAAACAGCAATCTCATTGTATACACTCTCCCCCAATCTGCTCTCTCCTCTATCTTCCCCTCCTTTCTGCCACTTTCTGGTAGAATAAAATGGATCTCCACAGCCCAGTGCCTATATGTCTTATTTTCTGGTTGCATGTAAATAATGATGATGATGATGATGATGATGATTTTTAAAAAAAACATTTGATTTTACAGCTTTGAATTCCAGATTCCTTCCTTTCCTCCCTTGTCCCCCACCCTTATTGGGAAGAAAAGCTTCCCTTTTCCCTTATTGGGAAGAAAAGCCCTTTTCAAAAGTGTGTCCTTCTAACTACCCTCCCCTCCAACCTGCCCTCCTCTCCATCATCCCCACTCTCATCCCCTTCTCCCCTACTCTCCTGCAGGGCAAGATACCCAATTTAGAGTATATGTCATTCCCTCCTGAAGCCAAATTCAATGAGATTGAGGTTGACTCATTCCCTTTTGCCTTCCTGTTCTTCCTCTCCTTTGTCCTTTATCCTTTGCCTCTTCTTTATGATATAATTTCCACCATTTTCTCTCTCCTCATCTTCTCTCATTATATTCCTCTCTCACCTCTCAGTTTCATCTTTTAAATATCATCCCTTCCTATCCATCGATCCTGTGCCCTATAAGTATACGTGTACACATATATATACACACTCACATATGTATTCATACATATATATATCCTCTTATATATGTATGTACACACATATATATGTGTACATACATAAATACACACACATATACATTTATATTCCTTTCAACTATCATACTGAGAAGTTTCATGAATTACAATTATCATTTTTCCATGTAGGCATGTAAATAGTTCAACTTTGATACATTCCTCATGATTTTTTTTTGCCTGTTTACTTTCTCATGCTTTTCTTGCTTCTTGTATTTGAGGGCCGCATTTTCTTTTCAACTCTGACCTTTATTTTTATCAAGAATGCATGAAAGTTCTCTATTTCATTGAATATAATATTTTTCTATTTCTGAAATTTTTCTAAAATAAAATATTTTCCCCTGAAACATTATACTTAGTTTTGTTGGGTAGGTGATCCTTGGTTTTAATCTTAGCTTCTTTGACTTCTGGAATATCATATTCCAAGCTCTTCAGTCTCTTAATGTAGAAGCTACTAGATCCTGTGTTATCCAATTGTGTTTCCACAATATTCAGATTATTTCTTCTTGGCTGCCTGTAATATTTTCTCCTTGATCTGGGAACTCTGGAACCTGGCTATTTTCCTAGGCATTTTCCTAAATTTCCTGAATTCCTAGGCATTTTCTTTTGGGGATCTTTTTCAAGAGGTGAGTGGTGAATTCTTTCAATTTCTATTTTGTCCTCTGGTTCTAGATTATCAGGACAATTTTCTTTGAGAATTACTTGAAGGATGGTGTCTTGATTCTTTTTTTTTCATCATGGCTTTTGGGTAGTCCAATAATTTTAAATGATCTTTCCTGGATCTATTTTCCTGCTCATTTTTTTTAATGACATATTTCACATTGCCCTCTATTTTTCCATTTTTTGGGATCTGTTTAAAAGTATCTTGCTTTCTCATAAAGCCATTAGGTTCCATTTTCTCCAGTCTAATTCTAAAAGGATTATTCTCTTCAGTGAGCTTTTGAAATTCTTTTTCCATCTGGTAAATTTGGCTTTTTAAGGTATTCTTTTCCTACTTTGGCTTTGTGGACCTCTTTTGCCATTCAAGTTAATCTATTTTTAAGGTGTTATTTTCTTCAGTCAGGTTGTTAGCTCTCTTTTCATGATTTTCTTGCGTCATTTACATTTCTCTTCCCAATTTTTCCTCCACTTCTCTTATTTGATTTTCAAAATCATTCTTGATCTCCTCCATGGCCTGTAAACAGTGCATATTTTTCCTGGAAGCTTTTGGTGCAGGAGTTCTGAGTTTGTGGTCTTCCTCCCATTCCATGTTTTGATCCCTTTTGTCCCCCAAAAAAGAATTTAAAGTTGGATGGCCGGCGGAGCCAAAATGGTGGTGCAGAAACAGCAAAATTCCGCAGCTCCCACACAGCCACCCTAAATACCCATAAAATACAACTCTAAACAAATTTTAGGGCTCCAAAACTCTCAAAAATAGAGAAAACACATCTCTTTCTGAAGGCAGCTTGGCAGGTGGAGCTCATAGCAGCAGGCTGGGAGCCACCCAAAAACCCGGCCAGGCCCCAGGGCCATCTGGCAGAGCTGAGTCGATAGGAGAGCAGTTCTGCGGCACTGGAGGCACAGTTTCTACATTTATCAGGCAAGAAGAAAAAATGCAAAGAGAAATATCAGTGGATTTTGCTCAGTTTGCAGGAGGAAAGAAGTTCGGCCAAACTGCTCCCAGGGCAAGGAAGGAGTGGGAGGTGGCTGTGGCAGCAGGAAAGGCTGAAAGCAGCAGCTGCCTCCACTGGGCTGCTTCAGAGCTCCTGGACTGCAGTCAGCAGGGGGGCTGAGGGGACTGATCAGAGCCAAGGGCTCTTGCATTGAGCGGCCTGGATCTAGATCGTGGTCTTGAGTAGTAGTCCTGGGGTGCCCTTTCAGTGAGCCAAAGCTGGGGGGGAGCTGAAGCACACCACTAATAGCTCTGGCAGCTTTGAAAACCCCAGCAATTTGGGACAAAGCTTTCCCCCTCTAGAAGCAGAGTTCAACAGAGCTAAAAAAAAAACCAAGCAATTAATTGACTGGCAAACATGAGGAAAAAGGAAGAAAAGTAAGAACAGGAATAAAACTCTAGAATCCTTTTTTTGTGGACAAAAAGGACAAAATCATGGAGCAGGAAGAAGACAACACAGTCAGAACTCCCACACCAAATGCTTCCAAGACACTCAAAGATTGCCTACAAGCTATAGATTGACTTAAAAAGGACTTTGAAAACCAAATAAGAGAAGTGGAGGAAAAATTGGAAAGAGAAATGAGAATGATGCAAGAAAATCATGAAAAGAGAGCCAACAACTTGACTGAAGAAAATAACACCTTAAAGAACAAATTAAAACAGATGGCAAAGGAGGCCCAGAAAGCCAATGAGGAGAAGAATGCCTTAAAAAGTCGAATTTCCCAGATGGAAAGAGAGTCCCAAAAGCACTCTGAAAAGAATAATTCCTTCAGAATTAGACTGGAGCAAGTGGAAGCTAATGACTTTCTGAGAAATCAAGATACTATTAAACAGTTACAAAAAAATGAAAAAAAATAGAAAGGAATGTGAAATATTTCCTTGAAAAAACCGCTGCCCTGGAAAATAGAGCCAGGAAAGACAATATGAAAATTATTGGTCTACCTGATAGCCATGATCATAAAAAAAAACACTTGGAAAGCATCCTTCAAGAAATTCTCAAGGAAAATTGCCCCGATATTTTAGAAACAGAGGGCAAAATAGAACTTGAAAGAATTCACCAATCACCTCTTTAAAAAGATACCTAGAAGAAAACTCCTAGAAATGTTTTTGCCAGGTTCCAGAATCCCCAGTTAAAGGAGAAAATGTTACAGGCTGCCAAGAGGAAACAATTAGAATACGGTGGAAACACAATTAGGATAACCCAGGATCTGGCAGTATCTACACTGGGGGAACAAAGGGCCTGGAATATGATATTCTGGAGAGCAAGAGAGCTGGGATTAAAACCAAGAATCAAACTGAGTATAATGTTCCAGGGGAAAATATGGTCATTCAGTGAGGTGGAGGACTTTCAAGCATTCTTGCTGAAAAAACCAGAACTGAGAAGAAAATTTGACATTCAAACACAAGAAGCACAAGAAGGTAAACATGGGAAAGAAATCATAAGGAACTTATGAAAGTTGAACTATTTACATACCAATATGGAAAAACTATAATAGTAACTTATGAAATTTTTCTTAGTATGAAGATAGGTGAAGGGCATACAAATGTTTAAATATGCATACCTACTTATATGTCTATATAGGAGGGTATATTTGTGTATGAATACATAACTGAGCATGTGTGTATATGTGTACATAGAGGGGTCAGGATCGATTGAATAAGAAGTGATGGTACTTTAAAAGATGAAATTCTGAGGTGGGAGAGGAGTTGAATGAGAGCAGACAGGGAGAGACAAAATGGGGTTAATCATCCCATATAGAAGAGGCAAGGAATAACTGTTACAACTTAACTTTCATTTACTCTCATTGAATTTGGCTTAGGGAAGGAATGACATAAACTCTAAACTGGGTATCATGCCACAGTAGGGGGGATGGGGATGAGAGGGGGGACAATGGAGAGAAGGGCAGGGTCAGGGGGAGGGTTGCTGGAAGCACACACTTCAGTAAAGGACAGGGACAGGGTAGAGAACAAAACAAGGGAGGGGGGCGGGATAGGAAGGAGGGACATATAATCAGCCTCTCGCAATATGTCCACTGTGGAGATGTCCTGTGTAATTATACATGTACAGTCTGTGTTGAATTGCCTCTCCTTCCAGGTGACAAGGTGACAAGGGAGGAACCTGAAAGAATCTAGAACTTAAAGCTCTACAATCAAATGTTAACAAACAAACTTATAAATATATTAATTATTATTATTATTATTATTATTATTATTGTTATTGTTATTAAACTACATGCAACTGGGAGTTGAGACATACAGGGACTGGGATAGGGAGACGTGCCCTGCCCTGCCAAAAAGTTAGAGGGGCATAGGAGGAGGATGTAAAAGAGAACAAATTGGGGGAGGGGCTTTACAGTGGAATCATGGTTTTGGGGTTGAGGGTGGGGGAAAGAAGGGGAGAAAATTTGTAACTCACAATGTCCTGGAAATGAATGATGTAAACAAGAATATAAAAGTAATAAAATAAAATAAAAATAAACAAATACAGTTGGATGGCTGTGCTTTCTTTACTTGCTCATGTTGTCAGTCAATTATTTGACTTTTGAGCTCTTTGCTGCAGTAGAACTCTGCTTCCAGAGAGGAGAGCTTTGTCCCAAATTTCTGGGGATTTTGCAGCTGCCAGAGCTATTAGGAGGGTGCCATCTATGCATCCCCCACCAGCTCTGGCTCTCTGGTCACAAACCTCAGGACCACCTCCCTAGACCACAATTCAGATCCAAGCACATTAAAGCAAGAGCAATTACCCTTTGAATGTTTGCCCCCCTCCACCCCTGATCTGCACTCCAGGAGCTCTGAAGCAGTCATGTGGAAGCAGCTGCAGGGCCACCACACCTCTTCTACTTCTTGTGCCCAAGGCAGGGGCTGGAACCACTCTTCTGTTCCTCCTAGATACAACAGAGTTCTCTACTGACCCCTCACTTTTTCTTTGTCATTTATGGGTTGATAATTCTAGAAACCACCACAACTGCTTGTGATCCACTCTCTTAAAGTCTGATTCAGCCTCTGATTAGAGCCACCTTGGGGCTAAAGCTGTGTGATCATGCAGGGCTGGGGTTGGCTCCCAGTATACTCTGATGAAACCTTGCTGTCAACCTGCTGGACTGCCTTCTGCAGCTGTTTTTCTCTCTGTCACTTTGTGAGTTCTGTAGCTCTAAAATTTGTTTAGAGTCATATTTTATAGGTATTTGAGGTGGTTGTGGGGGCAGCCACAGAGTTTTCCTGCTTCCATGCTGCCATCTTTTCTCTGCCCCCTTGTCTCTGAACTTATTTTTTTTACTTTTTTTTTGTTTTCTTGTTTGCATCATTCATTTTCATGACATTTTTGAATTACAAATTTTCTCCCCATCTTTCCCCTGCCCCAACCCTAAAACAGCAATCCCACTGTAAAGCCCCTCCCCTGCTCTGCTCTCTTACTTTCTGGTAGGGCAGGGAGGGTCTCCCTATCCCAGCCCCTGTATATCTTAATTCCTAGTTGCAGGTCTTGCAGAATTTTAAACTCTAGATTCTTTCAGTTCCTCCCTTGTCCCGCCACCCCCACTGGAAGGACAATCAATTCAATACAAGCTGTGGATGTGTGATTATAGAGGACATTTTCATAGTGGACATATTGTGACAGTGATCATCTGTCTCTCCTTCCTGTCCCTTCCCCCCTTGTTCTGTTCTCTACCCTGTCCCTGTCGCTTTACTGAAGTGTGTGCTTCCAGCAACCCTCCCCCTGACCCTGCCCTCCCCTTCGTCATCCCCCCTCTCATCCCCATGCCCCCTACTCTCCTGTGTGGCATGATACCCAGTTTAGAGTTTATGCCATTTCTTCCCTAAGCCAAATTCAATGAGAGTAATTGAAAGTAAAGTTATAACAGTTATCCCTTGCCTCTTCCATATGGGATGATTAACCCCATTTTGTCTCTCCCTGTCACCTCTCATTCTACTCCTCTCCCACCTCAGAAATTCGCCTTTTAAAGTATCATCCCTTTGTATTCAATTCATCCTATGCCCTCTATATACACATATACATTCATGCTCAGATATGTATTCATACACATATATAGCCTCCTATATGGACCATTTGTATTACATTCACCTATCCTCATGCTAAGAAAAGTTTCAGAAGTTACTATTATTATTTTTCCATACTGGCATGGAAAAAATTCAAATTTGACAAGTTCCTTATGATTTCTTTCCCATGTTTACCTTCTCATGCTTCTTGTGTTTGACTGTCAAATTTTCTGTTCAGTTCTGTTTTTTTCCGCAAGAATGCTTGAAAGTTCTCCACGTCGTTGAATGACTATATTTTCCCCTGGAATAATATGCTCGATTTTGCTGATTCTTGGTTTTAATCTCAGCTCCCTTAATCTTCAAAATATGATATTCCAGGCCCTTCGATCCCACAGTGTAGAAGCTACCAGATCCTGGGATATCCTGATAGTGCTTCTGCAGTATTCAAATGGTTTTCTCTTGGAAGCCTGTAATATTTTCTCCTTTAACTGGGTATTCTGGAACCTGGCAATAACATTTCTAGGAGTTCTCTTTTGGGGATCTTTTTGAAGAGGTGATCAGTAATTCTTTCAAGTTCTATTTTGCCCTCTGATTCTAAAACATCAGGGCAATTTTCTTTGAGGATTTCTTGAAGGATGCTTTCCAAGTTCTTGTTTTGTTCATGGGTTTCAGGTAGACCAATAATTTTCAAATTGTGTCTCCTGGGTCTGTTTTCCAGGTCAGTGGTTTTTTTCAAGGAGATATTTCACACTGCTTTCTATTTTT
>CM053600.1:53138861-53161878 GCA_028646575.1 Pseudocheirus occidentalis | reverse complement strand
CTTTTGAGATTCTTTTTCCATCTGGGAAATTCAACTTTTTAAGTCATTCTTCTCCTCATTGGCTTTCTGGGCCTCTTTTGCCATTTGAGTTAATCTATTCTTTAAAATGTTGTTTTCTTTAGTCAGGTTGTTGACTCTCTTTTCATGGTTTTCTCGCATCATTCTCATTTCCATTCCCAGTTTTTCCTCCACTTCTCTTATTTGTTTTTCAGAGTCCTTTTTCAGTTGATGTATAGCTTCTAGGCATTCTTCAAGTGTCTTGGAAGCATTTGGTGTTGTAGTTCTGACTGGGTTGTTTTCCTACCGTTTCATGCTTTGACCCTTTTTGTCCACAAAAAAGGATTCTAGAGTTTTATTGCTATTCTTATTTTGCTTCCTTTTTCTCATGTTGGCCAGTCAGTTAATTGGTTGGGGTTTTATTTTTTAGCTCTGTGAAACTCTGCTTCCAGGGCGTAAAGCTCTGTTCCTAATCGCTGGGGTTTTCCCAGCTGCTGGAGCTATTAGGGGGGTATTGCAAGTCCCCCCAACTTTGGCTTGCTGAACGTGCACCCCAGGACCACCACTCAAGACTATGATCCAGGTCCAGGCTGCTCAAAGCAAGAGCATTTGGCCCTGATCAATTGATTCAGCCCCCTTGTGGAGTCTGCAGGCCAGGGGCTCTGAAGCAGCCCAGTGGGGGCCATGGCAGCAGTTCTCCTCCCCCACTGCTTCCTTGCACCGGGAGCAGATTGGCTGAACTGCTTTTCCTCCCCAAAATTAAGTTTTAAAAGTTTCACTTTCACTTTCACTGACTGTCTAATCCTGTTTGGGTGGATGTGAAGATTCACTCAGGTGTGATAGATCTTCTCTGAAGTCGACTCAAGCTGCGCTTTGCGAGACTCGGCTCCTCCTGGCCACCCTGGGGCCGGGCCTGGCTTGGCCACAGATGCACTTTTGGGCTGAGCAGGTCTCTGTTCTGGCACGAGCTGCCCCTCTACTGTCCACATTCCTCACACCTAGGCAGATGTGGAGGTGCTGGAGGCTGTATATCCTCTTCTCTGTAGGCTGGCTATTGCGCGGCTCAGCTTGGCTCAGCTCCTTCCCACTGCCCTGGGCCTGGCTGCTGTATTGGCTTCAGGCTGGGCCAGCCTCCCCTCCCAGCCGCCGCCATGAGCCCCTGCTGCCGATCTGCCTTCAGCGAGAGATGTGTTTTCTGTATTTTTGTGAGTCTGAGGGTCCTAGACTTTATCTGGGCTCATATTTTATGGGTGTTTAGGGTGGTGGTGTGGGAGCTGTGGGACCTTGCTGCTTCTATGCCACCATCTTGGCTCCACCTAATTTTTTTAGATATATCTTTATGTTTTAAAAGATTCCTATACCAGTTACAGGATTTCTATAAAGATAGGAATAACAAATAATAATAAACTAAAAATTCTCTGAAATTTCAAAAATGTAGAACCAAACTTGAGTGATATTGCTAATTTATATTAAGTCAAAATTATCTGGGAACCCCTAGATCTGAGCCAAATATGCAGAACTCCTGTTTTAAATTTCATAACTACATGGGGCTTATGGGATTCTAAAAGTGCTGTTTAAATGGATATTGGGAATAGGTCACTGGGGTACAAGGAATTCAATGTTGATTAAAATTGGTAATAATGATTTTATTGATTTGTATGGTTAATTTGTAAGTTTTCTTGATTATCTTGGTGACTTATACTCTCTTCTCCTCCAAAAAAGGTATTTTGTGAGCCACCTAAGTAGTTTAATCTATACCTGACTTAATATAATTATGTCATTTTGTAAAATTTGTGAGAAAACTTTATTGTATTGTCTGAGCCTAGCCATTTGTGGCTAGAAAATTGAACCATTTGTTATACTGTCTGAACATAGCCTTACATGGTTGGGAAACTGAACCATTTCTATGTGCCTTTACTATCCACTCATATGTTTCTGCAGGCTCCTGTCAGGCGTGTCTGACTATTCCAGCTTGTGGATATAGACGCTTGATATCTAAAGATTACCCCTGCTCCTGAGTGGACATCTGAGCCAAGGCACCTAAATCGACAACATCAGATGCAGACAGCTTTCCTAAGAGTCTGGACCAGGCCTGCACCCCAGTTGACCAGGAGAACAGGCTTTGTCCTGATGGTCTAGAAAATTGTAGAAGGCATTTATCAGCAATGGCATGAGAAATTTTCAGAGGGTGAAAAGTAAGAGGAGGTATTATGTGAGAGAGATCAAAACTTCTCAGATTATAATGCCCTAAAATGGAGACAATTCTATGAACTCAAGCTAGGCTCCAGCTGCGGCTAGGCTGAAGTTTTGTTTTTGTAGTTAGGCTTTGGCTGCAGCTTGGCTGAAGTTTCATTTTTACAAACTTACCCCTCCCCTGCTTTCACCCACTACCAAATAAGGTATCAAATGTTTTCATTGGTTTTCATTGGCTGAAGATTGTTTCCTTGCTCCTCCTATCTGGGTAGAGTCCCAAGCTAGATTTGTGAGGCCAAGCTCTCAACCAATGAGGGCAAGGCCAGTGGAAGGGCTTACTTGTATTAGGCTATATAACCACAGTTTTGTTTTCTGTAAACCAACCTCTATCTGCTGGTTTGTTCTGGTGAAGGTGATGCTCCCTTTCTCGCAAAAATGGAATAAATCCTTTCTTTTCCTTCCTAGAGAAGCCTCTGGGTTTTTATTAAATTTTTGGATAAGGTTTTTCATCCCGTACAGCTATTACAAGGAATTTAGTCACAATAGGTAAAAGAAATATAGGATGAGAACAAGGATGCAAGGCTCAAGTGACAGTTTTTGGAGGATGAGAAAAATAGTCTTGGAAATTTATAGGGTAGGAGGCAAAAGTATGCACACAATAGAGATTCTGATGGAATCATTTGGCTAATGACCTCAATACAGGGTGTCTCAAAAGTCTTTATGCATTTTTAGGTATTCTATATCTAGTTGTGGTTCTCCTACATCATGATGCACTGCACTGATTGCCTGTGGCTGAATAGTTCAACCTATGGGTGCATTCAAAAGTCACTATCTACCTTAGCTCTTGATTGTGATTTGACTTCTCTTGATCAAACTTCTTCCTCTGTATTATATTCCAGTGAGAAATGAGATATGATGTTATAAAGGGAGAGATCTTAGGTATTTCTGAGCTAACATGTGGTCTATAAAAGTAAGTCTTGCTTGTTTGCTTCAGAATTTGTTTTTTCATTGCCACCTGATAAGCAAGTCAAATATGTTTCTTCAATGGGTAATTAATCATGGGACATGGCTTCCTTATAAATTTCAGGATAGCAAGAAACTAGTTAGGGATGCTATTTCTAATGCAGTGCCCTAAGAATTACATATGTACCCACTTAGTGTCCATGAAACCTATTAGACCGAAGTCATATTAACTCCATGTTACAGATGAAGAAATCAAGGCTCAAGACTGGTTAAATTGTCAAACATTGAGTTAAGTGTCAATAGAAGGATTTGAATCTTGGTATCTCCTGGTTTCAAATCTAATTTGTGTAGCACATTACATTGTCTTTGTTATATATATTTATATATATATGTTATATATTTAGTCAAAATTTACATGTTAAATGTATAAGTTCAAGTGATATTAACCAAAACATATTGATTATTTTCACTCATGTTGATAATGGCAGAAACTTGAACATTCCAAAGTCCAGTCTTGCTTATGTAGCCAGAGCTGGGCGTCACTGGACCAGTGATAAAGAGGAAATTTAAGTTCAAAGAGACCTCAATGGCTAGAGGGAGGCTGCAGGGTCCACAAGTACTCTCTCCTAGGCCAATTTTCCTCATCCAGGATGTGCTTATAGAGGTATCTATGATATTTAGAAATGATAATCAGTATTGGAGATTTTGAAACTTTTTGAGTCAATAACTTCCTTGGATGTCCAGTTAAGCCTATGGACTCCTCAATATAGCTTTAAATTATGATTAATAATACTATTCATATAGAATTTTAATATATGAAAAGCACTTTTCATGTTATTGAAATGATAAAATAACTTACATAGGTTTATATAGAAAACCAGTTACATTAAAAACAATAATAAAATGCTAAAATAAAATCAGGTTAAGAAATTCTGATGTCTTATTATGAGAGGTAGTAATCTTTAGAAGCAGAAAAATATGTTATGTAGTCATCAGTGATGATCTTAACTGCTTATGTCTTTTTGTGTGCACTTGTGTACATGTATATTTTCATGTCATATTTTCAAACACATCAACCCACAGGGGAATAGTTTAGTTTCATAACAAAATACTTATCTTTGGAGTTCTCTTATTGCTCTGGACCATCCAAGGAGAGTTCAAGAAAACAATAATCAAATGTGACAGAGAAAGGGAGAGAGATTGTCAATGTATTATATATACACAGATATATATCAAGAGACATGGAAAAATATGAGGTAAATAAATTATTTAACCAAGAGTAAAAGCTTCTTCATATGGTCAACATATATATATCACAGATTTTATCCATCCCACATATCTATACAATTTCTCTCACTATTTTCCTTAGAATGAACATACTCTTATTATGAAAAACTACTGTTTGGGAAATCTACCCTTTCCCAGGTCAGAGCAAATGTGGGTTTAAGTTATTAAATATACCAATTAAGAAGGGGAAAGTTCAACCTCTGTCTGACCTTTGTGCTTCACAAAATGTACTGGATGTGTCAGAATATATTTGAGGGGGAACACATTATATAGGATGTAATAATCACATGCTGGAATCCAATTTTTTTAAATTGCATTTTTGTATCCTGTGAATCTGCCAAGGCCTGAGGATTTCCTTACATGGCAACACATTATTCCCTACATAAGTAATAATATTTTTGTCATAAAATTTAAGGAAAATTAATTTGAAAACAGCCATTGACAATGTAAGGAGGGCTTCTAAAGACGAACTTCTTGGATACCATTTATAATTTCATCAGAACAGATTTCCTCAAAAGACTCTTTAGAAATGCAGAGGTTAATTCAAAGCTGAGTGATTCGTATGCTTGGTTGACTTCCATGCTTGAATGGCATTTTTACATGTAGATCTCAGAGAAGTAGTTGGCCCATATTGTGCATATAGAGATATTTTCCTATGAAGAGGTCCAGAGTTTTTATCAACACTTTTTTTAAGGCCAGAAAAATAAATGTTCTTCAAAAAGTCCATTGAAAATTTCCAATGATACCACAACGTTCTACTTAAATGGAACAGAGACAAGTTATTCAACTAACTTCAAATTGAAAAAGTATAGACGGCCCTCACATTAGAAACATAAAATAGGCATTTCAGAAAATGTGTCTTTTGACTAAGTCATATTGGTGACTGATCTGATGTCTTCAAAATTCAAGTAAAATAGGATGTCATTATAACAGCTCTAAATTAAGGACACAGTTGCATGTGGGGGAAAAAGACTGTAACATGTCATAAGCATTAAAACTGCATTTTGCCCTTGTGAATCATAAGGATCCACATAATTTGGCTTAGGTTTAAAATGCCCATCATATTCAAATTTATCCAAAATACTTTTAGTCATTTTAACCCTCAAGTACCTGAATGAACCCTCTCCTTTTTACAGAATCAACTTAGTGTAAGGCCTTTCAGAGGATCTCTGTTCCATATGCTAGTCTTTAGGAACTGTGTATAGTTCCTAAAGTAGCAAGACTACCCCTCCCCCCCCAAAAAAAACATCAGAATTGTTTATTAGTCAGCTATCTCTAGAATATGGTGGATCAGCAAAGGACAAAAGCCTCTGGTTTTGAGCTTTGATAAACTTTAGGACAGTAGAAATATGGGGTAGTTTAATCTATCTTAAGAAAAAAAAAGCAACCTCAAAAATTAGACACCCATATATGTATGAGCTGTACCAAAAAACTATCCCACCCCCACTTATACAAAAAGACTGGATTTTTCCCCACAAAAATTGCCTTGTAACTGGGTTATATATTCATTTTGAAAGCAGCCTTGAATTATTTGCTTTAACTCAATTTTTTTCTGTATCTGAAAAATACAATTAATTTTGTCAATGCAGAAGTAATCCATGAAAGAATAATGGACATTGGAATATAAAGTACAATTCAAAGTCTTAGATAATTAAAATGGTTTCTCAGTGAGATTTTTAGGGATTTTGAATACATTAGTCAACCTTTTTCCATCCACAGTCTTTATTTCCTCAGGACCCTTCACCTTTACTCACATACACATATATTCTGGTGAAAGTATTGAATGAAAAATATTTTGAAGTCAGATGAATTGTACTTAAGTTTGTAAGAGATATTACAGTGACCAATACATAAACAGAGACAGACACACACAGACACGCGTATACATACATACATACTTATATCTAGATAGACACAGAGAGAAATAGAGAGACAGAGAGAGAAAGAGAGAAAGAGATGATAGACAGACAGATAGATAGATAGATATCTTACTAGAATTTAAGCTTATGGAATAAGAAAAGAAAACATGAGTGAAAAAAGCAGATGGGGCCAACCTAAGAAAGAATCTGAAGGAGACTGAGGAAAATGAGGTTAAGATCTTGAAGGTTCCAACCCAAACTCTGGGAAATCCCATTAAGGAATCATTAAGTCTGAGAATTTTATGCAGTAATATTACTTTTTTATGCCACAAGATATAAACTAATCTATTTAGTTAGAAAAACATGTTATTGTTGCTTCAGAGGATGTAAAAATCAAGAGAAACATGTGGCTTTATACTTTTCATTTTGGAATAACAAATCCAGGGGAAGGGAACAATGAATGGTTTTCATTAAGGTTTCAAATTGTATGATATACATAAAGAACTTTCCTGCCTCTCTCTAAATTCTAGAAGTTTCACAAACTTAGGAATAGTTAAAAAAAATTTTTTTTCTCATCCAGAGTAGTAAGGGTCTTACTAAAGGTAATTGTCCTTAGCCCTGGGATGCATTACATAAGAACAACACTGGAAAGTCACATACTTTAAGGCAAATTTTAAAATGTAGCTAAAATAAAACATATTTTAAAAGGCTAAGTGAATTGAGGCATTAAAAAGAGTGGAAATACTTAATATCTTTAAGCATAGTAATATGTCCTGGACAGGCCATTTCATTGTTATAAGGAATTTCCTTCTGGGAAAAACTGTTCTATCAATGTTGTTCATAGAGAGTTATCTAGAGTAATGATATCAAATACATCGCCTACAACTTGAATGAAGTTAAAGTGTAATAGGGAAATATTTAACCAATACGTAATAAAATGATAAAATACAGATAATATTTGGTGTGTAGGAATCCTCACTGCTGGCTTAAAACATGGGAAGGTGTAATGAATTGCCCAGCATCACACAGCTGGTATGTGTCCTCAGCAGGGATTAAAAGAGGGATTTCATGTCTTGAGACTACCTCTCTTTCTACTATGTCACAATGCCCCTAATCTTTTTTTAAATTTATTTTTAGTTTTCAGCATTCATTTCCACAAGATTTTGAGTTACCAAATTTCTCCCCATCTTTGCCCTACCCCCACCCGAAGATAGAAAGGATACTGAATACCCCTTCCCCCAATCCACTTTCTCTAATATCCTGCCCTATCTGCCCTCTAACTTTCTAGTAGGGTAAGATGGATTCCTATACCCCAGTGCCTGTGAATCTTATTTCCCAGTTGCATGTGAAAAACTATTTTTTAACATTTGTTTTTAAAATTTTGATTTCCAGGTTCTTTCCCTTGTGCCCTCCTCACTCACTCTCACTGGGAAGATAAACAATTCGATATAAATTGTACATGTGTAGTTACCTAAAATGATTCCATAGTAGTTATATTATGAAAGATTAACTATATCCCTCCATCATATCCCACCCCCCTCCCTTATACTAATTGCTACTTTGACCCTGGCCCCTTTCAAAATATGTGCTTACAACTACCCTCTTCCCCAATTTGCCCTCCCTTCTATGATCCCCCCTCTTATCCCCTTCCCTCCCTACTTTCCTGGGGGGTAAGATACCCAATTTAGTGTGTATGTTATTCCCTCCTTAAACCAAATTCAAGGAGAATAAAGTTGACCCATTTCTTTTCACCTTCCTTCTCTTCCCCTCCATTATAACAGTTTCCTCTTGCTTCCTTTATATGAGATAATTTACTCTATTCCATCTCTCCCTTTCTCCTTCTCTAATTATACTCCTTTCTCACCTCAAAATTTTATTTTTAGAAATGATTCCTTCCTATTCAACTGATCCTGTGCTCTCTGAATATGTATACATGTACACACATATACACATAAACATATGTATTTATACACACACATATATATATGAATGTATATACACACACATATATATATATATTCCCTTCAAATGTCTGCATACTAAGAAAAGACTCATGAATTAAAATGATCACTTTTCCATATAAGAATGTAAATGGTTCAACTTTAGGAAGTTCCTTATAATTTCTTTTTACTTTTAAATTTTATTTATTTATTTTGATTTGATTTTTTATTTCATTTTTTTCCCTTCTCATGATTCTCTTGCTTCTTGTATTTGAAAGTCAAATTTTCTCTTCAGCTCTGCTATTTTCATCAAGAATACACGGAAGTCCTCTATTTCATTGAATGACCATATTTTTTCCTGAAGCATATTATGCTCAGTTTTACTGTGTAGGTGATTATTGTTTTTAATCCTAGCTCCTTTGACCTCTAGAATATTATATGTCAAGCCCTTTGATCCCTTAGTGTAGAAGCTGCTAGACTTCATATTATCCCTATTATGTTTACACAATACTCAAATTATTTCTTCCTCACAGCTTCCAGAATGGAAAGAGCTTTGTCCCAAATTGCTTGGGTTTTCACAACTGCCAGAGCCGTTAGGAGGGTGTCCTCTCTATAGTTCCCACAAGTTCACTGGCACCCCAAGACCAGCATCCAAGACTGTGATCCAGATGCAAGTATGTTAAAGCAGGAGTGATTACCCTCTGAACGGTTGCTTGGTCCCCCTATGATTTGCAGGCCAGGATCTCCTGAGGCAGCCACATGGCATAGCCACCATGCCTCTGCCACTTCTTGCTCTGGGGTCAGAGGCCATACCTCTCTCTCTTCTTTCCACCCTTATTTCAACAGTTATACACTGACCTTTCACTTTGTCCTTGTCATTCATGTTTTGAGAAGTGTGGAAACTGCCACAGCAGCTGGTGATTCACCTTCTTGAAGTCTGCTCCTACCACTGGTTGGGGCCACCCTGTGGCCCTGAACCATGCAGCCCATATGGCACTGCCATCAGCTCCCAGCTTGGTGTGACAGACCCTTCCTGTCCATGTGCTATGCTGCTTTCAGTGGGACATTTGTTTCTCTCTGTCTCTGTGGGTTCTGTAGCTCTTAAGTTTTAGAGTCATTTTTTTTACATGTATTGGAAGTAATTGGAGTGGAAACTTATGCCAAGTTTGTACATGTTCTCCCCCATATTGGCTCCGTCCCTGCTTCTAACATCTTAATCCAAGGCATTCTATTACTGGGTGCACAACCACCCTCAGTTCTCAAAAAAAAAATGGCAACATAAGAATAAGATGTAATTAACAAGCAAAACAAAATAAAACAAAATCCCCTCCACCTATGAACCTCCAACCAGGACAATTTTTATATTTCCTGTTCTTTGATGTGGCATTTTTTTGCCTCCTGGAAGAAAGTCTCCTGGGTCATTCCTGGGCCACCTCCTCCCCACATTCTGCAGATGTATCACTATAGAATGGGCTTTGCACTAGAACTTGCCCCTCATTGGTGCGAGGAGGATATTATTATAGTCAAGAACTTGCTTACAGAGGTGTTGATGATGATGCTTTCAGCACCAACAAAGATGAAGGTTATCCTGAAGACATGGATTAAGATAAGCACTATGACAGCAGTGATAAAAGTGACACTGACAGGCCAGATGCTGCCAGTGAAGAAGAGCTCATGCATCGCGATGATGAAGAGAGACCAATGAGGACAAAAGATCTATTCTCAGTGTATGATTTGTTGATGTTCCTGGAAAATCAGGAAGGAAAAAGAAAAACATAAGGAATTAACACCTCTTCAAGCTATGTTGCTCCAAATAACAAATTAGGAAATTTCTGAAGAGGTTTGAAAAGTGGAGAAATTTTCAGAGGATGATTATGAGGATGATTCTGATAACTCTGAGTCGGAAGATACCACACAGGAGCAGCAAAAGAAGAATCTCTTCCTCCTCCTCCTCCTCCTCCTCCTCCTCCTCCTCCTCATCATCATCATCTGCTTCCCAACAACAGTAACAACCTCCATAGTCTGTTCCTCCTGCTCAAATACAGGCACCTCCCATGCCAGGACCATCCCCTTTTGGACTGCCATCTGCTCCACCATTACAACAGCCTGGGTTACCCACTGACCTTCCTCCTTGTCTGTCTCCAGGTGCTCCTCCATTTTTAAGACCATCTGGAATGCCAGACCTTCAAGGACCTTTACTCCACATTTTACTTCTTGGTCCTCCACTAGGCAGGCCTCCTGGTTCACCATAAGGCCCACCTCCTTGTCTTCCTCCATTAAGACCACCACCAAGAAATCCCTCTACCTCACCCTGGTATGATGTGCCCACATTTGTTGCCTCTACTTGGAGCCTCTGCTCTACCTAGGCTTTTTCCACCAGCTCTCTTGTGGAATCCAGGAGTTTTAAGTGCCTCAACAAATTTGATCCAGAGGCCCAAAGTTTATGACACCAATACAATCACTATTGAGAAGAAAGCCACAAATCACCAATCCCAAGGCAGAAATCACCAGATTTGTGCCCATAGCACTGAGAATTAAATAAGAAACAAAGGAGTTACTGATACTCTTCAAAGAATTTTACTTTACCCCTCGCCAAAACAATCCCTAAATCTGGCTCCTCTGCTCCTGTTTCAGTACAAACCAAGGATGATTTATGAATGTATGTGTGAAACCTTCATGAAAGAGATGGATAGGTTACTGTGACAGCTTATGATGGCAGGGGAGATTTTAATACCACAAATTGTTATTAGAAAACATGATACATAAAGTAATGAGTTCTTATATACTGGACCTGAATGCAGAGGAGTTAACTTTTACTTTTTCAGAGTATTTCATCACTTCAGTACAAAGATGTCCTAATGTTATTTAGCTTTGGTCAGAATTCACTGTACAGAAGAAAAAGATGCTTCATTCAGAGCAGACTGGTAAGCTTCCATAGCAGTGTCTATCTATAGCCATCACCACCACCATTTACTTTGATCTTTGGAGGCATGACACAGAATTTTAGTGTCTGTATTTTTATTTTTGAAATCCACTTCTTAAGTGGGTTTGGTAAGTCACTGGAATAGATACTTGTCAGAAACCAATGAATTTCATCCACTTTTTTTTGTCTTTTTTACTTCTGTTTTTGCTTATTTTTTAAATTTTCCTTGTAAATATTTTCTAACATTTTACTTATACTAAAACGGATCAGCTTCATTTTCCTATTATGTCTGGGGAGAAAACTATAAATACGCATTATTTGAGATGACTTCTGAGTTACCAAAAAATTAATGTCTTTCATAAAATAAATGTTCGACAATTTTTAAAAAAAATAGATGTGTTTAAAACATAGGGGTGATGAAGTGCTTGCATGTTTAAAGTTAGGCCATCCCAGAAAACCCTTTAGTTATCTTGCTTCTCTCTACCATGATTACATCTCAGGAGCTGGTACAAATGTGTAGCATAAAAGGCGTACTTAAAAAAGCAGGCTAAAGGTCAGTTTTACTCCTCCTTTTCAGTTCATTGCAAGACTTCGGTTAAATCAGAGTAATGTAGAGTCCATTTCTAGAATCATAGGGCTCTTCTATGATTAGCTAAGTCTTCACGTTGGTGGAAAGCAGAGAGTGACCCATTTATGACCTGTGCATGAAGTGTTCAGTTTGGCTCTCAAAAATAGAAGAGAGAAAAATAATGATAGAGCATCTCCTTTTAGCTACCTCTCAGAAGTCAGTGCTTTATGTTATAGTCAGTTCTTGAGAGCCTATTCCTAGAAAAATATTTGGAAAATTGAGACAACGTCCTGTCTTTGTTTATTCCTAGACATTTTCAAAATTGGCTTCATGATACCAAGATACTTATTTCCATCTGTGTAGAGCATTAAGCTAGATCTATATTTTCAAAATTCAGGCATTTTGCCAAATCAAACATTTTACTTAGTTACAGGTAAAGGATATTATTTTCCTTTGAAATATTTCTATCAACAGGAAACACTTCTGGAACACAAACAGCTCTTCCAGTCATAGTGGTTTAACAATCACATATTTTCTAAACAGTTTCAAAGTTCCTGTAAGGGGAAAACTCTTTTTTTGGAGGGCAGTTGGGGTTAAGCAACTTGCCCAAGATCACATGGCTAGATTTTTGTGTTAAATTTTTGAGGGCAGATTTGAATTCAGGTCGTTCTGACTCCAGGGCCAGTACTCTATTCACTGAGCCACCTAGTTGCCCCTGGAAAATGCTTTTAAAGAAACATAAAGAGAAAAAGGAAGGAAGAAAACAAAAAAGGAAGGAACTAAGGAAGGAAATAAGGAAGGAAGAAAGGAAGGAAGGAAGGAAATAAGGAAGAAAGGAAGGAAGGAAAGAAGAAAGGAAGGAAGGAAAGAAGGAAGGAAGGAAGGAAGGAAGGAAGGAAGGAAGGAAGGAAGGAAGGAAGGAAGGAAGGAGGAGAAACTATTTTACTACTGAGCAAATGTAAGAGACTACTAGAGGTTCATAAGCAAATGGGCAATTTGTGGCTGATAATTTTCTAGTATCCTTGAGAGAATTATAAAAAGTCAGCTTTTGAGAAGCTGCCCAAATGTAATCATCATATAGCCCAGAACTTAATGAAGTATAATCCTTTCAGAAATGTCAATCTTCATAATTACAAAGACAATCACACATGTCTGTATTTTCTCTGAATCCATTTAAACCACAAGGAAAAAGGACTATTCATTATATTTTTATCTTTTATAAATGCTAGACAAAATCATATCCAATAATGTAAGAAAGAATGATAAATAAGTGACTTTAATAACTTCTGTGTGTATGTTATAAAATGTATGCCTAAACTACCTTTTTTTGGATAAGAAGGAAACAAGTGTTAGATATTTGAAAAAGAACTGCATAATAGAATGTCAAAATTATAGTATTTTCACCTTTAAAATAGTGGTTAGGTGGCAATATAGTTTATAATATGGGAAAAACAGAAAATTTAGAAGTTCCCATAAATTTCTCCCATCTCTTTATCTCTAGGAAGGAAAAAAAAACCTTAGATATCAATAGTTGAAGAAAGCTGTATACTTCGATAATCATTAAAATTTGTAAAGTATTTTAAGGTTTATGAAATATTTTACATACCTTATCTCATGTGATCCCCACAATAATGCTGAAAGTTTAATGTATCTTCCATATTGCTACCATAATAATAGTATCTTCTGGGTCTTACTATCAACTGTCATTTCACCTAAAGATCACTAGGTCCCTCCATGGACACCCCAGCTGAACTCCCCTTTATGTGTTGTCTCCTAATTAGACTGTTCTTTGAGATCAGGAACCTTTTTTGTTTTTCTATTAGTATTACAAGTGGTTAAAACAATGGTTGGCATACGAGAAACACTTATGAAATGTCTTTTCTATTACATCCTTTCGTTCTATGGATGAGGATGTTGAAGTCAGGTAGGTTTATAACTTGTCCAGGTTCACACAGCCAGTATGCATCAGAGGCTAGATTCAATTTAAGTCTTCCTGCTTACAGAATTCAGGATTCTCTGTCCTACACTGAGCTATAGAGACATCTAATTGCTTTCACACGTCTACACAGGCACATGAAGCTAGAATTTTTTATTTTCAAGGCATCTTATCCCTCATAAAGGAAGGGTTTCCTTGGCAATCAAGAAATTTTATTAGTGTCTCTGGTTCATACCACTGTCATCATCCTCATCCTCATCATCCATCATCATCATTATCAATCATGCGCAAAACTTTAGGTGTTTAGATGTAGACCATGGGAAGCCTATACACATTTTACAAGTGTTTAATTTATGGAAGGAATGAATGAATTAAGTTTTGCTGTAGGGTAAAATTCAGTATAGAAATAGCCCTTTATAGTCACATTTCATTATACAGGATATAAAATTATTTTAAATATTAGATTATAGTACATATTTATTTATATGGAATATAGAAGTTCACAATGAATTGAAAAAGAAGAGGGAAGAAAATTGAAATCACTGCCAAATAATGAAAGCAACTATCCTATATATTGAATGTCCCTCACATTCACATATATAAATTATTATGTAATTATTCTGTGAATAATTTTTCTGTTTACATATAAGTATATATAAATATACATACACACATATACATATATAGTGTGTGTGTTATCCACAGATAGCTTGTCTCTATGAGATGAAGTTTGAGTTTACTACTTCCTTCATTTATGTCAGAATATATCTACACATATCCTATTATATTCATAAATACATATGTATATGTGCACATATACATAATAAATATACACATTATAATTATTAACTCTTCATTACTCAAATGAACAGAAGATCATTTTAAGTCTTCTTCATAGAGAATGCATCTTAGAATTCCTTTCTTTTCAAATAAACCCTGAAACATCAGGATGTGAGGGGAGATGCTAATGCCTTTTCTCTCATCTTTCTCTTTGCCCCTACTGTTTTTAATAACGCACGTCTGACATGTTAACAATCAGGCACATGTTCATTCATTGTTTTCTGATCTCAGCTGTCTGATAATAGCTTAAGAGGGATGATGAGTGGAATCACACATCGAGGGTCTCCTTTGTTGATGCTATAACCAAGGGTGTATTTCCAATTTGCAGTTTGGTGCTATGTCTTCAGAAGTGCCACATTTGTTTGATATCCACTTGGTTGCCTGCTGCTAATTTACCAAACTCAGAGGTCAGTTTTTCTGATTATGTGTGAAAGAGAAATGAAAGATTCATATAATTTGCAGAAGTACGTGAAAAAAAATAAAAGGAAACAATTTGTTTCTCCTTTTTAAAAATATCCAATGACAAAATAATCATTGAAAAATCAGTGTATTTGTAAATATAAAAACCTATGTATTTTGCCATTCATAGATTCTCTTAGAAAAGAATCCTTGAAAAACCTAGAAGTGTTTTATTACATGCCATGTGTGAATATGTGCATAACTATACCTAGGCACATAAACACGTGAGTATATGGATATATACATATATGTTCGTATATATATATATATATATAGATATCTTCATAGAGCAATACATATTTCATTTCACAAATTCAGTCTCAGAAAATAGTCCTTGGAAAATCTAGGAGTGTGTATATATATGTACATATACACATATACACATAAATGATGTATACATATACACACACATATACTTTGCTTGCCATTCATAGATTTCACTTTGGGAAGCTTCATGATTCCAGAATAAATGAAAAGTCAATATGTCCTGTGTTTTATAGCTTGGCATGAATCCAATTTCAATGCCTTTCTGCGTTTATCTCCTCAAAGCCTCTGCATGTCAAAGCTTTCTGTCAAAAACACAGAGAACAAGTCTTTACAATATTGTGTATGATATGTGAGTGATCTGAAGTCTTTTATATAAAAAATAAAAGATTAAAATAGTTACAAAAAGTGAAAAATTCTTATATTGCATCATAGATTTTATTTTTCATAACAAGGAAAGCATCATCTTTTCCCCTGATCCATTAAAAATATTCCTTCCCCAGCTATCTAGGTTTAATATGTTTTATATAATTTGGGGAGTATTTTTTTTAGCAATTAAGATTCTTAGACATCGTTACTGGAATTTAAGCTACAATTAGTAACAGAAGGGATTGAATAAAGGATTTATGAAACCTAAACATGTGTTTTTTTATAAGATTCTGATACTGATCCCTTCTGTCCATTTTTACTTTGAATAGGCATTAAGAAAAGACCGAACACTTCTTGATTGGTAAATATAGACCAAAAGAGTTATCATTCAGTGAACTGCACTACAGATTTATATTACAAATTTGACTGGAGGTGATGATGAAGGTAGAGAATTTAGAAAGTATGTTTAGATTGAGACTTCGCATCCCACAGTGTGGCCTCTTTTGGGTTTAGGCAGCATTCAGTGCAAAAGTTCACTAGAACTAAGTATGAGGTAAATCTATTTTTAGTATCATTATTTCTGATACGATCTTCCCCCAAGCTGTGAATGAGAACAAAGGAATACAATTGCTATGCAACAGTTTAGTGAAAGCAATTTAAATTAATATCTGAAGTGAAAAGATGAAGAAAATGAATGAAAGCTATAAAACAAATGGTGAGCAATAGTAAGTATAGAGAGCTATTAAATTAATAAGCTTGTTATACCCTAATTTATGTCAGTTCAATGAAAACTCTGATGAAAAGAGTACTTGCCAACAAAAGGAACTAGCTACCAGAATACTGTTATTCTACTCAAAGGCTAAACACTTCAGAGGCCCTTTGTACCCACTTCTCATGGGAAAACCTACAAACCTTCCAAGAGCCTTAAAAATACAAAAAATTTTGAGCCTTTGCTTTCAAGTATCTGCTTGTTGATAGAATTCCTCTGATATTTCATATAATTGAAATTTAAATAATTTTCATATGACAGAGAAAACAACAGTAAAGAATAGAATTTTTCTTTATGAATTACCTTTATTTTTTTTTCAGTTTTTCTGACCACACAGTCTAATTATACTGCAGCATAAAATGAGCAGTAATTCTATTGCAATCAATGACCTTAGTACCCTTTTTTCTGAGGAGTCAGAAGCTAAAATAGCCAAGTCTATGTCTATATCAGAGAAGCAATGGAGTTTTTAGCCTAAAAAGAATATTTGTTTCAGCTCTTAATTTGACTTTTGTATTTCTACCTTTCGATTACCTTACCACAAGTCAAAGCTCAATTTAAATTTCTACAAGGTCTTTCATGCCAAAGAAATCCCCAAATGCTTAATATGATTAAATAATACAATTATAATAATGTATTAATTATAATTGAACTTCTGTTGAACTTCATATCTGAGTATTTTCAAAGGGTGTTTTAATGTTTAGTTCACTTTGTTCATTATGACACTGGGAGTGTGATTTATTTTTCACTTAAGTGAAAATTCAGAAAAAATATATTTTAATTAATACTCCAAAATACATATGATTGGGCTCATTATTTTATCCTCTAGCCGAAAATGTTAAAAATTCTCATTTTGCCTTTGCATATTTACTTTGTAGATGATAAAGATTGAGAGCGTACCCCTTCTCTTCTTCCCAGTATTTCCAGAAAGACTGACAGATCCTTTCCCTATTTTGGGGGGAGCAGGCCTAAGTGATTAAAGGAAAAATAAGTGACTTCTCCTTTAATCATTCTCTCTCTCTATCTTTCTATCAATGAAACAAAAACTCTAGTTACTATGTGATCCATTCTTTGGTGCAAAAGATTTTAATTGAAGTGTGGTATAATTATGAAATCAAAGTGACAATAACCCAAAGGGTGACAATGTAGCAAATTTCATTGCCCTTTCCCTTAGTTCTGCCACTGTTGGAATTTCATATTCCTTATGAACTAGATCTAAGCATAGAATTAACATACAGGCAGCTGCTGGTACAAGTGGATAGAACACTGCACCCGGATCCAAGAAGACTTGATTTCACTTAACATTTATCTGCCTCAGTTTTTTCACCTATAAAATGAGGATGACAATAGCACTTACCTCACAAAATTGTTGTGAAAACCAAATGAGATGTTTGTAAAAGTACTTAGGACAAGACCTGACACATAGTACATGCTGAGTCTCTCTCCCTGCCAATAGTTTTCTTTTTTGTTTCCTACCTGATTATGGAACTGAGTTTCAGATCTGCCCACTACTCAACTCCCTAAGAATTTACTCTTGAGGATTATTGGTTCACATCCTTCCCTACTACTCTGTGAACATACCAGTGATCCCTCTGGTCATGGGACCCTTGTGTTGAAACTCCCTTAATAAGGAAATTAATTGGTGGCAATCCACTTGGTTCTTGTTTCTTCATAAGGATCAGATCTGTGCAACTTGTGAAGCACTGAGGATAAGAATAGGATCTTTGATTGACTCACTTTATTCTTCAAGGGTTTTTATCCACCAATGAAATGTAAGATCCTTAGGAGTAAAGACAGTTTGTTTAATTTTTGTCTTTTTATCACCAGGACCTAGCATAGTTTACATGGTAGTAAATAGTTTTTGAATGATCTGATATTTTTTATCCATTTTATTTTTATGTAATCAATAAATCCATCACATTTCTACAAAAAATAAACCTGCAAACATATTTGTCTTGTTCATTTATTTTTACCTTAGAGTTTATTTTCTTTAGATAAAATTGTTATACTGATGCTCCCTTTAAAAATTTTCCTTGACCCTTCTTAAAGACATTCCTGTACTTAGCTTAGTACCTGAAAACTCCTAGGTTTTTGAGGAATGTTTGTGGATTTAACAATGATTGTTAAACTTGAACAAAGTGACTTTTAAAAACTAAGTAACTTCCTTGTAGGTTTTTTCCTATTATTAAATACAATTAGGATTAGTATAACAGAAGGAAAATAAAACTTTAGCAGTGGTAAACTAAAGATATTAAAAGAACAAGAAAATATTTTCTAGTGTGCAGAATTAATCTTCTGTGGAGAAGTTTTTGAAAGACAGGGACAGAAATCACACTGAATAAAATGTGGGAAGGTCATAATTTATATTGGTGCAGCTGGTAGTCAGGCAGTAAACCTGACTTTGAATTCCAACTCAGATATATACTAGCTGTGTGACCCTGGAAAATTCAGCTAACCTCTCTGAACCTCTGTTTCCTCATATTCAAAATGTTTAAAATAGCACCTACTTCAAAAGTATAAGAGTATCAAATGAAATAACATAAGTAAACCACTTTGAAAATTTAAAGCAGCAGCAGCCACAGAAGTATATGATACGGATTTTCTTAAAGTAAGTATTCATTCAAGAAACCTCTTTTCTGGGGGTGGAGCCAAGATGGCAGAGAAAAGCAGGAACTTGCTTGAGCTTGTTCCACAATCACATCCAAATACTGTAAAAATGGCTCTAAATAAGGTTTAGAGATACAGAACCCACAAAGTGACAGTGAAACACATCTCCAGCCGAAGACAACCTGGCAGGCCAACAGGAAAGGTCTATCACACTGGGTTGTGAGTGGAGCACAGTCTGGGCCAGAGCAGGTCTTGGGGGACTGAATCACTGGAAGCTGTGGTGGATTTCTCAATGCACAAATGCCAAAGAAAAAGTAAAAATCAGTGGGAAAACTCTGTTGGACCTGGGTGAGAGAAGAGTGTAGTCCAGACACAGCCCTGGGGTGGCAGAGGTGGCAATGGAGGAGGCAGCAGCAACTTGCAGAGATTGAGGCCCACAGATGGTGGGAGGATCACACACCTGATTAGAGGGTGATTGCAGGGATTTGCTAACACTGAGACACAATTCTCTTGCTTTGCCCTTCTTGGATCGAGGTCACAGTTTTGGGTGGGGGTCCTGGGGTGAGAAGTAGAAATGGCACAGCAGAGCTTGTGGCAGCTGTGAAGAGGGAATCCTCCTCAGTTCTGAGGCAGAAAAGAGTGCTTGTGTTCACTCACATATCTCCTTCAAAGAACTGAAAATTTACAGGTGCCTAGAACTAGCTCAGACAACAGCCGCAAAAACCCCTGAAATTTATGACAGAGCACTCTCCACTCTGGAAGCAGAGTATTACCTTTGAAAAGTCCAATGAGTTCCTAACATCATCTTTCCATGTAGGAATATAAACAGCTCAACAAGTTCCTTATGCTCTTTCTTTCCTGTTTACCTTCACTTGATTCATGCTTCTCTTGGTTCTTGTATATGAAAGTCAGATTTTCCATTCAGCTCTGATCTTTTCATCAACAATACTTGAAAGTCCTCTATGTCATTGAATTTCATATTTTCCCCTGAAGTATTATATTCAGTTTTGGTAGGTAATTCTTGGTTTTAATTCTAGTTTCTTTGCCTTGTGGAATATCATATTCTAAACACATTGATCTCTTAATGGAGAAGATACTAAATCTTATATTATCCTGATTGTGTTTTGACAGTACTTGAATTGTTTCTTTCTGACTACTTATAAAATTTCCTACTTGAACTAGGAACTCTGGAATTTGGTTACAATATTCCTAGGAGTTTTCTTTTGGGGATTTTTTTCAAGAATGATTAGTGAATTGTGTCACTTTCTAGTCTATCCTCTGGTTCTAGAATATCAGGGCAGTTTTTCTAGATAATATCTTGAAAGATGATGTTTAAGTTCTTTTTTGATCATGGCTTTTTAAATGATCTCTCCTGAACCTATTTTTCAGGTCAATCTTTTTTTTTTTCAGTGTGATATTTCACATTGCCTTCTATTTTTCATTCTTTTGTATCTGTTTGATATTATCTTGATTTCTCATAAAGTCATTAACTTCCATTTGCTCCATTCTAATTTGGAAGGAATTATTTTCTTCAGTGAGCTTTTCAAGTTACTTTTCCATCTGGACAGTTCTGCTTTTTAAGACATCCTTCTCCTCATTGTTTTTTGGACTTCTTTTGCCATTTGAGTGAGTCTATTATTTAAAGTGTTATTTTCTTCACTATTTTTGGATCTCCTTTAGCAAGCTGTTGACTCCTTTATCATGATTTACTTACATCATTGTAATTTTTCTCCCCAATTTTTCCTCTTCTTTTCTTACTTGATTTTCTAATTCCTTCTTGAGCTCCTCCATGGTCTGTGACCAATTCATCTTTTCTTGGAAGTGTTTGACGCAGGAGTTTTGACTTTGTTGTCTTCTTCTGCTTCTATGTTTTGATTATCTTTGTGGCCAAAAACAATTGTATATTCTGATTTCTCTTCCTCTGTTTGCTCATCTTGCCTGTCAAGTATTTGACTTTTGAACTCTTTTCCATAGTGGAATTGCGCTTCCAGAGTGGAAAGGGCTGTGTCCCAAATTTCTGGGGTTTTGTGCAGCTGTTGTCAGAGCTATTTCTAGGCACCTACCTCAGAACTGTAAAGAGGATTTTCTCTCCACAGCCTCAACAAATTCTACCACACCAGCATTCCCCACTCCAGGACTGTCACTCAAGACTATGACCCAGATTCAGGCAGGATGAAGCAGGAGAATCCTGTCTTGGTGTCAGCAGAGAGATTCCGGAAATTGCCCTCTGGTCAGTTGCTTTGTCCTTCCACCATCTGTGGTTCTGGAGCTCTGGAAGCAGCTACCATAACAGGAGCTACAGCTACCACCACCTCTACCCACCAGAGGGCAGGGGCCAGACTGTGCTTTTCTCTCACCAAGGTCCAACAGAGTTTCCCCACAGACCTTTTACTTTTTTGCATGTGTTTATGGATTGAGAAGTCTGGAAGAAAAAAAAACATAGTTACCAATGATTCAATACCCTGAGGTCTGCTCCAACTGTTCTGTGCCCATGTGGGACTTTGCTCTGTTCCCAGTGTGTTTCAATAGAGTCTTCCTGTTGGTTTGCTAGGCTGTCCTGAGCTGGAGATGTATTTTCACTCTCTTTTTGTGGGTTCTGTAGATCTAAATTTTGTTTAGAGTCATTTTTACAGGTATTTGAGGTAATTGAGGACAAGCTCAAGTAAACTTCCTGTCTTTGCTCTGCCATCTTGACTCTTTCCAAGAAAAATATGAATTGGTCACAACCCATGGAGGAGCTCAAAAACAATTTGGGAAATCAAGTAAGAGCAGTAGGGGAAAAATTGGGAAGAGAAATAAGAGTGACACAAGAAAATCATGAAAAATAAATCAATAGCTTGCTAAAGGAGATCCAAAAAATACTTAAGAAAACACCATCTTAAAAATACAGACTCACTCGATTGACAAAAGAGTTCCAAAAAGTCAGTGAGAAGAATAATGCCTTAAAAAGCAGAGTTGGACAAATGGAAAAAGGAGATCCAAAATCTCAACAAAGAAAATAATTCCTTAAAAATTAGAATGGAGCAAATGGAAGCTAATGACTTTATGAAAAACCAGGATATTAAAAACAGATCCAAAAGAATGAAAAAATAAAAGACAATGTGGAATATCTCATTGGAAAAGCCATTCACATGGAAAACAAATGCAGGAGAGATAATTTAAAAATTATTGGACTACCTGAAAGACATGAACCAAAAAGGACCCTAGACATTGTCTTTCAAGATTATTAAAGAAAACTGCCCTGATATTGAAGAACAAGGGGGCAAAATAGAAATTGAAGGAATCCACTTGTCACCTCTTGAAAAAAGATCCCAAAAAGGAAACTCCTGGGAATGTTGTAATCAGATTCCAGAGTACCCAGGTTAAGGAGAAAATTTTACAAGCAGTCAGAAAGAAACCATTTGAGTACTGTGAAAATCTGATCATAATAACACAAGATCTAGCAGCTTCTATATTAAGGGATCAATGGACAAGGAATATGATATTCTGGAAGTCAAACAAGCTGGGATTAAAACCAAGAGTCACCTATCCAGAGTCACTTGAGTTTCAGATTTTTCTCCCCTTCCTCCCCACCCCCTGCCCCCACCATGGTGGCATACAATCATGTATAGGATCTGCAAACTCCTTCACATTGTACAATAGTCTGGTTGAATAGGTGTTATAGCCAATGGAGTGAACAATGAGAAAAGAGAAACAAAAGCCAAACATCAATAGGAATGATAGCATGCATTGATTCAATCTCCTTTTAAACTCTGATCTTTCTGGATCTTTCTCTGAATGTGGACATCTCCTTCCATTCTGAGACTTGTATAGTTGTCTTTTAACTGTGTGATGCTGAGAAGCATCCAGTTTTTCAAAATTGGTCATCACACATATGATGTATCTGTGACTGTGTACAAATTTTTCCTGGTTCTGCTCTTCTCACTCAGCATCAATTCATATAAGCCTCTCCAGGTAAGTATGAAGTCAATCTCCTTCCCATTTCTTATAACACAATAATATTCCATCACATTTATATACCATAACTTGTTCAGATGTTCCCCAAT
>CM053600.1:53116805-53138361 GCA_028646575.1 Pseudocheirus occidentalis | reverse complement strand
TTCCAATTTTTCCACATCCTCTCCAGGACTTGTCATTTTCCTGTTTTGTCACCTTAGCCAATCTGACTGGTGAGATGTGGTACCTCAACATTGTTTTGATTTGCATTTCACGAATCAATAGTGACTTGGAGCATTTTTCCATGTGCGTAAATATATCTTTAATTTCTACCTCTGTAAATTGCCTGTTCATATCCTTTGACCACTTATCAATTGGGGAATGACTGGCATTCTTGTACATTTTATTTAATTCCCCGTATATTTTAGAAATGAGGCCTTTATCAGAGACACTAGTTGTAAATATTCAATCCCAATTTCCCACTTCCCTCTTAATCTTGGTTACATTGGATTTGTTTGTACAGAAACTTTTGATGAAAAGATAAGAGCTGAACAGAAATTTTGACTTACAAATGCAAGAATCAAGAGAATTATTTAAAGGTAGGAAAGAAAAATCATAAGGAACTTAGTAAAGTTGAACAGTTCATGTTCCTACATGGAAAGATGATATTTGTAACTTGTGAGATTTTTCTCAGTCTTAGAATTGTTGAAGAGAATATGTGTATGTACATATATGTGCATGCATGTATATGAATGTACATATATATACATATTTGTATAGATATACGTATATATAGACAGAAGGTGCTACATGTGAGGGCACAGGATGAGTTGAATATGACAGGATGACATCTAAAAAATAAAATTAAGGGATAGTAAAGGAATTTATTGGGAGAAGGAGGAAGGGAGAGGTAGAGGAAAGTAAATTATCTCATGTAAAAGAGGTAAGGGAAAGCTGTTATAGTGGAAGGAAAGAGCAGGGAGATGAAAGGGAACGAGTCACCTTACTCTCATTGGATTTAGCTTAGGGAGGCAATAACATACACACTCAATTGGGTATCTTATCCTACAGGAAAGTAGGGGAAATGGGATAAGAGGAGGGTAATAATACAAGGTGGGCAAATTGGGGGAGCAGATAGTCAGAAGCAAACACTTTTGAAAAGGGACAAGGTCAAAGGAGAAAATAGACTAAATGGGAGCAAGACAGGATGGAGAGAAATATTGTTAGTCTTTCATAGTATGACTTCTGTGCAAATGTTTAGTACAACTACATATGTATAACCTATATTTAATTACTTGTCTTCTCAATTGTCAGGGGTGAGGAGGGAAGAAGGGAGAGAATATGGAACTCAAAGATTTAAAAACAAATATTAAACAACTTGTTTTCACGTGCAACTGGGAAATGAGATATAAAAGATTGTGGAATAAAAATCCATCTTTCTCCATAAGAAAGTAAGGGGAAAGGGAATAATAAGGGTAAAGAGGATGATAGAAAGAGGACTGACCAGGGGAAGGGATAATCAGTATGCAAGCTACCTTGGGGTGAGGGACAGGGGAGAGATTGGGAGAAAATTTGGAACTCAAAATCTTGCAGAAATGAATGTTGAAAAAGAAATTAACTAAAAATTAGTAAATTTTTTTGTAAATCTTCTGTTTCTCAGTTCTTTTAAGCTAGTTTTCATTGGTTAGAGCAGAAACGTTTGAGATATTTGCTACCTGATCGTCAATTCCAATAACAACTATTAACATCAGAATGAACAGAGCAAAAATTCTGAGACCAAAGCTGATTAAAATAAAGAACAACAAAAATTCATCATATAGTAGCAATACAACATTCCTTATCTATATGATTCTGATAAGGCTCCAAGGATAAAACTGGGTCTAGCTTTCATCTCCACTAGAACAGTAAGATGTAAATAAACTGGAAAGAGCCCAGAGAAAAGCAATAAAGATGATTAAGGAAATGGAGCATTTGATTTACGAGGAAAGTTGAGGGAAGAAAGAACCCTAAAAAATTTGCATTTTGACAAAAAAGCAGACAAGATGGGACATAATAATAGTCTACAAATTCTTAGAAGAAGAAAACAGTAAATAGAACAGAATTATTTATCCTGGCACTGGGGCTGATGAGTGAAGGCCTAAAGTGTCATGGGATGAGAGGGGGGAAATATTAGGTGTGAACTAAATTATTGAAAGATATCCTTTTAACTAGTAAAAATTCAATTTATTCTAAAAATCAGTTTAGAATTATGTAAAAATATTTCTAATGTATATATTTAATGTCTATGTATACATAGTACCACATATACCTAAATATTCACAGTAGCACTCTCTGAAATAGCAAAAAGCTGAAATCAAAGTGAGTGCTCACAAATTTGGTAATTACTGAAAAAATTGTCTCACATAAACACAGTAGAATACTATTGTGCCATGATTCATACGAACTGTTGTACTAGATCAAAGAAAATACAATCAAGGGGGAAATATTGATTACAATAATATACATGAAAACTCCAAAAGACATCAACATTCATACTATACACAATGTCTAATCTTGACTAAGTAGAATTGATTATTAAACACTCTTCTCTCCTTCTTAGAATGGCAGTGACACTAAACGGGAATTAATATGCTTTCAGTCACAATGCCTATCAACAGTTGTTTTTTTTGGTTTTGGGATTTTTTTTTATGTTTAACTGCTCTTTTTTTAGATGTGTATTCTTCTCTCTCAATCCCTCCTAGCTGAGATAACAGTTATCAGGTCACCACTATAAAAATAAATAAATACATAAATAAATAAAATAAAATAAATAAAACCTCCATGGCCCCCAAACTGCTATATGTTTCCTTTCCCTATTAGAAGTAACCTCCTTTTGGACAAAGAATTTTATATTTGCTTCTTATTTGTTTCCCCAGTTCTTTCCATAGTAAATGATGCTTATAAGTTCCTAACATTCTTAATTATTCTTAATAAATGCTCAATAATATTAATAAATGCTTTCCTGTTTCAATTAATTTTATTCCCTCATCTGATTGTATCAATTTTTTCTCTCAGGAAAATAACTGAACCACTGTGTAAATTTAAGTCTGTATTACAACTGAAAATTCCATTCAGTTTGAATCTTAAGCAATGTCTTATTAGAGATAAAAAGGTTTTCTACTGTTCACAAAAATTCAGGCATCTGTAGGTGAAAAAGGGATTGGGGTATAGGGAGAGAAGGAACACAGGAAGACCTTTCCACTATTCCTGAAATCATGACATGCAGTTAGCTTAGCTTTTTATTGTGCTTACCTCCATGAACATCTTCTTTATGTATACATACATACATATATACACACATACATACATATATACATATGTGTATGTGTGTGTGTGTATATATATATATATATATATAACATTTGATTATAGAACTTTAATTTCTAGATTGTTTCCCTTCTTCCCTCATCACCCATACCCACTGGAAGGACAAGCAACTCATTACAGCCTGTACATATGTAATGATGCAGAATATCTCCACAGTGGACATGTTGTGAGAGACTGATGATATATCCCTCCTTCCTATCCTGCCCTCCCTCTTGTTCTGTTCTCTACCCTGTCTCTGTCCTTTTACAGTAGTGTGTACTTCCAGCAACCTTCCCCCTTCCCTTCCCTTCCCTCCCCTCCATCATTCCACCTCTCATCCCCTTCCCCCCTACTCTCCTGTATGGCAAGATACCCAGGTTAGAGTTTATTTCATTCCTTCCCTAAGCCAAATTCAATGAGAGTAAGGTTGACCCTTTCCCTTTTGCCTTCCTGCTCTTCCCCTCCAGTGTAACAAGTATCCCCAGCCTCTTCTATATGAGATGATTAACCCCATTCTGTCTCTCTTTGTCTCCTCTCATTCTAATTCTCTCCCACCTCAGAATTTCATCTTTTAAAGTATTGTCTCTTCCTATTCAATTGATACTGTGCCCTCTATGTACACATATATACACGTAGTCAGATGTGTTCATATGCATATATATACACTCCTATATAGACATACATGTAGGTGTATATATATATACACATATATGTATATACACACACACACATTTGTATTCCCTTCACCTATCCTCATGCTGAGAAAAGTTTCTTAAGTTACAGTTATAATATTTCCATGTTGGCATGTAAATAGTTCAAATTTTATAAGTTCCTTATAATTTCTTTCCCATGTTTATCTTCTCATGCTTCTTGTATTTGAGTGTCAAATTTTGTTTTCAGTTCTTTTTTTCAGCAAGAATGTTTGAAACTCCTCCACCTCACTGAATGACTATAGTTTTCCTTTGAACATTATACTCAATTTTGCTGGGTAGGTGATTCTTGGTTTTAATCATAGCTCCCTTGATCTCCGGAATATCATATTCGAGGCCCTTTGATCCCTTAATGTAGAAGCTGCTGGATCCTGGGTTATCCTGATTGTATTTCCACAGTTTTCAAGTTGCTTCCTCTTAGCATCCTGTAATATTTTCTCCTTGATCTGAGCCCTTTGTGCTGAGCTGCTTTCCGTGGGAGATGTGTTTTTCTGTATTTTTGTATGAGTTTTTGTAGCCCTAAAATGTGTTCAGTCATATTTTATGGGTATTTGAGGTGGTTATGTGCAAGCTGCAAAACCTTGCTGCTTCTACACCACTTTCTTGGCTCCACCCTCCCCCCAGGAACATCTTGATAATATTTGTTAATAAAACAGTAAAAATGTGCAAAGACAGCCATTTTTCCCCCATTACAACAGCATTTGGAAACAGTGTTAGGCATTAAACCATTGTACTGAAAACCATCTCCAAAAGTTTTCAAGATCATGTTCTTAGAGAATGTAAACACTTTGCATAATAGACTAACTTCCCAATCACATACCTAGAAATGACATAAAATGTTACTTAGCCCAAAATCTTCAATTTTCATGTGTGAAAACCAAAGCCTTAAAAGGACAGAATTCTGAGTCTATTAGTCTAGTGACATAGTTGAGACTGGGATGCAATTCTGGAGATTGTCTGAGCCAAGTCCTTTTGTTGTTGTTTTTATTACAGTCATTTTTATAGTATAGTAATTTTCCAATAAGCATTATTCTATCTCTCCTTCATATTGAACCCTCTCATAGTAAAAGCAAAAAGAAATTAACAAAACTAACAAAGAATTTCTATCTTGACAGTGTATAAAACAATCCATATCCATAATTTGCCAATTCTTACTGAGAACAGATATGTGTTTTTCATTATCTATTCTCCTGAGCCAAGACTGGTCATTGAAATTAATCAGAATCTGACTGTCTTTTAGCGTTGTTTTTATTTATATTTTTAAAGTCACTGTTTATATAACTCTTGAGTCTGCACACATTTCACCCTGAATCAGGTATTACCTTTTCAAGTGTTTCTTTGGCCTCATCAGATTAGCTTCTTATAAGGCAAGACTATTCCAGTACATTATAGCCCACAATGTATGTAGCTTTTTCCCAATCAATGGGCACCAAATGGTTTCCAGTTTCTTGTTTCTCACACCAAATGTTGTCATGAATTTCTTAGAACATAGGAGACTTTTCTCTCCATCTTTGATATTTAGGTTTCATAATAAGATTTGGGGGTCAAAATCATTTAGAGACTGTTCTTTAGAAAAACTTTCAACCCTTTTGAAAATCCTCAATTCCATCAATTGTGCTTTAGTATGCCCAGTTCTCACTTTTAGAATGCCTGTCTGCCTAGTGCCCCTCCAACATCAACTATTTTCATATTTGCTCATTTTTGCCCATTTTATGCCGATTCCCTCATTTCACAGATGATGAAAATAACACTTAGAGAATGAAAGTGACTAGTCCAGGAAATTTGACACCAGGTTCTCTGATGCAAAACCAAGTGACACAGTATAACACTGGCCTCAGTACAAGAAAATAGGGAAAGCATTCTTTGTCTTGATACTTTTTTAAAGTCATTACTTGTACACATTTAATTTGGCACCAAAAGCAGCTGTTTTTCTTTTTCCTGAAAACTCCTCCACAAGCATAAATATCTAGCAGGTATCTACATATTTGAAGAGTGGCTATTCCATCCAATTATGGCTGCAATAGCTAGTTGTAATTTTAGAAATGTAAGGGGTATGAGAGGTCTGTCATAGAGAATGAGTTCAAAGAACATATGTTGTTACTGTTGTTCAGTTGCTTATAAGTCATATCTGGTTCTTTGTGACCTCATTTAGGTTTCTTGGCAAAGATACTGGAATGGCTTGTCATTTCCTTCTCCAGCTCATTTTACAGATGAGGACACTGAGACCAACAGAGTTTAAGTGACTTGCCCAGGGTCTCATAGCTAGTACATATCTGAGGCCAGATTTAAACTCACTAAAATGAGTCTTCCTGATGGACTCAGCACTCTACCTACTGTGCCACCTAGCTTCCCCCAAAGAACATGTGCAAGATGCATTGATTATATAGAGTACAGTTCATTTCCTTCTTGATATAATTTAACTTGAAGTTATGTGGCATACTGAGTAGAGTACTAGTCCTGGAGTCAAGAAGACCTGAGTTCAAATTCTGTCTCAGATATTTCCTAGCTGTGTGAACCTAAGCAAGTAAATTAACTTCTCTTGGCCTCACTTTCTTGCAAATTTTATTGTAAACCTTTTCTGTAAAATGAGAAAAATAATAGTATCTACCACATTAGGTTATTGTGATAACCAAATGTAATATATATATATATACATATATGCACACATATATACATATACATGTACATATGTATGTATGCATATATATATGTATATTATATGTATGCCAACTATTTGTAAATGCTAAATAGCTAAATGGTAGAGTGGGTAAAATGATAGACTTTGAGTCAAGGAGACCTGAGTTCATATCTAGCCTCAGAATTACTAGCTGTATGAACTTGTCTAAACTGCTGTCTGTCTAATGAAATGCAGATAATAAGTATTATTTGGCTAAAATGAGATAGTATCTGAAAAACACTTTGCAAACCCTAAAGCAGTGGTTCTCAACCTTCATACTGCCATGACCTTTTAATACAGTTCCTCATGTTGTGGTGAACCCAACCATAAAATTATTTTCATTGCTACTTCATAACTGTAATGTTGCCACTGTTATGAATCATAATGTAAATATCTGATATGCAGGGTGTATTTTCATTGTTACAAATTAAACATAACCCACAGGTTGAGAACTGCTGCCTTAAAGTATTATGTAAATATTAGCTATTATTCTGAGTTATTATTATACTAATCATGTTTCCTATCTAATGAAATTATACATTTTGAACTGATAAGGCATATATTGTTATCCCCATCTTGAACACTGGTTTTCTGCTTTGTTTCAATTAAATCATGATCCTCTTATTATTGAGAAGTACCAGAAACATGACTGAAGTGTGTATTTGACTGTAGAGATAATCTCAAAAGGATAATATTTTGTAGGTACTGATTAAGTTACCTTCACTAAGACAAGGTCTTTATGGTATGTCTTAAAAATACTCTTAAAACACTAAATAACTGAGCTTTATCATCTTTAGCTTATCCAAGTAGGGAATAAGTCTGATGGTTATGATGATCAGTATCTGTACACTGAGCAGTAGCATTTGAAAATTATTTTCCTTAAGCTTAAGCTTCCTTGCATTGGCATATGAACATTTCCCCTAGTGATTTTTGTGTAGACATTACAATCCCTTTAGATTTCACCTTATAAAATGAAATTCCATCATAGGAAGATTTGTCTTTTCTTTAGCAGAAACATTCTGGTCAGTTGCTTTTCTAAAGATTCTCCTGCTTGTATGTGGATTCCTCAGTGTGTTTTGTTCCAGCGATATGTGTTCCCAAGCAAAATAGTAAGACTTGTAAAAGAATCACATGGAACAATAAATCTTACTCACTGCAGAATGGAATTCATCAATGGCATCAGCTGATGGATAAGTGAGGAAAGTTGCTTTAAAAATGCAGACTGCTGCTACTCCTGCTGCAATCAATATCATCAAATTTTTCATGCTTTTAAAAGCTGATTTTACTATAAATCTTAAACCATTCTTTAGGTGATAAATGGCAGGCTTTTAGGGAGCAAAACATGTCAACTCACATGACAACTCTGTTTCTATGATTAAGGCCTTTTTAAAATAGAATGGACTTTGCTTTTGATTTAGAGCAGAGAGAGACAGGAAAGCTTGCCACCACTCTTGTTACCACAATTCCTGTTGCCGCCTTGCAAGGTGGTGCCAATTTGCAGGTGATAATTTTCTTTCTGGAGCTTGGTATGATCTTTTTTGAACTTAACTTTGGCTCGCAATGTTAAAGAAAGAAAAAAAAACCTATAATAATAAAATGGAAATTTCTGTTGACTGGTTTACCTTTGATGCTAAGATATACAGAAAACATTAACTAAACTTTACAGATTAGTCAGGGGGAATTATTAACGAGAGGAAATCTCTCTTACCTACTGGTAGAACAAGCTATTTCAATGATGTCCTTAAATGTGCTATACTCCACAACACACAGAATGGAGGCTGATAGATTTCTTTCTATCCCATACATACTTGCTTGGATAAAAGTAGTTCCAGAATTCCAAAATATGTGATATGTAATTTAATGTAGCAAGTTTCTGGTAGTCTAGGGTTGTTGAGGTTGGTTGTTGAGGTTGTTCATCTACTTGACTTAAGGAATAAGAAGTGTCGTTTGTTTTTTTTTTTTTACCCCCAATGAAAGCTCAGAATTCTTTTAATTTCTCTAATCATGAGTGATTTGGAGATTTTTTTCTGTGGCTATTAATAACTTTATTTCTTATTTAGAAAAATGTTTCTTCGTGTCATATCTTTTGACTATTTTTCAATTGGGTTCTGCATTTTCAAATATATATATAAACATTTATATTACCCTCATTTCTTAATGTATCCTTCCCTTATACTGTCCCCAATGAACCACCTCTCATAACAAAGAATTAAAGGGAAAGAAAAAAGTGGGTTAGCCTAACTAGCCAACACATCAACTAGGTCTGACAATATGCATAATGTTCCACAGTTACAGTCTTCCATCTCTATAAAGAGGTATGCATTTTCTAACCTTGACAACAAAAGAACTACTTCATAAACCATATAAGCAGTATCAACTGCCTGCAAAATGAGTCACTCTGTAAGTACAATCTGACTTTTTTATCTTTAGCTACATGAGTAAAATTTCTAGTCATTTCTTTAAGTCCTATGTTAATAAAATGGACAGTTAACTTTTTCTAGGCTAGAAGCAATAGTATTTAAGTATAACTGGCATCTTTCTATGAGGAGGCATTGTCATAAAAATACTGCGAGAAATGATCCAAAACACTTTTATGTCACTTTTTCTTTGCAATATGATGTACTTTTGTTGAGTTTCTCCGGTAGAACACTGTCCAATGAGCAGCCAGTGTGGGCTGCTTCCTGCTACTTGTGGGTTAGAAGAAAGCCATTATTTAGAAATCACTGGTTGATCCAAGGTTATTTGAGACAGTTTCTTTGTAAAGAAATAGCAGATAAAATTGTAATAGTAATATTTTTGATGAGGTAGACAAGTGTCCTGCTTTAAAAGAAACTTCCACATTTCCACCATCAGCAGTCTGGCCAAGAAAAGAGTAACAGTTGAGATAAAAGCCAATAGCATTAGAAACTAAAATTATCTTTATAGTACTACCTCTATTCAGCTTCAATTCATTTTTGTCCTTCTTTCAATAATTTTCCCCATAGTTCATTTTTATATACTATTTAATGCAGCTTTACATTACATATCACAATTGTGATTTCCTGAGATTCTGGGTAGTATAAAACACAACTGATTATGAATTTTTAATTGAATAATTTTGCAAACAATTACAAAGAGCGCATCATGTGCACAATCCTTTGAGGAAGGGCTCTTCCTTCTAAACTGTGGAAGACTCAAAGGCAAATAAAATGCCAGCTCTTTCCCTGAAAGATCTTACAAAATAACAGAACTAATAACCCTTTTTGAATTTCTTTTTTATTAGACTAGTTTATCACTCTATACCGTTTTTTCACTATGGCATATAAAGAGATAAGTTGCCTCTAGATGTTGCATTGTGAGGAGAAGCAGGGTAGGTTAATGAACAGTCTACCTTAAATTCAGGAAGAAGTAAGTTCAAATCTGTGATCCTGGACAAGTAACCCAACCTCTCATTCTCTCAGATAACTTAAAAAATATAACTAACATATATTCTTTACCCCCCCCAGGCCCAGTAACATTGATATAGGAACTCCATGGAGAAGGAATGCTCTATAGCTAGCCTATTAAACCCTCTTCTCATATTGGCAGCCGAGGTCCCCAGAGAGCAGCTGCTACATCTCTATTTTGGGGCTTTAGGGGCATCCCTGAGGGCCTGGGTATGGTTTTCTAGGTCTTGAGCCCCTATTGGTGATATCTATTGATAACTGGTATTTATTACAATGGCATATAGATGTTATAGTTTTTTTTATTTTTCACATTAAAGTCTGTGATACAACCTTTTACTAATAAATGCAGAGAATAGAACTGAAGTGAGTTCTAGTTTACAGTATTGTGGCAGAATCAAAGCTCTTATAAATCCCTTCGTTAGAGTCCTTAAAATGACCTCTTTAGATATAGTGTATCCAGGTCAGGTAACTAACTTGCGTCCATCACCCAGACAAATGTCCCAAGTGACTACACATAAAACCAATGTAATCTGCATTGGTGAAAAGAATTTCATCACTAGGGGATCTCCATATTAATAGCATCATGGATTCAGATGTTTTCTTTTTGCTTTTTGGAAGCAGTAAGGTAGGGTACTTGGGGTTAAGTGACTTGCCCAAGGTCACATGACTAGTTTTGTGTCATGTGTCTGAAACCAGATTTGAAATCAGATATTCCTGACTCCAGGGCTGGTTCTCTATTTGCTGTGCTGCCTAGCCAACTGCTGATCTTTTTTTTCTTTTTCTTTTCAAATAATTTATTTATTTTTAGTTTTCAACATTAATTTCCATAATATTTTGAGTTACTAATTTTTCTTCCTTTTTTTCTCCTACCCCCAGCCCAAAAATGGTGAGCCTACTGAATATCCCTTACCCCAATTTGTTTTTTTATGCCCTCCTCCATGCCCATACACTAAATTTCTAGTAGGGCAAGATGGATTTCTATACCCCAGTGCCTGTATGTGTGATTTCCCAGTTGCATGTTAAAAAAATTATTTTTAAACATTTTTTTTGAAACTTTGAGTTCCAGGGTCTTTCCTTCTTCCCTCCTCACCCACCCCCACTGGGAAGACAAGCAAATATAACATAAATTGTACATGTATAGCTATGCAAAACATTTCCATAGTAGTTATATTGTGGAAAACTAACTATATTTCCCTTCATGCTATCCCTCAACCATCTTATCTCCTTCCCCCCTGCTTTCCTTTAGGGTAAGATACCCAATTAAATGTATGTTATTCCCTCCTTAAGACAAATTCAATGAGAATAAGGTTGACCCATTCCCTTTCACCTTCCTGCTTTTCCCCTCCATTGTAAGAGTGTTCTCTTTCCTCTTTTATGAGATAAGTTACCCTGATCTATCTCTCTCTTTCTCTTTCTCCCAACATATTCATCTCTCACCTCTTAATTGTTTTTTAGCTATCCTCCCTTCATAATCAACTCATCCTGTGCACTCTGTGTATACATGTAAACAACTATGCACACACACACATACACAGTCCTATACATACATATATGCATATATATACACATAAATGCATATACACATATATATATATTTCCTTCTATTATCCTCATATTGAGAAAAGTCTCATGAGTTATAATAATGATCATTTTTCCATGCAGAAATATAAATAGTCCAACTTTAATAAATACCTTATGATTTCTTTTTCCTGTTGACCTCATTCTTCTCTTGCTTCTTGTATTTGAAAGTCAAGTTTTCTTTTCAGCTCTGGTTTTTTCATCAAGACTCTTTGAAAATCTTCTATTTCATTGAATGACCATATTTACCCTGAAGCATTATACTCAGGTTTGATAGATAGGTAATTTTTGAGTTTAATCCTAGCTCCTTTGACCTCTGGAATATCAATTTCCAAGACCACCTATCTCTTACTGTAGAAGCTGCTAGATCTTGTGTTACCCTGATTGTGTTTTCACAGTACTCAAATTGTTTCTTCCTGAGTGCTTTCAGTATTTTTGTCTTGAACTGGGAATTCTGGTATTTGGTTATAATATTCCTAGTTTTCTTTTTGGGATATTTTTCAAGAGGCAATTGGTGAATTCTTTCCATTTCTATTTTGCCATCTGGTTCTTGAATATTCAGGGTAATTTTCCTTGATAATTTCTTGAAAGATGGTGTCTAGGCTCTTTTTTGATCATGGCTTGCAGATAATCCAATAATTTTTAAATGATCTTGCCTGAATCTATTTTTCACATCAGTGGTTTTTCCAATGCAATATTCTGCATTGCCTTCTATTGTTTCATTTGTTTATATCTGTTTTATAGTATCTTGATTTCTCATAACATCATTAAATTCAAACTGTTCTCATCTAACTTGGAAGGAATTATTTTCTTCAGTGATTTTTTGAAATTCCCTTTCCATCTGGCAAATTTGGTTTTTGAAGGCATTCTTATTGTCTTATAGATTTAAAAAATCCTTTCTGAGTTCCTCCATGGCCTGTGACCACTTCATATTTTTCTTGGAAGCCTTTTCATATTAATTTATTCTAGGTTCTATTATACCTTACAAAATTAAATTAAACTTATGTCCTAAAATCTATTTACAGACTGTTACTCTGATCAAATTAACCCTAGATTAAATGAATTTATCAAGGATGACAATCTGTGGGTTAACAGAAAATTGCTTTCTGACTAAGTCTCAGAATTCCACCTAATAAAATATTTTCTTAATATTTTAAGTGTTTTTGGTATAAGCAAGTAAAGGGGGCAGAATACTGACGTTCTTTCCAAAATGTAACAAGCATACCCCATTATTCTCTGGTTATCATAAATGATCTCTTTTGTATCATGTCTACATATCATTAAATCAACCTTCACAGGGAATGAGCAAATGTATATGGTTTTGGATGGTTTTCTCATTCATACCAAATGGACCGTTTTTAGTATATAACCTCCAAAAAAGATTGAATGCAAACATTGTGTCCATATTTATCTGTTCATTACAACTGAGAAGTTTCTAGTTAAGTTCTTAGAATGGTCTTCAGATTTTTTCTAGTTGGCTCTCAAAAAAGCACCTCAGATAGATGAGGGATATTTGGTTTATCCATGAAAAAAATACTAATATTCTATCTTTCTCTGAGAATTTTTTGAGGTGAGAATCAGCCATTATTCATCTCCTCATTTAAACCTTCATGGGAGTCTATTTCAACTTATTAATGGACTTTCTTTCAAAATGATTAAGTAACTTTTTGAAAAGCCTGCTTCACAATAAAAAGCCAATAATGGTATGTGGAGTAGTGATGGGTTCAATTATTTTATAAGATTGCTTACTTTAATCATTACTCTTCCTGTTTAAATTGCTCTGGAGAGTGGTTTTATTAGTTCACAGCTCTACCAACTATGCATTAGTTTTCCAATTTTTTCCACATCCTCTCCAGCACTTGTCATTTTCCTGTTTTGTCATCTTAGCCAATCTGACTGGTGAGATGTGGTACCTCAAAGTTGTTTTGATTTGCATTTCTCAAATCAATAGTGATTTAGAGCATTTTTCCATACACTTACATGTCCTTAATTTCTTCCTCTGAAAACTGCCTATTCATATCCTTTGACCATTTATCAATTGGGGAATGACTTGTATTCTTATAATTTTGATTCAATTCTCCATATATTTTAGAAATGAGGCCTTTATCAGAGACATTGGTTGTAAATTTTCTTTCCCAATTTTCCACTTTCCTCTTCATCTTGGTTACATTGGCTTTGTATGTACAGAAACTTTTCAATTTAATGTAATAAAAATTATCTATTTTGTATTTCATAATGCTCTCTAACTCTTTTTTGGTCATAAAATCATCCCCTCTCCATAAATCTGACAGGTAAACTATTCCTTGTTCTTTCAGATTGCTTATAGTATCAACCCTTATACCTAGACTGTGCACCCAATCAGACTTTATTTTGGTATATGGTGTAAGATACTGGTGTATGCCCAGTTTCTGCCATACTATATTTCAGTTTTCCCAGCAGTTTTTGTCAAATAGTGAGTTCTTATCCCCAAAACTGGGGTCTTTGGATTTATCAAATAGTAGATTACCATAGTCATTGACTGCTGTTTCTTGTGTACCTAATCTATTCCACTGATCCACTCCTCTATTCTTCAATCAGTACCAAGTAGTTTTGATGACTGCTGCTTTATAATACAGATTAAAATCTGGTATGGCTAGGCCACCTTCCCTAGCATTTCTTTTCATTGATTCCCTTGATATTCTGGACCTTTTGTTCTTCCAAATAAACTTTCTTACTAGTTTTTCTACCTCTATAAAAATTTTTTTGGTAGATTCATTGGTATGGCACTGAATATGTAAATTAATTTAGATAAAACTGTCATTTTATTATATTAGCTTCTATTTATGCATTTCTTAAAACACAATAGTATATCTTATGATGTATATTCACATACCATAATTTGCCCATCATTCTCTGGCATTTATTTTGTTTTTTTTTCCTTGCATGACAGTGTCAAGTCAGGGAAAGTGCAACTTTGGTTAATCGCATTCAAATTGTATATTCAGTCCTTCAATTAGTCAAAAATTATATTTATCCTACTATTCTGCCAGAAAGCAGAGCACCTGTTTACTAGAAACCTGTGAATATGATAAGATTCCTGTCGTGAATTTTTATTGTTCCTCAGTCATTTCAGTCATGTCCAACTCTTCATAACACCATTTTGGGTTTTCTTGGTGAAGATAGTGGAATAACTTATTATTCCTTTCTCCAGTTTATTTTTACAGATGAGGACCTGAGGTAGTTAAGTGACTTGCCTGGGGTGACACATCTACTAAGTATCTGAATTCACATTTGAATTCAGGAATGAGTTTTCCTGACTCCAGGTCCAGCACTCTATCTGCTATATTGCCTAGCTGCCCCATTATGAATTTAATTAATTTGGGATCTTAGGTCACTGTGTATCAAATTTACATTTTCCTTTTCCTGCACTATTTTAATATATGCTGATGAGGTAAACGTTAGGATATGACCTTAGAAACTACCTCCACAATAGCTCTTGCACCATTCACATGGCCACTACCCCAATTCAGGTCCTCAGCACCTCTCAACCAGACTACTGCAAAAACGTATTGGTTGGTCTCAATGCTTCAAATGTCTCCTCAAAGCACCCTTAATACATCTGCAAAAGTGGTATTCATAAAGTGCAGGTCTGGTCATGTTATCTTCCTGCACAATAAACTTCATGACCTTCAGGATTAAATACAAGCTTTTTATTTCATTTAGGAGTACTTTATACTCCTTAACACGCTGAAGAATGGAAAGGTAACGTATGAGCTCCTCCATCATCTCCTCCAGGAAAGAAATCAACATACCTTTGAAACATAAATAAAATTCATTTGACCATGGCAGAAATACCATGGACATTTGATGCAAGTCACTGTATAATTGCCCCTACTCTCCATAATTGCAGCCTGTTTCCTGAAACTACTTGTGGGTGTTTACACCAGAATCCAATCATTCATCACTTCATAATAATTTTATATTTTCACCCAATTGTTGGTGTTTACAACTCCATTCACAGTCACACCTACCCTCCCATTAATTTCATGTCAATTTCTTCTCTTCCTCCAATTTCTTCCACTCACAAATTCATTCGGCTAATTTGTTTAACCATCTACTATTCTACTATTTTTGTCTTGGCAATTATCTTCAACTTATCCTTCTTCCTTCTTAATCCTTTTAGGTTTCAAAATGTTTGTGGGTTTGGGGTTTTTTTTTGGCAGCATCTTCTGTTTTTTGTATCATCATAGTTAGTCCACATATCTCTCTTCTTGCCTCTCCCAAAGAACCATCCTATATAACACAATAGTTTTGAAGTGGGAAAAATAATCAGTACAATTGATTAATGCATTTAAAAAGCCCTAAAACATGTGGAATGAATGTGTAACGCCGGTGGAAGCCTCATCTCCTCAAAGGGGTGGGAGTGTTCTCTCACTTCTCTTTAATCAAGTCCTACTTAATCTTTACAATTACAATTTCATTACATTTGGTTTTAATTTTTGGTGTGTAGTTGTTCTCTCCATTTGCATTGTTGCAGTTATTCTGCGTATTTTCTTTCTTTTCTCTGCTTACTGCCCTCTGCATGGGTTCATATAGATTTTACTAGATACTCTACATTCATCACATGAATAATTTCTTGTAGCACAGTAATATTCTATTACATCCATGGATCACAATTTAGTTAGCCACTGCCCAATTGATGGGTATCTACTCTAATTCTTGACTATCATAAAAGTACTGCTGTAAATATTTTTGAGTATATGGGGACTTTCTTTGGATACAGATCAGATATAATCCTAATAATGACATCTCTGGTTAAAATATTATAAATATTTTAATAACTTTGTTTGCATAATTCTGAATGACTATTCCATTTTTTTTTTACCATTTCACAGCCCCAACTATAATGTGCCTCTTCTTTTTACAAGCCCTCCATTATTGACTGTTATTTTTTGTCTTTTTGGCCAGTTTTAGAGATGTGACTTAAGATCCCAAATTAATTAAATTCACAATGGAGCTAGATAGTGCAATGGATAGAGTTCTAGGCCTGGAATCAGGAAGATCCACCTTCCTGAGTTCAAATGTGAATTCAGACTCTTAATGACTGTGTCACCCTGGGTAAATCACTTATCTTTGCCCCTGTTATATCTGTAAAAATTAGCTGGGGAAGGAAATGACAAGCCAGGGTGCAGAAGCTTTTCAATGTCAAGTAATTGAAGTTATCTCTTTTATGTTTTGTAATTGCCTTTAACTTTTGGTTAGTTAAACATGTATTTCATGCCCATCACTGTGAAGGATACATGATCTTTCTCTTTTAATATTTTATACTGTGATCATTGATAGTAAGGTCATGTTTCCATTTAGAACTTAGTGTAAAATGCTAATCATCTCTTTTTTTAAAAGATTTATTTTTTTATTTTTAACATTTTTTGTTCTTCAATTTTGAATTCCAAATTCTGTCATTCCCTCTCAATCTTCTCTCACACAATGAAAAGGCAAACAATATAATATCAATTATATATATTGTTATGCAAAACATATTTCCATGTTAGTGATGTCACAAAATATGTAAAGAAATCAAGGCCATTATATTTATGTTTGTTAGTAATCACTCTGGAGGTGGATAGCATTTTGTTAAATTTTCAGCATGAGTTCTTTGGAATTATTTTGGATCATTGTACTGATCATAGTAGCCAAGTCTCTCACAGCTGATCATCAGTTATTACAGTGCAGATTGATTTCCTCATTCTTCTTATTTCCCTTTGCATCAATTCCTATAAGTCTTGTCATGTGTTTTTTCTGAAACCACTCTGCTCATCATATCTTACAGCACAACAGTACACCATCATAATTATATGCCACAACTTCTTTATCCATTCTCCAATTAATAAGCATCCCCTCGATTTCCACTTCTTTGTCACCACGAAAAGAGCTGCTATAAATATTTTTGTATATGTAGGGCCTTTGCCTTTTCTTTGATCTCTACAAATGTAGTAACGATAGAGCAGGGTCAAGAATATACAATTTTATAATCCTTTATACAGTTTTATAGTCCTTTAGGTCTAGTTCCAAATTGTTCTCAGAATGTTTGGACCAGTTCACTACTTCACTGATAGTTCATTAGCGTACCTCTTCTCCCCTGTTCCTTAGAGTTCTTTTATCATAACTGTGAGGTGATGTCTCAGAGTTATTTTAGTTTTTTCGCTAATCAATAGTGATTTTGAGCATTTTATATGAATATAGATACCTTTGATTTCTTCTCCTAAAATTGCCTGCTCATTTCTGCTGACAATTTATCCATTAGGGATTGCCTTTTATTTTAATGGAAATGTTTTATATAACTACAGATGTACAACCTATATTGAATTGCTTATCTTCCCAGTGGGGGTGGGAGAGAAGGGAAGAAGGGAAAGAATCTGGAAACCAAAGTTTTAAAAACAAATGTTAAAAAAGGTAGTTTTTACATGCAATTGGGAAATAAGATATACAGACACTAGGCTAGAAATCCATCTTGCCCTACTAGAAAGTTGAGTGATGGAAGAAAATGGTCCTATTTACTATTTACATGGAAAAATGATAATTGTAACTAATGAGACTCTTCTCAGTATAGGGATGGTTGAAGGGAATATCTATGTATAGTAGGTGTGTATGTGTGTGTATAGGTATATACACACACAAACATATACATATATATATATATATATATACATATTTGGGTGTGTATATGTGTGTACATGTATACATAGACAGAGGGCACAGGATGAGTTGAATATGAAGCAATGAGACAAAAAAATACATTAAGAGGTGTGAGAGGAATATATTGGGAGGAGAAAGGAAGAGATAGAATAGAGTAAATTATTTCATATAAAAGAGGCAAGAGAAAACTGTTACAATGAAAGAAGAGCAGGAAGGAGAAAGGAAATGGATCAATCTTACTCTCATTGAATTTGGCTAAAGGAGGGAATAACACACACTCAATTGGGTATCTTATGCTACAGGAAAGTAGGGGTGAAGGGATAAGAGGGGGAATGATAGAAGGGAGGGCAGATTGGGGGAGAGGATAGTTAGAAACAAACACTTTTAGAAAGGGACAAGGTCGAAGGAGAGAATAGGATAAGTGGTGCAGAGGGTAGAATGGAGGGAAAAATAGTCTTTCACAATATAACTACTATGGAAATGTTTTGCATAACTACATATGTACAACCTATATTGAATTTCTTGTTTTCTCAGTGGAGGTGGGCGAGGAGGGAATAAGGGAAAGAATTTGAAAATCAAAGTTCTAAAAACAAATGTTAAAAAATGTTGTTTTTACATGAAATTGGGAAATAAGATATACAGACACTAGGGTACAGAGATCCATCTTGTCCTACTAGAAAGTTGGGAGGGTATGGGGGAGGATATAAGAGAGAAGGGGTATTCAGGGAAGGGGTATTCAATAAGCTTGCAATCTTGGGGTGGGGATAAGAAAAAGACAAGGAGAGAAATTTGTAACTCAAAATCCTGTGGAAATAAATGTTGAAAACTAAAAATAAATAAATAAACTGAAATATTTTAAAAAGTTTCTATTTAGCCTCTGGTCTTTTCATTAGGAATAATTGAAAGTCTGCTATTTAATTAAATGTCAATTTTTTTCCCTTGAAAGATTATACTCTGTTTTCCTGGGTAAATTATTCTTGGTTATAAACTTAGCTCTTTTGCCTTCTGGAGCAATATAGTCCAAGCCCTCCCCTCTTGTCCTTTGATGTGAAAACTGATAAATCTTGTGTGATCCTTATTCTGATTCCACACTATTTGAATTCTGCTTTTCTGTCTACTTGAACTATTTTCTTCTTGGCCTGGGAGCTCTAGAATTTGGCTATAATATTCCTGGCACTTTTCATTTTGCCTTCAGGAGATGATTAGTGGATTCTTTACATTTCTACTTAACATTTTGAATATAAGATGTCAGGAAACTTTTCTTTGATAATTTATTACAATCTGATGTCTAGACTCTTTCTTTGATCGTGGTTTTCAGGTACTCCAAAATTTCTTAAATCATCTCTCCTCAATATATTTTCAAGGTCAGTTTTTTTAGGTGAGATATTTTATATTCTTCAATTTTATTTTTAATTCTTTTGATTTTGTTTTTTATTATTTCTTGACGTCTCATGGAGTTATTATCTTCCCTTGACCAATTCTAATTTTTAAGTAATTTTTTCAGTAATCTTTTGTATCTCTTTTAAAAATTTTGCCAGTTTTGTTTTTTAATTATTTATTTTAAGTTTAGAACATTCAGTTACAGAAGGTTTTGAGTTTTAATTTTTAATAATTCCCCATCTCTCACCTCCCCCTTCCCCAAGATGCCATGAAACCTGATACAGCCTTTACATATACATTCATATCAAACATATAGTCACACTAATGTTATAAAGAAGAATTCTAACCAATGGAATTAATCATGAGAAAGAAAAAAACAAAACAAAATAAGTGAACAAAAAAAAAGAAGAGAGAGCAAATAGTATGCTTCAATCTGCATTGAGATTCTGCAACTCTTTCTCTAGATGTGGATGACATTTTCCATCATGAACCTTTGGGAATAGTCTTAGATCTTTGCATTGCTGACAAGATCCAAGTCTATCAAAGTTAGTCAGCAAACAATGTGGCTGTAATGGTGTACAATATTCTCCTGGGTCTCCTCATATCACTCAACATCAGGTCATGTAAGTCTTTCCACATTTTTTGAAGTACACCTGTTCATCATTTCTTATAGGACAATACTATTCCATTACATTCATATAACAAAACTTTTTCAGCAATTTCTCAATTGATGGGTATTCCCTCAGTTTCCAGTACTTGGCTACCACAAAGAAAGCTGCCCTAAATACTTTTGTACATGTGGGTCCTTTTCTCATTTTTACGAAATCTTTGGGACACATCCATAGAAGTGGTATTGCTGGGTCATAGGGTATGCACATTTTTATAGCCCTTTGGGTGTAGTTACAAATTGCTCTCCAGAATGGTTGGGTCAGTTCACAACTCTAGCAACAATGCATTAGTGTTCCAATTTTACCATATCTTCTCCAGATTTTAAAATTTTGCTTTTTTATCACATTAGCCAATCTGACAGGAGTGACATGGTACCTGAGAGTTGTTTTGATTTGCATTTCTCTAGCCAGTAATGATTTTGAGCATTTTTTATTGACTTGTTTATTTACTTTTAGTTTACAAGATTCAGTTACAGAATCACTTGAGTTTCAGATTTTCTCCCCTCCTTTCTCCCCTACCCCCTCATGGTGGCGTATCATCATGTATGGAATCTGCAAACACTTTCACATTGTACAATAGTTTGGTTGTGTCGAGGAGTTGTAACCAATGGAACAAATAATGGGGAAAAAAGGAAACAGAACCAAACATGGAAAAGACCAATAGCATGTGTTACTTCAGTCTCCATTTAAACTCTGGTCTTTCTAGATCTTTCTCTGAGTGTAGATATCTCCTTCCATTTTGAGACTTGTCTTTTAACTGTGCATTGCTGAGAAGAGTCCAGATTATCAAGGTTGGTCATTACACATATGATGTATCTGTGACTGTGTACAAATTTTTCCTGGTTCTGCTCTTGTCACTTAGCATCAATTCATATAAGCCTCTCTAGGTAATTATAAAGTCCATCTCCTCCCCATTTCTTATAGCACAATAGTATTCCATTACATTCATATACCATAACTTGTTCAACCATTCCCCAATTGATGGGCATCCCTTAAGTTTCCAGTTTTTTGCCACCACAAAGAGAGCTGCAATAAATATTTTTGCACATATGGGTCCTTTTCCCACTTCTATGATCGCTTTGGGATACAACCTCAAAAGCGGTATTACTGGATTGAATGGTATGCTATTATTTATAGCCCTTTGGGCATAGTTCCAGATAGCCCTCCAGAATGGTTGTATTAGTTCACAGTTAAAACAACAATGCATTAGAGTTCCAATTTTTCCACATCCTCTTCAGCACTTGTCATTTTCCTGTTTTGTC
>CM053600.1:53077543-53116305 GCA_028646575.1 Pseudocheirus occidentalis | reverse complement strand
CTTTGTGCTGGCAAAAAACTGGAAATTTAAGGGATGCCCATCAATTGGGGAATGGCTGAACAAGTTATGGTATATGAATGTGACGGAATATTATTGTGCTATAAGAAATGGGAAGGAGATTGACTTTATACTTACCTGGAGAGGCTTATATGAATTGATGCTGAGTGAGAAGAGCAGAACCAGGAAAAATTTGTACACAGTCACAGATACATCATATGTGTGACGACCAATTTTGAAAAACTGGACGCTTCTCAGCATCACACATTTAAAAGACAACTATACAAGTCTCAGGATGGAAGAAGATGACAACATTCAGAGAGAGATCCAGAAAGATCAGAGTTTAAAAGGAGAATGAAGCAATGCATGCTATCATTCTTTTCGATGTTTGGCTTTTGCTTCTCTTTTCTCGTTGTTCACACCATTGACTATAACACCTATTCAATCAGACTAGTATACAATGTGAGGGAGTTTGCAGATCCTATACATGATTGTATGGCACCATGGCGGGGGTGGGGGTGGGGAGGAAGGGGAGAAAAATCTGAAACTCAAGTGATTCTGGAACTGAATCTTGTAACCTAAAAGTAGACAAATAAGTCAATAAAATTTAAAAAAAGAGCACATAGTTAATAGGGACCACTGGTGAAGAGGGAGGGAAATAAACTTTCTCTTCCTTTGCCGAGAGTGATTTCCTTCAGAGACCTGGTTTTCTACTTCTACATCCTAATTTAGGACTTCCCTTTGCTTCAGTGTTGTTTGTCCATCAAAATTAAATTAAATTAAATATTAATGTCATTAAAAAAATTCTCAAACCAATGAACTCTTGAAGTGCCAGATGAATTGTGGTTATAAATGACAAGGTTAACAAAGATAGAGAAGGAGGAAATAAGAAACCTTCTTCAAAATGCTCCTAAATTTTGACCTACTCAGACTCCCTAGGCCTTGGCTATAATCCCAGGAAGAGGTTAATTTGTTTATTCAACCAATAATTTTGTTAGCATCTATCTCAATTAAGAGACTTGTTAATACCTCATAAAGGTGGTGCTGCAATTTTACTGTTTAATGCCTTGTTACCACACTGAAATTTTATCATTGGTGACAATATCATCTGAGTTTAAGAGGGATATAAAATTACCACATACATGCTAAAGACAAAAATAGAGGAAATCCTGAAATAACTTTCATTACTCTAAATGTGAACATATTAAACAATACAGTAAAGTGGAAGAAAGAGGAAGAAGCAACTAGAAAAGCAAATCATGCAATCTGTTGCTTAAAAGAAATAAATACAAATAGCAAACACACATTCAACTAAAATCAATCTGTAACAAATTTTATGTTGTTTTACATACATATGTTTTAAATATGATAAAAGATTATGCTTTAACATAGTTAAAAGTTTATGATTTTAAAAATCTCAGACAATGAACTTATGTCAATATTAGTTATATATGCACTACTACATCATTTCAATTTGTAAAGTGAAAACAATCTGAATTGAAAATACACAGATAGCAACATGATAATAGTAAGAGATTTAATATTTTCTCTTATAAATGGAAAATCCAGAGAAAATAAAAAGGAAAATGTAGAACTGAAAAAAATTAGAACTAAGATATTTGTTGTCATCAGAATGGGTACATTAAAGAATATACATATTTCTCTATTTCATGTGGAACACTGCAAAAATGAATCTATGCTAAAGAACAAGCAGAAATAGCCCGTCCTTTTTAGGATATAACATAAAAATAGTAATTAATGCAGGGAGAACAACCAAAGAAACACATTAAAATGGAGAATTAACAATGAATGCTAAACAAGTTACAAATAAAATCTAAAAAGTCTATATAATAATGAGACAATGGTGCCAAACTGTCACTTATATAAAGTATTCCTCAGAGCACAAGTAACATCCCTAAGATATCTAGTTAAAAATAAAGGATTAATGAACTGACTATGCAATTAAAATATTAAAAGAGCAAAAAAAAATAATGAACCAGAATAAGTCCCTAAATTAAAAATCATAAAAATGAGAGGAAAATACATAAAATGTAAACAACCGCTATTGATCTAAAAGCAAAACTAAAAGCTTATTCTTTGAAAAGAATTTTTAAAAACTTTAAATTTTAACCATTTTGAAAATTAAATTAACCAAATAAAAAAGAACAAAGTAAAATCACAAGAGAACCAAAAGAAATTTTAAAAATTATCAAAACCAGCCCGCCATATAGTTATGTGATAAATAAATTGAGAACTCAATAGAAACAGGATTTTCTATAAAAATATAAAATATCTATAGAAATACAATATGAAATTGAGATCTTAAATATCTATAAAAGAAAAAGAACTACCTATAGAGCGGCTATCAAAGAAACAATGATATCAAACTTTCAAAGTACAATTATTATGTATATAATATGTAAACAACATGTTATCCTCAGAAATGAGGAAGAACTCTCTAAATTTCATTTTTTGAAATATAGTACTAATAACTAATAAAAAAGGTAAGACTAAAGCAAGGAAAGACAACTATAGACCAATATCATTTGTGAAAGTAGGTTCTAAAACTTGAAATAAGTTTTTTGCAAAAAGACTATTGCAACTTAATCTAAAAAGTTTTATCATATATTCAAGTTTGATTTAAACCAGTGATGAAAGAATCACAATGAAAATTATTTTTTAAAATAGCACAATATATTATGAAAAAAAATTTTAATCTCAATTAATGTGGAAAAACCCTTGAAAAAATGACTCATTTATGCATTATTAAAAAGTGTAAATGATATAGACACAGGATTTTTATACTAAATCTTCCAAACTAGATTTTTGTACAAGAGAGTAGTGCTAGAAGTGTTTCCATTTAATACAAGCATGAAGAAAAGATGTCTTTTTCCCCCTACCACTACTTGACACAGTTCCAGAAACTCTAGCAATGGCCATAAGAAAATAGTGGAAAAAAAAGTTTGAAAATAAGATCTATTCAAGAAATATTCCTATTTTCCAAAGAAATTATACTTTACTTTAAATATTTTAGGAAAAATAATTGGAATAATTAAAATATTGAATAAAGTTGTAGGGTATAAAATCTACACCAAAAAAATTAATTTAACAATTTTCTATACAGAAATGAGAAAATGCAGAAGACGCTAATAGTAATGGAAGTTCCACTATACTTAATAATAAAATGTATAAAATACCTGAAAAGCAAGTACACTTAATATCTGTAGGACATACTTAAATATATATAAAGGACAGTTTAAATAACTGGAGGAGTAGACAATGTTCCTGGATGGTTGGTGCCAAAATAATAAAAATTACAATCTTTTGAAATGAATTTATAAATTTAGCAAAATGACCAAGTTTCAGTGGAATACTTTACAAAACTAGGTAAAATTCTAGCAAGTTCATTCAAAGAAAAAATGGATCTAGAATATGAAAGGATATAATGCAAAGAAGTGTAGGGTGAAATACCACCTTCAAAACTCAAACTGTTACAAAGTAACAATCACTAAAACTATTTGACAATGAATAAAAAGATAGTAAAGTGGAACAGATTAGACAAGGAGAAATCAGAAATATTTCGAATTCAACAGCACACTGTTCAATAACCGCAAACTGATTATCTACAAAAAACTTTCTTTGCCAAGAAAACTCCATGGATAGCACTGGCATGCTGTGGTCCATGAGATCATAAAGCTAGAAAACTTGAACAGCAGTATACTCAGAATTAGAGTGGCTGTTTGAATTTAAGAGAAGCACACATTCAATGGATAAAAGATTCTGCAATGAGGCAACAAAATCTAGATTGTATTTTAAATATTATATTAAATACTGGGCCCCAAGAAAAAGTTATTTTGACAATGAAACAGCCTCCAAAATAGCCTTGTTATGTTCTCCCAAAAGCTTCTTCTGTTGTGAGCCCCAAAGCACTAGAAGGTTCTCAGTTTTAAACAATCTAGTAACAAAAATAAATAAATAAATAACAAAAAGCTCCACTTTTATCTGCACTTTGTTTTGTCCCACTGGGGTTTCTGAAACTACTATTTGAAATAAGGGTAAGAGATTCAGATTGTGAAAAAGAATCAATCTTTTTATACTAAATACTCAAGCTGTGACTCTGAGAGAGAAAATATAATTCAACCTTTCTCTTAGGTTTTATATTTTCAGAATTCATAACAAAATTTTAACACAATTAAATTACTGTACTTTTGATATATAATCAGCAAGTAGGCAATATTGTAGAACAGAAACAGTGCAATATGGAGGACATAACACAGAAAGTGGAAGCAAAAGAATAAGATTCAAATCCCAGTTCTGTTACTTTAGTTGTATGAAACTAAGCAATTAAATTCATTTAAGCTCTCTCAACCACATACTCCTCATTTGTAAAATATAGATCCTTTTTTTTAACTTGGTGGAGGTGAGGAACCAAGGCAGAGTTTCAGCTCTCTGATTTCCTAAGTTTTGGGAATACCTGGTGTGGAAATTCCCTCGTTCCTTACAGATTGGCAAGTTCTCTAAGAGTAGAGTTTCTTAGACTGGTTTCTTTTGTCATCTTATGTATATTATTGTATGCATTTAAAATGTGCTTATGAGAAGGGAACTATAGATTTTACTACATAGCCAAATAATTTTTTAAAATTATCTTTCCTAGATCTATTTCCCAGGTCAGTGATCTATCCAAAGAGATATTTCACATTGCCTTATATGTTTTTCATTCATTTGGATCTGTTTTGTATTATCTTGATTTCTCATAAAGTGATTAGGTTCCAATTGCTCCGATCTAATTTTGAAGGAATTAGTCTCCAGTGAGTTTTTGAAACTGCTTTTCTATCTGGGCAATTTTAGCCATTTTTAAGCCATTTTTTTAAAGCCATTCTTCTCTTTTTTGGAAAAGGCTTTTTGGACCTCTTTTGCCATTTCAGTTAGTCTATTTTTAAAGTGTTATTTTCTTCAGTATTTGGGGGGGGATTCTTTAGCAGGCTGTTGACTGACTTTTCATGATTTTCTTGCATCATTCTCTTTCTATACCCAATTTTCCCTCCATTTCTCTTACTTGATTTTCAAAATCCCTCTTGAGCTCCTCCATTGCTAATAACCCATTCATATTTTTTTAGAAGTTTTTGATGCAGGAATTTTGATTTTGTTGTCTTCTTCTGGTTCTATATTTTGATCCTTTTTGTCCCCTAAAAAGGATTCTATGGTATGATTGCATTTCCTCTGGTTGCTCATCTTGCCAGCCAGCTACTTGACTTTTGAGCTCTTTGCCACAGTAGAATTCTGCTTCCAGAGTGGAGAGAGCTGTGTCCCAAATTGATGGGGTTTTCACAGTTGCCAGAGCTATGAGGAGCTATGGACTTTCTATAGCCACCACAAATTCTGGCAGCTAGAGTTCCTAACTCCAGGACCACCACCTAAGACTGCAACCCAGATCCAACAGCTCAAAGCAAGAGTGATTATCCTCTGAATGGTTTGCTTGGTCCCCCTACAATCTGCAGGCCAGGAGTTCCTGAGGCAGCCACAGGTCAGCAGCTTGCAAGTTCCCTACTGACCTTGTACTTTCTCTTTAATGTTTATGGGTCGAGAAGTTTGGAAACCACAGCAACTGCTGGTGATTTACTCTTCTGAAGTCTGCTCTGGCCAATCTGGGCCAGTCTGGGTCTGGCTAGTGGAGCTCATGTTCCCAGACCCCTGCAAAAGACCATTCCTGCTGGTCTGCCAAGCTCCCTTCAGCAGGAGATTTGTTTTTCTTTTTCACTTTGTGGGTTCTGTAGCTCTAAAATTTGTTTAGAGTCATAGCTTACAGGTATTGGAGGTGGTTGGTGTGGTAGCTCAAGAAAATTCCTGCTTTTAGTCCACCATCTTGGCTCTGCTTCACCAAAAATCTACTATTTTTACAATGCAAACTTAATTCAATGGCAATTGGGGTTGATGCTTATAGAAAAAAATATATAATTGTCAAATAATGATTGCATAAAAAAGAAAACCTAAAAGATTAAGGACAACCATCATTTGTCGAACTGTAACTTTGCTCCATTATCTTCTTAACCTTCACATAACTTAACCTTGACTAAATAGCTTTCATTTGGGACAGAAATTAATTGTACCTGTGGTACTAAACTCCTGGTTCTAAAATTAAATGACTAGTGCACAGAAGGGGGAATGTTACAAGAAAACATACCATGTTAATGGGCTGTGAACCTTTTGAGTATAACATTAGTTTCAAACCACTGAGAAAACTGTAAAATCATTTTACAATGACTCAAGTATTTCCTTAGTGTGTAAGTGATGTGTTCTAATAAAAAGCTTGTAAGACACTTTAAAATTATAAATTGACACAACATTATTTCCTTCACAGTAGCACTGTGAATATATCCAATGACAATGTTAATGGCCACAAGTTTGGCACAGAAAAATTACTCCTGGACACATGCTCCTTATACCATGTCATTTGCAAACTGTCTGCTTGCATATATTCTGCCTCATATAGAAGGATGCTCCAAGGAGCTGAGCAATTTGCATGTTTCTGTAATGTTACAATAAAGCCTTTGAGAGTCTATGACAGTTAGGATTAGAGCCAAGATAAATTAAGCATTTTAATGATTTTTAGAGCCAAGGATAGATGCTAATTTAAAAGAAATGTGCTTTGAAGTAAGGTCAGATTTTATCACACAAAATATGAAAGTTTTGATACAATTCATTTGAGCCCACCAACACTACATTGCTTAATGAGGTTTCCAAGGTTTAGAAAAAAGTGTATTCCTCCTATCACTGCCATAAGGACAAATGTATGTTTTTGAGTTAAATTTAAAATGATGTGAAAGAATGTCAAATTACTTTGGATTTATTGGAATCAGGTGATATCAAAAGCCTCATGTTCAATTTTAGGAAACTGAAATTTATAATGGCAATTTCTGAGGATACAAGGAAGGAAGCATAATAAAAAATAAAACCTGAAAGTCCCTGTTCTCTGGGAATTTTCATTCTTTTGTTGAGGTAAGGGTGGAGTGATAAACAATTAAAGAAATACAGAAAATTCATTCAGGTGTTAAAGGGAAAACTGTCCTAAACTTGGATGGAAATTTCAAGGAAGTAACACCTGAGTAGAACCATGGGGGAAGATAAGAATTTTGGCAGATGGAAGTGAAAAGGCAGTGAATTTCAGGCATGAGGGCTATCTTTGGAGAAGTACATAAGTATGATGTGAAATATTGAGATTGTTCAACAGTATTTCACTTTCACTGAACCATAGAGTGTGTGATGGATAATAATGTGGAATAAGGCTTAAAGTTAGATTTCAGCAAAAAAGTGACATGATACTTTAGAAAGGTGATTTTGGCAGCCAGCTCTGTGGAATATGGATCACAATATGGGGGAAAGATAGAAATAATGAGGCTAATTAATGCAACATTTTTTTTAGTAGCTTAAGCAAGAAGCAGTAAGGGTCTGAACTAAGGTGGCAACCACATTTGCGTGTGTGGGGGAGCAAAATGAATGTAAAAAATGGTACGTTTAAAATCTATGACATAGCAGTTAATTTATAGAGAATGCAGAGTATTGGGGTGGTGCTAGTGAGGGGGAAGGAACAATAAAGAATGATTCCAGTATTACAAACATAAGAATCTAAGAGGAAACTACTTTCCTCCAAAGAACTCCTATATATTGGAGTCTGAATTGTTTGACTATTTATAGGGAAAGATGGTAAAATTCATTTCAGATAAAATCAATTTGAAATGTTGATAGAATGGCCATGTAGCAGAAACAAATAATCAATGGGACCCAAGGTCAGAAGAGATGGAATTGAATGGATACAAGGAAAGGATCATCAATACCACCATGTGTTCCAGAGAAAAGTCAAGAAGATAGGGAAGTGAAAAAAGATCTTTACATTTAGCATTTAGAAGATTGTTGGTACCCTTTGAGAAAACACTTTTTTTCTCCAGGCAGGGGAGTCAGAAGTCAGATTGCAAGAAATTTAGAAGTAGAATCTTAGCCTTGCAAAGCTGGTGGACCATCTCTTACTCAGAAACTAGAAGAAAAATGGAGAGGAGAAATAAAGATGAAAAATAGTTTTGAAGTGTGGAATAGGGGAAATAAGAGAGCTAGTGATGATTATTCATTAATAAATGAGATCTTCTGATGAATGAGGCAAGGATAAATACAGTGTTGAGGAGAGGTAAGTCTTGGAATGGGCACTGTGGGAATCATAATAGTCAATCGGAGAAGAGTAAAAGCATTTACATGCAATAGCAGGAGACCAGATGAGATTAGATAACATAGATTTGTAGTGGATCTATTCATCTTGACAAAAAGTGAAGTCAGAGATGGTTGATAACACTGGAAGAACATGCAGGGATCAAATGACTGGAGGTCACACTGAGGATAAAAAATAAGTGTAAAAGAAGAGAAAAATGGAAGAATAAGAGGTTATCATTAAAAAAAGGACAATATCAAAGTGTAGGATCCTGATAATGGCCCAGTAACAGGGTCATGTTCCAAGGTACATTTATTCCTGTGGGTGACTGAGGTCAAGTGAAGATGTAAAAATCAAGAGTTGAAGGTGTTAAAATTGATGGCAATAATTTTTGAGGGAGTATCAACTTGCATACTAATGTTCTAAAGATGAAGGAAGGGATAGGATCAAATAGAAATACAGTGAGCCAGTTAGTGAAATGCTTTTGAATGAAGGAAAAATGACCTGGAGGCTGGTAGAAGGGAGTGATATATCTATATCCAGATAAATGGAGATAGATATGTGTATATGTACATATATGTATATAGATGGAGTGAACCTTAAAGTAGAAGAAGTTTCAGCATGATGCAAGCAGAAGGATGGTCTGTAAGTGGGAAACAAGGGGATGGGTTGAATCCTCTATCTGGCCTATTTGTGTATTGGAAGACTACAAACAGAGCATATTGTCTAAACCATATCTGAACAAAAATTACCACTGTAAATGCTAAACAACTAATCAAGGAACCTTTTGTAGAAGACCTCCAGTAAGGGGAAACTCATTAATTCTAAGTCTACCTATTTTGGGATACCTGTAATAATTGCATCTATTTTAAATTTGCTTCATTTTTATTTCCACCCATTGCTCTTAACTTTGCCTTCTGGAGGGAGCCAAGAGCATGTCTAACCCTCTGCCACATGACATTTCTTCAAATATTTGAAGACAACTATCATGTTCCCCCTGCATCTTCTCTTCTCCAAGCTAAACATCCCCAATATACCCATTTCTCATATGACATACACTTAAGGTCATTCATGATCCTTCCTGCCTACCTCTAAATACTTCCTTTTATGGAAGTCAGGGTCATTTGCCATTTTCCAATCTTGGAGTACTTCTCCTGTTCTCCATGATCTTTTAAAAGTCACTAAGTAATCACATCTTCAAGTTCACATAATTTTCTGCTTTGTTTATGTCTTTGTATGCTCAGCATCTAGAACAGTACCTATCACATGGTAAACCAACATATTGATCAATTGACACTTGACTATTCTCTTAATATCTCCTTACTTATCTTGGATATCAGCTCCTTATCAACTATTCTTCTTTTGTCCTTTCTGTTACAAGGATAATTTTACTTGGAAGAGAAAGCTAAAAAATAAGAATTTGAAAACTCTATTTTCCTCTTCTCTTCAGTTGCTGTTATTTCAGCCAACAGTCCTGTTCCTTCTTTAATCATTCTCCTTTTCCTAAAATAGTTTTTAAAATGTTATCTTTACCTATCCTCACCACCTTCCTCTCTTTTTGAGTATTTGAACACATGAAACTATTCTATCAGATCTGTCATATTTTTGTATTCTATGTGTGAGGGCATGGGGAGTATGAAGAAGGGTAACCAAGGATGTAGTATTTTGGAGAGATTCATGTTTGTATGATGGACAAATGATGAAAAATATGTCAAATGAAGAGATCTGTGATAAAGGGGATTTTAGTAATAATAGATTTGGAGCTCCAGAAGGATGTGAAATGGAAGGAGAGAGGAATTTACAGACTGGTGGAGAAGCAGGTGAAAAAAGAGAGATAGTAGGGGAAAATTATTTCTGAGACAATTCTGAATCACAAAGAGTAGGGGATCAGGAAATGGTAGTTTTCCATTCAAAGGGTAATGAAAGAATGAATTAATAGTGACTCCAACTTTTCTAGATCCTGTATTGACAGAATAGAGTGCTATGTACCATCAACTTCCATAGCTTATCTTTGTGAGTATCAAATCATTTGGGACAGAGGCACCAGGGAGTTCTGACCAGCTATCTTAATAAATTAATTTACACATATCAGTTCCCAAGGCCTCAGGTGAAGGTATCCTTGATAATTCATCTCAAGAAGGCAGAGTAAATGAGGAAATTTGCTTGAGCTTCTGTTCCAACCATCTCCAATACCTTTAAAAATGGCTCTATACAAATTTTAGAGCTCCAGAACTGCTAAAGAGACAGAGAGAAACAAATCTCCCATTTGAGATAGCCTGGTGGACCAACAGGAAGGGACTATTACACTGAGATGGGAGAGGAAAGCATTCATGTGTGAGCTGCCGGATCATACCTGGGATGACCCAGACCTGAGTCACATACAAACAGAGCAGACTTCAGGAGTGTGAATCATTAGTGGCTGAGGCAGATTCCACACTTCTCAACCCATAAACACCAAAGAGAAAGTAAAAGGTCAGTAGGGAACTCTGTTGGAACTGGGTGAGAGAAGAGCACAGTCTTGCCGCTGCCCCTATGGGGGCAGAAGCAGAAGCAGCAGCTGCAGCTACTACCTACTAAGCTCCACGTCTACAGAGCTTAAGGGGACAAAGCAATTGTTCAGAGAAGAATTGCTCTTTCTTTGCCCTTCTTGGATCTGTGTGGCAGTCTTGGGTGGTGGTGCTGGGGTGAGGAGCATTATCATGGCAGAGCTTGTGATGGCTGTAGAGAGGGCACCCTCCTTATACCTCTGACAACAGATTTAACAACAGCTGTGAAAAAATCCAGGAATTTGGGACACAGCACTCTCCACTCTGGAAGCAAAGGTCTACCAAGGCAAAGAGCTCAAAAGTCAAATAGTTGGATGGCAAGAAGAACAAGGAGAGGAAGCACAATTAGACTATAGAATCTTTTTGGGGGGACCAAAAAGAATCAAAACATAGAACCAAAAGAGGACAACAAAGTAAAAACTCCTGGATCAAAATGCTGCAAGAAAAATATGACTTGGTCCCAGGCCATGGAGGAGCTCCAGAAGGATTTTAAAAATCAAGTAAGAGAAGTGAGGGAAAAATTGGGAAGAGAAATAAGAATGATGCATAAAAATCATGAAAAACAAGTTAACAACCTTACTGAAGAAAATAACACCTTAAAAAAAATAGGCCAACTCAAATGGCAAAAGAGATCCAAAAAGCTAATGAGAAGAAGAATGCTTTAATAGGCTGAATTTGCCAGATGGAAAAGAAATTTCAAAAACTCAGAGAAGACAACAATTTCTTCAAAATTAGATTGGAGCAAATGGAATCTAATGACTTATGAGAAATCAAGATACTATGAAACAGATACAAATGAATGAAAAAATAAAAGGCATTGTGAAATATCTCACTGGAAAAACCACTGACCTTGGAAACAGATCCAGGAGAGATAATTTTAAAATTATTGAACTATCTGAAAGTCATCATCAAAAAATATCTTAGACATCATATTTTAAGAAATTCTCAAGGAAAATTGCCCTGATATTCTAGAACCAGAGGACAAAACAGAAACTGAAAGAGTTCCCCAATCCCTTGTGGGAAATATCCCCAAAAGAAAACTCCTAGGAATATTACAGCTAAATTCCAAAATTCCAAAGTAAAGGAAAAATATTACAAGAAGTTAGGAAGAAACAATTTGAGTATTGTGGAAACACAATCAGGATAACACAAGATCTAGCAGGTTCTACACTAAAGTGTCAAAGGGCTTGGAATATGATAATCCAGAGATCAAAGGAGCTAGGATTAAAACCAAGAATCACCTACTCAGCAAAGCTGAGTATAATAGTTCAGGGGAAAATATGGACATTCAATGAAATAGAGGACTTTAAAGTATTCTTGATGAAAAGACCAGAGCTGAATGGAAAATTTGACTTTCAAATGCATGAAGCAAGGAAATCATAAGAAACTTATTAAAGGTGAACTATTTACATTCCTACATGGAAAAATGATAATTGTAACTCATGAGACTTTTCTCAGTGTGAGGACAGTGGAAGGGATATGTATGTATGTATATGTATACCTGCATATCTAAGTGTGTATAGGATAATTTATGTGTGTATATATGTTTGTGTGTGTATGTGTGTACATGTATACATAGAGGGCACAGGATGAGTTGAATATAAATGGATGATTTCTAAAAAGTAAAATTAAGAGCTGAGAGAGGAATCTATTGGGAGAATGAGAAAGGGAGAGATAAAATAGGGTAAATTAATTCACATAAAAGAGGGAAGAAAAAACTTACAATGGAGGTGAAGAGCAGAAAGGCGAAAGGAAATGAGCCAACTTTACTCTCACTGGATTTGGCTTAAGGAGAGAATAAGATATACAATCAGCTGGGCATTTTACACTGTGGGAAAGTAGGGTGGAATGGGATTATTATCCCCTTGGATAGGGGGTGATAGAAGAGAGGGCAGATTGGGGGATAGGGTAGTTATAAGCAAACACTTTTGAAAAGGGTCAGGGTGCAAAGCCTAAAGCGGATCAAAGTAGGAGTGATCAGAAGTGGTGAAGGTGAAGGCTTTCGAGGACTTTTGCTGATCTGGGTTGATTCTCTCCTGACCCCATGTTTAGTGCCGCTTCTCCCTCTCCCCAGAGCCCTGTTGCTTCTGCCACTGCCACTGCCCCCACTCCCACCCAAAAGCTGCCCACTATGGAGAAGACCAAGATGACCAAGAAGGCCAAGCCAGCCAAGCAGGCCGAGCGCTATGACAACATGGCCACCTGCATGAAGGTGGTGACCAAGCAGGGGGCTGAGCACTCCAACCAGAAGCACAACCTGCTCTCGGTGGCCTACAAGAACATAGTTGGGGGGGAGCGAAGGTCAGCCTGGAGGGTCATTTCCAGCATTGAGCAGAAAACTGGCACCACTGACAAGAAGATGCAGCTGGTCAAGGACTACTGGAAGAAAGCAGAGTGTGAACTAAGATCCATTTGCACCATGGTCCTGGAATTATTGGATAAGTTTTTAATAGCCAATGTGATTAATCCAGAGAGCAAGGTCTTCAATATGAAAATGAAGGGAGACTTCCTCTGGTACCTCACTGAAGTAGTATGTGGCTATGACCGAAAATAAACAATAGATAATTCCCAAGGAGCTTATCAAGAAGCATTTGACATCAGCAAGAAAGAGATGCAATCTACACATCCAATTTGCTTGGGGCTAGCTCTTAACTCTTCTGTATTTTACTATGAGATCCTTAATAACCCAGAGCTTGCCTGCACATTGGCTAAAATGGCTTTTGATGAGGCTGTTGCAGAACTTGATATACTGAATGAAGACTCCAACAAAGACAGTACTCTTATCATGCAGTTGCTTAAAGACAACCTAACATTATGGACATCAGACAGTGCAGGAGAAGAATGTGATGCTGCAGAAGGTGCAGAAAATTAAAAGTCATACAGGGTGTCATCTTTCTTTCTCTCAAGAAACCTTTTTACACGTCTCCATTCCTTGTAGCTCCTCTTGGATTTCCTATAGCAAAGAGAACCCATTCATGTGTGTGGAAATCAATCATTTACAGTCTTTTCACACTGCAGTTTTGGGAAAACTCTATTCCTTGATTTTTGTTTGTCCTGATCTTCCTGGTGTGTGGTTACTGCTGTAGAAAAGTATTAATAGCTTAATGTCATATAAACATAAGTAACTTCCAAACACTTATGTAAGAACTAAAATATATCTGGTATTTTAAAATCTGAACCAGTTCTACAAGTGACTGTGTTTTCTATTACAGTGAAGATATGAAAATGTAGTTAAATACAACTCAAGTGTTTTACATAACTCTCCCCCCCCCCATATTCCCACATTATTTTTCAGGGTTTTCCTTTCACCAAACTACTTTCACATGCTCTTATATGTTCCTTCAAGGAGGAATCCAGAAGTATTGGGCCCAATGGAAACAAGTTTGGCATTTTAGAGTTAGAGATCACAACTGAAACATGCCTACTGTAAAATAAGTCCTGTATAGCATGAAGTTTTCTTACTCTTCAGTCACTGCTTTTTCATTTGACAATTTCCCTGTCTCAATAAAAGTTCACTCACACTCCTGCCTTTGTAGTTCTGGTGTCCACTTTACTATGTAATAGAAGTAGCATGTATCTACCAGAAGAGAAATGTTGCTTTTTGGCAAATTAAAGTGCGTGTCATTTCTTAATGCACTAGAATGGGGGAAACCATTGGAAATACACAAGTTCAGGCCTAACATTTTTAGTACTTTTCCATGCAGATTTGTGCACATGTGCAAGGGCGTGACGTCACGTTTGTCCAGTGATCGTTACTTAGAAAGTTCAGATCACTATTGCATGTTGCTAATCATTGACTGTAGTCCCAAAAAAGCCTTGTGAAAATGTTATGCCCAATGTAATAGCATGGTAACATAAAATAAAATTACATTTTATAAACCAAAAAAAAAAGAAAAGGGACAGAGTCAAAGGAGAAAATAGAATAAATGGGGAGCGAGATATAATGGAGGGAAATACTGTCTTTCACAATATAACTATGGAAACATTTTGCATAACTGTACACGTACAGCCTATATTGAATTGCATGTCTTCCCAGTGGGAATGAGTGAGGAGAGAAGAAAGGAGAGAATCTGGAAATCACAGGCAATGGGGTATAGAAATCTATTTTGCCCTACAACAAAGTAAGGGGAGAAATGGGGGGAGGCCATAAGAGAAAACAAATTTGAGGAAGAGGTATTATATATTACATTATATTATATATATTGTATATATAATATATATTATATATTATCTTGGGGGGGTGAGGGGAGAGATGGGGAGAAAATTTGAAACTCAAAATCTTGTGGAAATGAATGTTGAAAACCAAAATATAAACGAACGAATGAATGAATGAAGAAAGAAAGAAAGAAAGAAAGGAAGGAAGGAAGGAAGGAAGGAAGGAAGGAAGGAAGGAAGGAAGAAGGCATGGGATTAATTGCATATAGAGAATACCCTGTACATAGATTATGTCCTAGTCTCCCAATCTCTGAGGCTCCAAAGATAGAGGCACCTATTGTACCTTGATAAATGAGTCTTCTTCAACACAAACTTTCCACCGTAAACATTGGAAACTTGACCTCTGTGAATATCCTTTTAAAATTTCTGTTAAATATACACCATAATAAATGAATTTCAATATAACTGGCTTTCATTATGAACTTCTGTGCTTACTTTGTGCATTTAAAAACAGGGTCATAATTGTGCTATGCCAGTTCCTTTCACTTATAAAGGATATTTTCTCCTACAGTCAAAGGCTAATATACAGTTGTTTTGTGGTGAGTTCTCTTACATCTAATTTTTACAGTTTTTCCCTTACCTCCTCATAAATCTATCATCTGTCTCTCCTCACTGTTGCAAGTACGCCTTACTCTTAATTCTTTCCGTGCTTTTAACTTGGCTACTTCTAATCCTATAAACCAGTTAAGAAACCAACCATCAAATTGTTTCATAACAAGAGTAAATGAGTTTGATTGAAAGTCAAAGGGTGTATTATGACTAAAGGAAAAGAGTTTTCTTAATAGAGTTTAAAAAGGTGACCCATTACTGTACCTTTAAAACAGGATTTCAATACAAATAATTTTGAATCGTGTGGCACAGCCTGGAAATAAATAAGGAAGGATTTCATAGCAGTCGTCATTCAAGGTCTGCAGTCATTTATGTGCAACAGGCAAAAAGAGGCAATGTTCGATGACCAGATCTCCTAGTACCTCAGCATAGCCCTGGGGAAACAGGCAACCTCCAGTGGTCAGACAGTCATGGGATTCAGTGCAGCTGTGGGGAAAGGTAGAAACATCTCACAGCCTCAGTACATGCCAGGCACCACCCCCCAGAATAGCTCAGCACCAGGTAGCTGCCAGACCCCTACAGCCTCCAGCAGTTCCAGTAATCCCCCCACCACACCACCTCAGTGCAGCACTAGAAACAAAGATACCCTTTGGTCTCAGGGAAAGATCAGTGCAGCACCAGGTAAATGGCCAGGGCTTTCAGTCCCTGGCACAAGAAACCTAAGACATGGACCTTCAGCCCTGGGAGCAGAACTCAGTTTTAAAAGAAAGAAAAAGGTAAAAAAAAAAGCAAAAAATAACAAACAGAAAAAGAATCAATTCATAGAAAGCTATTATAGTGACAGGCAAGATCAAGACACAAACTCAGAAGAGGACAACAATGAAAACTCCAAAGAAAAACAGGAAGAGGTCTCAAGTTGAGAAAGAACTCATGAAGAAGTTTAAAAATTATAAGAGAGGTAGAAGAAAAATTTGTAAAAGAAATGAGAATGGCACAAGAAAATTATGGGGGGAAAAGGAATCGTGAGATTGGAAAATGAAACAAGTCTTTAAAAAGTAGAATTGGACAAATGGAAAAAGAAGGACAAAAGCTAACAGAAAAAACAAGTTATAAAAGTTAGAATTCAGCAAATAGAAGTTAATCACTATATGAGGCATCAATGATCAATCAAACAAATTCAAAAGAATAAATAAATAGAAGAAAACGTAAAATACCTCACTGGAAAAATAACTGACCTGAAAAATAAATCCAGAAGAGACAAAGTCAGAATTATTACACTATCTGAAAATCATAATCAAAAGGAGGACGTGGACAAAATCTTTCACGAAATTACCAAGGAAAACTGGCCTCATATCCTGGAACCAGAGGTCAAAATAGGCATTAAAAGAATCCATTCAGGAAACATATCCCAAAATTAAAGCTCCAAGGAACATGATAGCCAAATTTCAGAACTATCAAGCCTAGGAAAAATTACTAAAAATGTCCAAAATGAAACAATTCAGATATAAGAGAGCCACAATCAGGATTACACAGGACTTAGCTGACAACTACAACATTAAAGGATCTGAGGTCATGGAACTTGGTATTCTGGAAGGCAAAGGAGCTAGGACTACAAGCAAGAATCAATTACCTGGTGAAAATAGACATAATACTCTGAGGGAAAAAATGGTCATTCAATGAAATAGAAGGATTTCAAGCTTTCATAAGGAGAAAACCAGGACTGAACAAAAAAAAATGATCTCTAACGTCAAGACCCAAGAAATGCATAAAGGCAAAAAGAGAAAAGGACACATAACTGAATCAATAGAATTAAACTGTTTACAACTTCACACAGTGAAATGTTGTACCATTAATAATATACATAGACAGAGGGTATGGGTGTAAAGTAAACTTGATGCAATGACATAAAAAAATAAAGGGATGATAAAGAGGAGTACAATGGCTACAGGAGGAAGGGAGAGATAAAATAGGGTAAATCACTTCATGTGGAGAGAGACTAAAAACCTATTACAGTGGAGTGGAATATGGGAGGGTGGGCAATGAGTATTGCTTGAACCTTGCTCTCATCAGTTTTGGCTCAAAGAGGGAATGATATACACAGTCACTTGAATATAAAGATCTATTTTCCACAAGAGGGAAGTAGGAGGGGAAGAGATTAAGTAAAAGGGGGGGAATGACAGAAGGGAGGGAGATCAAGGGGCATGGTAAAAAGAAGTAAAACACTGGTGAGGAGGGAAAAGATGAAAGGAGAGAGAGAACAAACAGAAGGAAAAATAGGATGGAGGAAAATACACAGTTAGCAATCATAACTGTGAATGTCATTGGGATGATCTCCCCCATAAAACAGAAGTAGGCAGCAGAGTGGATCAGAAAATGAATCCTACAATATGCTGCTTACATGAAACATACTTGAAGCAAACACACACACACACACATAAAGTAAAGGCAAAGGTCTGGAGCAGATTCTATTATGATTTAGCTGACACAAAAACCACAGGGGTAACAATGCTCAAAGTAGCAGCACAAACTATAAACAAGACCAAATACAACCATGATTAGAAGGAAAGCAGAAAGCTGGGGAAAAATTCTTTACAACAAGCATCTCTGATAAGGGCCTCATTTCTCAAATAAATAGGAAACTGAATTTATAAGAATACAAGCCATTCCATAATTGATGAATGATTAAAGGATATAAATAGGCAGTTTTCAGATGAAGAGATCAAAACTATTTTGCTTTTTGGAAGGGGGAAGGAAAGGCAATTGGGATTAAGTGACTTGCCCAAGGTCACGTGGCTAGTTTTTTGTGTTAAATGTCTGAGTCCAGATTTGAACTCAGGTCCTCCTGACTCCAGGACCAGTGCTCTATTCACTGAGCCACCTAACAGCTCCTTTAATTCACTTTTGATTAGAGAAATGCAGATCAACACAGCTTTGTGGTACCACCACCTTACACCAATCAGATTGGCTAATATAACAAAACCAAAAGAAATTATAAATGCTGGAGATGATGTGGGAAAATTGGAATACTAATTCATTGTTGATGGAGTAGTGAACCGATCCAACCATTCTGGATTGCAGTTTGGATCTATGTCCAAGGAGTGACCAAAACTGTGATCCCTTTGGTCTAACAATACAATGTCTATATCTTAAAGGGATCATAAAAATGGGAATAGGACCTACATGTGCAAAAATATTTATGTGAGCCCTATTTGTTGTGGCAAAATATTGGAAACTGAGGAGATGCCCATCAATTGAGAAATAGCTGAACAAGCTGGGGTGTATGAATGTAATGGAATACCATTGTGGAGTAAGAAATGATAAACAGGCACATTTCAGGAAAATCTTGAAAGACTTGTTTGAACTGATGCAAAGCAAAATGACCCGAACAAGGGAAGCATTTTATCAGTAACACTGTGTGATGATCAGCTACATATATCTCAGTTTTTTTCACCAACGCAAGGATCACAGACAAATACAAAGGATTCATGAAGGCATGCTATCCACATCCAGCTAAAGAAGCAATGGATTCTGAATGCAAATCAAAGTACACTTTTTTGGCTTACTTTATTCCTTCTAAAATTCTTATTCCTTTTCCTTTATTCTTTTGATCTATTTGTTCTTTCACATTGTGACTAATATAGAAATATGTTCTACATGAAAACACATGAAAACCTATGAAAATTGCCTACCATTTTAGGAAGGGGGTATGGAGGGAGAGAGAAAAAAATAGACCTCAGAATCTTGTAAAAATGAATGCTAAACATTTTCTTGAAGTAAAATTGGGGAAAAATTAAAATACTATTAAAAATAAATGCAACAGGCACTGTGCTGCCAGGCATGGTGATAGTAGTAGAATAACAGTAATGGTAGTAGAATTTTCAGTATTTGTGGAGGGGTATTGAGGAAAGGATGTAGTTCTAAGAAACCTTATTTCATTTTAGATTCTCCTTTTGGATTATATACCCTAGACCAGCAGTACTCAACCTATGGGTCATGACCCCTTTGAGGGTCAAATGACCCTTTCACAGGGATCATAGGGGTCACCTAAGACCATTGGAGAATATATATTTCCAATGGTCTTAGGAACCAAGACATGGCTCCTCTATCCATCTCCAGGTGGGTCTGCCCACATGCAGATACACCCACATATGATTATTAAAGGGTCGTGGCATTAGGCAGGTGGAGAACCACTGCCCTAGGCATTGATTTTGCACAATATTTTTTTTTTGTTATTATTGTTGTTCTTCCTTTGTTCAAGTACCTTTTTGGTACCTGAAACCAAATATTCTACTGGATCTTTTATTCCCAATTTCCTGTGATTTATGGCAAAGAAAAATGGGTTTTAACACATGTACCCAAATAGACACCAGCTACAGCTTTTGGCCACTAATCAGAGCTGTTCTTGAGTCTTGCTGTTAGTTTATTTGTTTTTTTGTTTGTTTCTTTGTTTTTGTTTGTTTTTTGGAGGGCAGTTGGGGTTAAGTGACTTGCCCAAGGTTACATGGCTAGTTTTTTGTGTTAAGTGTCTGAGGCCACATTTTTGAACTCAGGTCCTCCTGACTCCAGGGCCGGTGCTCTATTCACTGTGCCACCTAGCCACGCCTTGCTGTTGGTTTATGCCAGAACCTTCCAGTAAGTCAGTTTATTTCTGTGTGTTTTTAAACTAGAATAATCAAAGATATTTCCATCTGATGGTGTTTGTGCAATACTCTGGCATTATTATTAGGGAAACATAAAAACATAAGAAAGAGGTTTGTTAGACAGAAGGTTTACTCTGCATATTTTTTGAGCATTTCCTTGTGATTCAGAAATCAGCAAGAGAAAATACAATAACCACAACAATGACAACAATGACCCAAGTCTCAATGGGAAATTCCTGTTTCTTTTATGACAATCAGTAACGTCTCCCTAGAAAACCATAGTTTTCAAGGATCTTATTTCTGATGATTCTCAAAAAAGGAGCAAATGGTTTGGAATATACATCAAATTATGTGAGCAAGGCTTAAGGTATGCGGTAGTTTGTTGTCAGGTGCATGATAGCAGTAGGAAAAATAATTCTTTCAGAGTCCAACTGAGTTTAATCCTTTTAGACGCTGCTACCATTTGATTAAGTGTTATGTGAGCTTTTACCCTCTAACAGTCTCAAAGTGTCATCTGTCACAGCCTTCCTGTCACAGTCATAAAACATGACTGTCTAATGACATTATATTCAGGAAATATGATGTTAGGCTTGGCATTTCAGATCACAAATGGTTCTGATTGTAAACCATGTGGTATGGCTCATAAGAATAAAATATAAGAAAAAATACTGGGTGATATGGTAGCTAGATCAGGTGGTGAGAAATGATTGATTTCTGGTCCTCTGACATACTCTGAAAATATGAAGTTCTCCACTTCCAAAAAAAGGGTCTGTGGATATTTCCTTCAACTGTTGAAAGTTTCAGACAAGTACTGGTTTTCCCTGTAATATAAAAAGACAATTCATAAAAATTCTGAGCGAAAGGAAATTTTTATTTCAAGAAAGCTAGTACTAATGTTATCACTGTAGGCAGGTGGAAGATTACATAATTAGAAAAACTAATTTAAACAAAACTTATACAATAATAGGTTTAATGTTATTTGGTCCATTCAGGAAAGAGACCTAGGAATCATTATGAATATAATTCCAGAGTTCTTCTATTACCGAAAAAGAAAATGACCTTCAAGGTATCATTCCAGGAGAGCAGTGGAAAATATATAAAACATTATTCCACTCTTCTATAATCTTGTGGTATATGTGAGCCTAAAATGTGAGAATTATTGCAATTACACCTCCATTACATATTACCAACGCTATAGAAAACCCAATGAAATCCAACTAAAATGATCAGAGGAACAAAGCCTTTTTAATATTGTCAAGCTCAGATTAGCAAAATAGTCCAGACTACAGTGATACTGTAGACATGGCACAAAAACTAGCACTCTCAGATCATTTTCAATGTTGGGATGCTATGTGGATCTCACAAGTCACTGAATATTTAAGAAATATTTCCTTTGCCCTAATGCAGTCAAAGCATACAGCAAAGATAGAGTGGCACTAAGTTTCTCTGGTTATAGCCCCACCTTGTTTCTGTCTGGAAATGCTTCTGGTCAATAAGTCATCAGGGCATGGAAGAGGCTCAGAGACAACCAGGATCTCTTGAGGTATTTATCAAGGCTTAGAAAGGGCCCAGCTAGATGTGGCTTGAAAATGTTGTGCTCTTAGACCAGGGAGCTGCATTAAGGATGCTATGGCCCTCGGGGAAGCTGCATGAGGGAAATGCTGATTTTTATAACAGGTGGCAACCAGGAATCAACACAGGCCTACCAGTTTGCAGTCTAAATATGGAACCCAAGGTGTCAATTTGCGTATTCTTGGCACATTCTTGGCACAGATGATAGAAGTGGAAAAGTAGGTCTGAAATCAGAGAAGTCTGTGAGTTGAAAAAAAGGAAAAAAAGAATAGGTAGGAAAAATGCCATTATAAAAAGGGCCAAATTGATTCTAGGATTAAAAGTAGAGGAAATAAGGAAAGCAGCAAATACAAGTTGCAGAGGACCATACAAGCAGAAAATTTCTATGAGGAAGATTCAGTTATAAAGACTATACACTCAGTTATGGGGAGACCAGGGTCCAGGAGCAAAAGTCCCAAAGAAGGATAAATGTATATTAAAAAAAATTACATCCATAGTTCATTAATTCAATATTAGCAATTTTACTCTTAGTACCACTCCAATCTTGACAACCAGCCTCACAGTAATTATATTCCTGCCTTATCCCATTATGAGGGAGTAAGTCCCTGACCTAGTAACACATTTTGCCAAAACTAATCTGTGTTCCCTCAAATCCTTCAATCATGAAAGAAGTCTGATTAAGTCTAAAATGTACTGCTTAGGCAGAGAGGCACGTAGGTGGCATAGAGGATAGAATGCTGAGCCTAGAGAGTTAAGAAGACCTGAATTCAGTTCTAGCCTGGGACACTTACTAGCTGTGTGACTCAGTTTCCTCATCTATAAAACTGGGATAATAAAAGCACCTACCTCACAGATTGTTGCAAGGATCAGCTAAGATACTTGGAAAGAACTCTGGGCAGTGCTTGACACAGAGTAAGTGTTATATACATGTTAGCTATTATTATTATTATTAGATGCTCTGGTGATAATTTGGATGTTTCTGTTCTAGTACATAAAAGAAAATGACCCAATTCAAAAGTCTATCTTCAGTGATAACTTTAAGAGATGGGGGAACATCATATTTACATTATATTTTATATTTAATGCATAAGCGTAATTATATGTAAACATAGAAATGTAATTTATATTATATTCTATGAAGTATAAAGTACTTTCCACAGACATCACAGCTCTGTGAAGGAGGTATGGTTAGTATTAAACTGTCACAGAGAAGGTAAATGACTTGCCCAGGAACACAAAGTTAGTAGGTGCTAGATTAAGGACTTCATCTTATAGCTTCTATTTCCAAGTACAGTATTTTCTCCATTAAACCACACAAAAAACCCAATTATTAGAAAGACATGGGAAGGAGGAGTGGAAGTACTAGCCAAATGAAATATTTTTGCTTAAAATAAGAGATCAAATGACATATCTGTGGAAAGAATAGAAAATATGTTATTCATGTAATGCCAGATAAGTATATTACATGTTAATAATATCTGTTATATTCTGTTCTATCATGCCACTTCATCATACCATATCATATCATGTCATCTTATATTATATCATTTTATTTCATATCATGTCTTATTACATTATACCATATCATATCACGTTATATTATATTATATATATTCTGCTGAGGACAATAAGTCAAGTAGATGTTCCTCTAGATAAAGTTGTCTAAAAATAGACATTCCTCATTTAGGAATTGTTTCATTTTCTGGAATTCAGACACAATACTTTTCTTTTGAATTTCTATTTCCTCCTTCATCAATGCAAATTTAATCATTTCACTGGACATTTATTGAACAATGTTCTCAGCTTTCCCCTCAGAAATTGTTCATAGTTTCCTGGAGTTTCTCTCAGCAGCCTTCTCTATGCAATAGAACTTGTGAGCCTCATGCTCCTTTGATATCAACTCATTTACTCCTATAAAAATGATGTTAGGAATATTTAAATAAGGATTTTATTGACAAACCTTTTTCCTTTGTAAAGACCCTCAGTCTGAAGGCTGGCGTATCTCATCCTTACCAAGGGGCCGCAGTTCCGGGACATCACAGACTGAGCTCAGCCCTGAGAGAACTGTCTTCTAAAGAGAGTTGTCAGGCCTCATTGCCTCTGTCTTATTATATCCCCTTCCCAGAATAGAACTCTGAGCACAATCAATTTTATTTGTATGCTTTGTTCATGACTAGGATCTCCTGAAAAGGAATTAACAGAATCCCTTCTCAAAGGCTATTCAATGTTCAAAATAGATATGGTATAGGATAGCTATTAATTTCTTTCAAGAAGAAAGAAATGCTTAGAACAGAAAAGGCCCGAGTGTACACGACAAATATTTAAAAAGTGAAACATAGGGAAACATCATAAAACTAACACATGGACTAGTTTATGATTTATAAAGTACTTTTCACATGCATGATAGCATTATAAAGGAGGTAAAGTTAGCATTAAGCTTTTATGTTCTATTGGGAAGTTGACACTTAAAATTTTACAACAGACAACATTTGAGGGTCCGCTGTTCTAACATTTCACCTCTATCTCAACCCTTTACTGATAAGCAATTCATGAAAGGTTGCTATCTTCTAACAAGCCACAAGCCCAGACAAGGCTTGGGGATAGTCTCCTGACAGAAGGCTCTTCTCCTCTCAGAGGTTTATTCAGAGGTCACTTGTTGCTGAGAAGTCATCACTTATACCCAGAAACTTCTGACCTCATGAAATTGCTAGAAATTTTCATGTCAAGTCCACTGTTCTTAGTCACTTGTGCTTAAGGAAAGAAATACAAAATCATAGAGGCAGCTAGAGACTGAAGACATATTCTCAGGCTCATCTAGACAAGCATATTTACTCTTCCATATGATTGTAATTGCCATAGCTGTTAAAGGAGGGAGAAATGGAGGAGAGGCAGTCAAGAGAGAAAGAATCCCAGTGGAGAGCTTACAATAGTACCCAGCCCTGGCTGGGAAGAGAGTAAGAAGACAGAAAGTGTGTGGGAGACTCTCCTTGATAAGAAAAAAAACCAATCCTCTTTAACATACCCTCCCCTCTCATGGGAGAGGATACATGAGGGGCAACCACAAGACTGCTGATAAACGGCTTTTATCAAGAGGTCAAAGCATTCATGCCCCCTCAAAGCGACCACTGAACAGGTTCAGTGCTACTTATGCTCTATGGTGTGCCCCCCCCATAGTCTGACCATCCCTAACCATCCTCTCTGAGTTAAGCTTCAGTTCAATCCCTCTGTGTTCACCTCAAACTCACATTAACAAGTACCTTAAGAAGAATTGGATAAAATTGTCAGGATTCCTAAAACAAACAAGCTTTACTTGGACACTTAAAGTGAGCTTTCAGATTCTACATACTAGGCCTATTTCCTTAGACTGATGAAAGCTGAAGGTTAGAGACAGATGGGGCTCAGATGTTATCTTCAATTGCTTCCAGTTTTCAGTGGTTTGTGGGAGACAGACAGTTCTTGGCATGGGGAGAGACATAACCTCTGAGGAAATAGGGCTGGCATGTTGGAGAAAAACTTAGAGACTGAAATTTGGGATTGGGATGACAGTTCAGAGATTGAGTGAGAGGTGGACCTTCTGACCTTGTGAGGAAGAGCAGTGGAGATCAACAAGCCAGAAGAAATGATCACTACATAGTAGATTAAGACTGAAGTAAGAAGGTGATTAAATCAGAGATCATAGGTGTCTTTTGATAATGAATTTCATTCTACCCAGAGTTGCTGTGCATATCCCTATTTGTTTGTCTATTCAATCATTTCCTGGTCCTACAATTCCTAGGAAGAAAGAGAACAGTCCTGGGTTCTTTTTCATTTTTTTGTTTTGTTGTTGTTTTTCTCTTAGAAGTTTACTAAACTACAGGGATGTGGAAATTTTATGTTTATGTTTTATCTTTAGCTCTCATACTATTAAAACCATAGTTTATTATTAAGTTGTGTGCACCATAACACTTAGATGCAATGGCTGGGGGCTCATATTGAAAAAGAAAGAGAATTTATTGATTTTTCTAAACAATATCACAGAGCAGAGAGAATACATTCAATGGGGATATGCCCTAGGATTAAAATAAAGCTGTAATCACCACACTGGCTGTCTAGGGTGATTTAGGCAGCTCTAATTCCCTTGTGCATGGCTGGGCTTGAAAGGAAACCAGTCCCAGAAGGGAAGGGGTGTGAGGAAGTGGAAAAGAAATTCATTGCACAAAGGAAGAATAAGTCCAAGGGAAGCTCTATGGGAAGTTTGAGAGTGGGGGGGGAAGTAAATTTACTGACAGGTCTGCCTACCTGCTTCCCAGTCCACCCATAATTAAAAACATATTTAGGATTGAATTATTTGGGAGACTTTAAACTAAGTTAAGTTAATCACAAGATTATCCCATATTGGGTATTATAGATCATCACTTGGTATGGCTAAGATGAGAATATTAGCTAGCTTTTTCAGGGTTGTTTATGTTGTTTGTTGTTTGGGGTCAGGCAATGAAGTAGATCTGAAGCTATAAATGGAGGACCTCAAGGTGACGGTTTAATGCTGCTATAGTGAGGCTAAAGATCATGGTTAGAATGAAGGAACAATTATCCAGAGAAATAATAGCTCTTAAACAGTCAGACTTCCACTGAATAGCCTTTTTTACAGGTTGATACTAAAAGCTGTTGTTGAACAGACTCGGCATGTCATGTCCAGGAGTAAAGAGGGGAAAGGGGGTAAGGAATAGTTGCTGCTATTTCCTGTACTTGTCTTATTTTGAAGCTAGTCTCCATCTTATTCTAACAAGGGCTCTCACCATTTTGTGTGGAGCTGAATATGTAGATTGAAATGATTGATTGTTGAAGATTAGAAATGGTGATATTAGTTATTATGGCTCTAATCCAGAGTCAGCAACATGGACAAATTTATATTAATCTGGAGCTGGCAGAGAAGACTTCCACTTAGCATGGAAGGAGTGTGAGATGTGAGTCAAAACCACAAAATGCCTTCTTTTATGTGAAACTGGTATAAGTGATAACTTTAAACTAGCATTTACAGGAGTGTGAATATATACATATATATATATATATATATATATACACACACACACATAGACACATATATATGTATGAGTGTATACATATACACATACAGATATATTTTATTTATAATATATGTGTATATATTCATACATACATGTATACGTATATGCGTGTATACATGTGTGTACATATATATATAAAATCTTATATATGTATAAAATCTTTCCACCTGCCTAAAAGTAGAAAACTTATACTGCTACTACCCATGCTGTCCTCATTTGTGAGATAAACATAAGACTTCTTTCCAAGTCTGTCAATCTAGTACCTTTCTTAGGCACAAAAACAACTTAGAAAAATGTGCTAAAATAATGTGTCAAACTTAAAAAATGATGTCGATTTTTCAAAAGGAAACTTGGCATGGCCTGAGTTCAGTATAATTTCTTCCTTTTTTCTTTTTTAGAGGGGGGAGGCAGGACAATTGGGGTAAAGTGACTTGCCCAAGGTCACAGAGCTAGTAAGTGTTAAGTGTCTGAGGCTGAATTTGAACTCTGGTCCTCCTGACTCCAGGGCCAGTGCTCTATTTACTGAGCCACCTAGCCGCCCCTCAGTATAATTTCTTTAGCAGCTTTTAGTTTTGTGTTACCTCCTGCTACCAGGAGAAATATAACATTATATTATTTTCATCAGCATTTACTGTTTTTAGGAGAAACAACAGAGCATCGTGGAAGTGAAGAAGAGTCAAGAAGTTACATATTTAAGTCCTGTCTCAGGCTACACATGAACTACATGATCATGGGCAGGCACTCAGATCTGTCAGGGACTCCAAGCAACTCTGGTGTTCTTAAGTTACAGGTGAATTGCTCATTATACACTAATAAAGAAAATGTATACCCTGGAAATTGTTTAAATATAAAATTTATTTATTTATAGCTTTCAACATTCATTTCCATAAGTTTAAAATTTTCTCCACCTTCCTTTCTTCCTCCCTCTGCAAGACAGCATGCAATGTGATACAGGATATGCATTCTTATTAAACATAATTTCATATTAAATATGTTGTATAGAAGAATTAGAATGAATGGGAGGAGCAATAAGAAAGAAAAACAAAACATAACAACAAAAAAGAGAGCAAATACTATGCTTCAATCAGCATCCATAATCTGTATTTCTTTCTGTGGTGGTGGATGGCATTTTCCATCAAGAGTCTTTTGGAGTTGTTTTAGGTCATTGCATTGCTGAGAAGAGCTAAGTCTATCAAAGCCCATCATTGCACTATGTTGTCATTACTGTGTACAAGGTTCTCCTGATTCTGCTCACTTCACTCAGCATCAGTTTCTATAAGTCTTTCTAGGCTTTTCTGAAGTCTACCTGCTCATCATTTCCTACAGTACAATAGTACAACTTGTTTAGCCATTCCCCAATTGATAGATACCCCCTCAGTTTCTAGTTCATGGCTGCCACAAATAAAGCTGCTCTAAATATTTTTGTACATGTGAATCCCTTTCCCGTTTTTATGATCTCTTTGGGATACAGTCCTAGACATGGTATTGCTGAGTCAAATGGTCTGCACATTTTATAGCCCTTTGAGAATAGTTCCAAAGTGCCCTCCCGAATGGTTGCATGAGTTCACAATTCTACCAACAATGAACTAGTGTTCCAACTTTCCCACATGTTCTCCAAAATTTATAATTTTCCTGTTTTGCCATGTTAGCCAATATCAAAGGTGTAATGTGGTACCTCCAAATTGTTTTGATTTGCATCTCTCCAATCAATAGTGATTTAGAACACTTTTTCATATGACTATAGATACTTTTAATTTCTTCCTCTGAAAACTACCTATTCACATCCTTTGACCATTTATTTATCAGTTGGGGAATGGCGTCTATTGTTATGACTTTGACTCAATTTTCTATATGTTTTAGAAATGAGGCCTCTATCAGAAACACTGGTTGTAAAAATTCTTTCCCAATTTTCTGCTTCCTTCCTAATCTTGGTTGCATTGGCTTTATTTGTGCAAAAACTTTCCAAATTAATGTAAACAAAATTATCCATTTTGTATTTCATAACATACTCTGACTCTTGTCTGATCATAAATTACCCCATTATCCATAAATCTGACAGATGTACCATTCCTTGCTCTCCTAATTTCCTTATAGTATCAGCCTTTATATCTAAATTTTGTGCCCATTTGGATTTTATTTTGATATATGGTGTAAGGTGCTGGTCTGTGTTGAGTTTCTGCCATATGATTTTCCAGTTTTCCTGGGAATCTTTTGTGGCAAAGAATCACAGGTGTATACACCATAACTGTTTAGGTTTAACCTAATAGCCATAGCTTAATAGTTTCATTAATATAATTAAAGCCTCCCTTGGTAGAAGTGAGGGGAGGGGAAAAATGAAGGGGAAAAGGAAGAGAGGAAAAGAGAGATAAAAAGAGATTTCTTCCCTCCATAGTATGTTCTATTCATTTATAGGAAGCAACTGAAAATCATCTTATCTTTATCTTGAGACAGAACCTATTGTTAAAAGTACAGACAGCCAATAAATGAGATTTGGATAATCAATGTTACTTCATCAGACAGTGATGAGGAACAGATAGAAAGAAGTGTACAGAGAAATAAATTCACCCAACCTATTGCAGTAGCCAGTCAGTGAACCAAACAAGGTTCATTATTTAATTCAGTTTGGTGGATCCTTTTCTTGCAATTCATACTTAACCTTGCCAAGTCCCTGACTACAAAGTTCTTGATAGCCTTCTTTCTCCCACAATCCTTCCAACTGGGATAAATTACACTTCTCTTGCTGAGAAGGGTCTATGTAATAATTTATATTTTACAAACTGGATATATTATCTCACTTGTAGGATAGAAAGAACATTGACACCGGAGTCAGAAAATGTGGGTTTGAATCCTAGTGCCATATAACCTTAGGTAAGTCACCTAACTATTTATTTTCCTTATCTAGTAAAATGGGATATTAGCATTCACTACCTACTTCATAAGGATATTGTGAAGTTCCAAATAAGATAATATAAGCAAAAGCTTTATAAATCTTAAAGCACTATAAATTAATGATTATTATGTAACTGGGCCTTTGGAGCATGCCCAAATAATTTCTTAGGTGTTGAGCATGCCTGACCAAGCCCTAGACGTAACACAGAAGTGGTCTTCATCCCCTGCCACACTGGTAGGGACAGCCTCCTTTTATTGGTTGAATCAACCGAATAGGATGGTGAAGACTGTGTCTTTAAAACTGCAGAGACTAAAATAATCTCTTTTTTGCAATGTCCGGAGGATGAAGATCACAGTTCACCTATAGCTGGGATGCCATTGACTGAACTGGCGAGGAGAAAAGGAATACTTTCCTCTGTTCCATCTTTAACCTCTGCTCCAAGAAATGGGCCTAGCATTTCTCTGTTATTTATCCTTCTCAATTTCAGGTGCCTCACCAGGCAGGAACATACAGACAGCTAGACAAGTTAGGATGCCTAGGAATTGAACCTGAATGGGGTTTTCAACTTTGAACTGGGTATATGTTCTATAGGAATTGAGCTAAATTATCACTCTAATCTATTTACCCTCTCCAAAGTCTGAGGGGATACATGGCAGGGAAAGGGGAAGGATTATACAATCCACTTTTGGGGAGAGGTTCTCATATTTGTGATTGCACATTTTTAAAGGAAATAGTATTTTGTAAAAGCAAATCTGTTCATCTGCAGGAAATTACCTTTACAATTGAAAGAAGACCATTGGTAGGGGCTGGATCCATTTGCTGAGAACCTGCACACCCCTAATCCCATAAGAGAATGCTGGGGTAGGAGACAGATAAAATATAACCTACCTGGTCTTGTAGACAGTAAGAGCAGGGTAATCAGTATTACAATTAAAAGATGATAGCAAAGCACTGTGGGATGACCTCTAAGATCCCTTTCAACTCTAAAGAATCATGTTCCTGTCATCCTACTGAAATCTTACTAACCCCATTTTATAGATGAAGAAACAGAGATTTGGAAAAGTAAGAGACTATCAAATTGCACATGTGATTAGAAAAAAGAGGATTACAACCCCCAGTCAAGGACTCTTTTTGTGATATAGCATTGCTTCCCATTGCATTGAATTCAAAAGAAGTTGTGCCACTCTGGGCGACTCACTTAACCCTGTTTGTCTCAGTTCTTCATTTGTAAAATGGTTTGGAGAAGGAAATGGCAAACCACTCCAGTATCTTTGCCAAAACAAACAAACAAACAAAAAACCCAACAAATGGCATCAGGAAGAGTCAAACAGGGTAGCCAGATATGGGGAAAACAAAAATGATTACTTGCACAATTGCTGTGGGGAATATATAAAGTAAAGTATAGCTTTAATGAATAATATCTTCAGTGTCCATTTTAGTTCAAGTTTAAATTGTATAGAATCTTCTTGTGATAGCATTAACAATAACAGACTATGGCTAGGCTTGGGATCATGAATGTAGTGGGGCAGCTAGGTGGAGAGTGCCCCAGGCCTGGAGTCAAAAGACCTTAGCTCAAATCTGGCCTTTGAAACTTGCTAGCTGTGTGACCCTGGGCAATTCACTTAACCTTTTTGCCTCAGTTTCCTCATTTGTAAAATAGGCATGGTAATAGCACCTACTTTCCTAAGGGGTTATGATGATTAAATGGAGTAATAACTGTAAACACTAAGTAAAGTGCCTGGCAGAGAGTAAGCATTTTATAAATGTTATTTACGATAACATTAACAACAATAGTAGCTGTACAGGTCCTTACAGCCGTCTTCTTCAGTCCCTCTAGTTTGCAAATGAGAAAAATGGAGTTCTGGAAGGTTGTGACTTGCCAAGAGTCATACAGGGAGTATATATAATCAGGAATTTGAATTACAAACACCGTTCTGCCTCCCTAAAGCAGTGGATCTAATTGGTGCTTTCATTTGTTTGTTTTTTTACTTTTTGTAGAGGGGGTATTTTTGTTTATTTGCTTTTTTAGTAATGGTTTCAGCATTATTCTTCCAATTTCTGGGTAGACATATGCTATTAGGCACAGAGGGAAATGAATAAAATCTTGCCATGTTATCCTTGAAACATCTTTTGCTCCCAGCCCTCTTTTCCATCCTACTCCTCAAAAATATATTTATAATGTGCTTCTAAATATAAAGAATGAGCAGAAATTTTTTTCCATCCTGTGGTTCAGGTTAAGGCTTGATATAGGTCAGCCATTTTCACTGTTTTTTTTAATAGGTCAGCACATAATATTGATAATACACTTCTCTCCCAATTTCCAATGTTTAGATTGGGTAAGGGCTCTTTTGAAATACTACTCTTTACTCATAGTTCAGTTGCTGGAACACCAGCCCCATGAAAGATAGGAACTAGTTAATATGTTGCTGGTGCGTTGTGTTCACATTGTCCTCCTCTCTGGTAATGTGCTCATAAGTTCTGCACAATGGGAGGTATTTGGGTACTTATGGTGCATAATTATTAAGGTGTGACAAAAGGATGGAGGATTGCAAAGGCAATCTGTTCTCCAATCTGTGCTGTCTGAGGATCTTCTTAGAGTTCCAGAGTGTTAATTTCCTGAGTATTTCAGGATAAGCAAAACAAGGTTTCTCTGACAAGAAGGCTGGAATAAAAATTTATCTTTCATATATTATTTCTTCCTGATATAATAAAACTCCTGCGAAGTGAGGGACTGGTTCAATTAGGTGGAGAAAAATCCGCTGAACTCTTAACTTCACAAAACAAGGGTTCTTCTCCTCCTGCCTATGAGAAACAAGCAAATTGCTCACTTAAGTGAATTAACCCTTTTGAGTCATGATGATTTTAGTGTAATGAAATGAATAGAGAAAACACATATAATGCAAATGCTTTTAAATTATCTGATTCAGTAAAATTCACTTATATCATTGACAAACAAGTGTAGTTCCATCAGGAGTGTTGGCTGATATTTTTGTTTATGTTAATAAGATAAAAATGAAACAATGAAAATGTGTGTTTGAATATTACTTCTTTATCAATGACATGAGCAACTTCTTTGCTAAAGTAGATAATAAGTTTTGAATACTGGAATAATTTTTGTAGTTCTTTTTATGTGTTATTCATAATGTAGCAACTATAGACACGACATACTTTTAAGTTGAATAATTTCTCTTATTTTCTTAAATTTAGAGAAGCCACAAAACAGTAAATCAAGCTGCTGTTTGTAGTGTTTTCTAAATTTTGTGGTGTATAGACTCTCATCTTGGCTGAATTAAAGTAACCAATGTGATATCACTAGACATGTAGCTGGAAAGAGATGTGCAATAACATCATTATATTGTATTTCTATCATACAGTTACAGCATATATAAGGGACCTCAAGAGCATAGATAAGAGTAAAATACAGTTAAATAATTAGGAACTAATGAGTTTTTAGTATTTTTTACTTTTGTTTTATTATAATTTATTTAATTATATGTTTGTATACGTTCAGTTGTGTCCATCTCTTTGTGTTGCCTTTTGGGATTTTCTTGGCAAAGATCCTGGAGTGATTTGTTATTTCCTTCTCCTTCTCATTTGACAGATGAGTAAATTTTATCAAACAGAGTTAAGTGACATGCCCAGGATCACATAACTAGCAAGTTCCTAAGAACACATTTGAACTCAAGTCTTCCTGAGGCCAGCCCCAGTCCTCTATCCACTGAGCCACTTCACTGCCTCACTTGTATATTTATAGAATTTAATTATTAACAATGTTTATGTTTGACAACCAACATGCAAAATTCCCTGAAAATTCTGAGGTTATGTATCTTGGTGACTCATGGTGATTCTCTAGGCAGAAATAAGGAAGTTAGGATGAAGAGTAGGTTTAGGGAGAAAATATGTTTCAGACATATTGCATCTGGGGCATTGTAGCACCAATGCAATGTTTACAACTCCCATGACCATGATAAAGAACGGAACGACAAGTGTCACATGAAATATGATTACAAAATATACCAGATACTCTAGGTAGAGGACAGAACTGAAAGATTTATTTAGACACCAGAAAACTGAATCCCAAAACTAGTAAGCCAATTCCATCATAGTACCAAAGATATTAAAGGGCCATAATAACAATGAGAACCACAGCATCCTTCAGCCCTCCTACAAACCAATACAAGATGAACATTTACTCAAAAACCTCTCTATTTCCTTGCCTCAGCATTTTCTCTCTTCCACCATCTCTCTGGCTCTGACCAGCTTCCTATGGTCAAAGCTTCCTTTCAGCAAACTCCTCCCACCACAGATTCCATGTGATTACATTCAACCTCTTAGGGGGCAGAGTTTACTTTCCAAGCAGGGGAGTATGTCTCCCTCCTATGTCTATTAAGGGGCAGGGAAGATCTTCAAATTCCCATTCCCACTAAAGGCATCTAGTTCAAAATGTCCAGTAGTTGGTGACGGTCAGAAAAGAGAGCACAGCTGATTATATTGATCTGAGATATCATCATCTAGATACAATAATTATATCCATGGGAAACTGACACGAATAATCTGAAGGATAATTTTTGCCCCCATCTAAAGAGAACATTTTACTTCCTTTTCACTGATGAAAAACAGAAACAAATTCAGTCATTAAAAATCAAAATTATTGAACTATAGTTCACCAGCTAAGAAATACTCTCCATTTGATTTTCTTCTCAATTTGTTGAGAACAAAGAAGTTAACCCAGTTAAATTTCACTATAATAAATCTATGTATATTATAAGAAAGTTTTATATGTGTGTTTTCAGGACTTATCTATATTTTTATTTTTGTCTGAAACTAGTGATTCCCAGTATAGAAAAATCCCTCCAGTGCTTTGAGCAGCAACCTGGCTGTAAGACTTTTGAGTCAATGAGGTTATAAGTGATTTGCCTATCAGAATATAACTAGCATGTGTGAGGAGCAGAACATAAACTCTGGTCTTCCTGACTTCAAATCTGCTTCTGTGTAACATGGCTCTTTGTCCGTCTCCCTCTCTTACACACATCCATAAGCTCTGCCACCTCCTACCCACATACACAAATACCTATATGCATACATTTTAAAGAACTTAGCTTTCTTGAAATAATGGACTGGGAAATGACTTGCAGAAACTTCTGTTTCTTTGCTAGCTTTTGACAAGGACTCATAAATGTGACTGTTATATTCAGGAAAATGAAAAGAACTGATAATGTGGTTTTGCTGAAATTACTTCAGGCAGAGAAAAAGTAAAACTATCATAATCGTTGATACAAAGTGCCCATTTTCCCTCTGTTTGAAATTTCAGGTTCTGTTACGTCAATTTTTGTCTTTAAAGTAACCCATCAACTCAGGACTAAAAAGCATTGTTTCTTCACCCCCTGTGTGGCTCAGTCCTGTGGTTACCTTGGAGATTATTGCCTGCCTTACTCCACACTTTCAGATTTACAGAAATTAACCAGGGAGTTGAAAGCTACAGCCTTCATTCTGAGCCCTCTGAAAACCTGGAAAGAAGAATGATGCACTGGTAAAACTGGATTTGGAACCATGGACCCTGAATGCAAATGCAAGCTCTGACACTCAGTATCTATGCATCCTTGGCAAAATGACTTCGCTTCCCTGGGTTTTAGTTTCTTTATCCATGAGAAGATTGAATGGGATGACCTCTAAGATCCCATCTAGCTTTAAATCTCTGATCTCATGAATCAAAAGAGGCAGTATTTGGGAATGAATGACCTCTAGGTTCCTTTCAGTTTCAGGTCACTGGTCTCCTCAGTTATTTGTTTAGACCAGCCCTTATCTTACTAGTTTTTGGGTCAGTGGGGAGCTCATACTTTGGAGACATATAATACAAGTAGTTTATTAGTTTTCCTGCTTGACTTTTTCTCTCTTCACAATCTTGATGTTAACCAGTTCAGCTTTATACTGTTACCTACCCTCAAATCTTTTACCTCATGCTCTTGTCATTACTCATCACTTTCCAAGTCCTAGCCCCATTTGTTTTCCACATGCCTATTAATAAGGAGCTGAATGTTGCTAGAGAAAGTCATGTAACCACACAAAGTATACTACAAATTTATTTGATTAGTAATCTCAACTGGAGCCAATCTTGCTGAGTAGGGCAACCTTCCCTGATTGACTCCTTGTAACACTTCCCTCTCCTCAGGCATATCCCCACCCCGTTTCCCAACAAAGGAAGAACATTTCTTTATATTCTACTGAAAAAAATACTAAAAATATATCATTTCAAATCCTCATTCCCTCCCCCCCAAATCACTGCCCATTCTTTTATGCTTTGTTCCATTTTCTGAAGAAGATGTAGTCCTTTTTACCAACATAAATCCCTCTACTTATGTCCTTAATCCCATCTCCTCCAGTTTCCTCAAGTAGTGTGTTTTTCAATCATTTCTTCTCTTTCATCTTTGTTCTCTTTATTCAATAGTTTCTTTTGCCCTACCAACACATTTAAATCTTTGCCATGCTTAGAAAACCTGCCCTTGACCCTGTAATACCCTCAAACCATTGTCCTGTATTATGCTTTCTGTAATAGCCAAAGTCCTATGAAAGTCTGACAACACTTCCTCACTCTCCTACTTAATCCCCCAAATCTGCTTCTGGTCCTATGAATAAACTGGAACAACTCTTTTCCAAACATGCTTGTTGTTGTTCAGTTGTTTAGTCATGTCCCGTTCTATTTGACCTGATAGAATTTTGTTCATGGGGTTTTCTTAGCAAAGATACTGGAATGGTTTTCCATTTTCTTCTATGTGCCCCCACTTTACAGATGAGAAACTGAGGCAAATAGGTGACTTGCCCAGGGTCACCTAGCTAGTAAATGTCTGAGGTTAGATTTGAACTCAGATCTTCCTGACTCTGGGCACTGTCGTCTGTCTACTACACCACCTACTTACTACACCCCAAAAGTACTAGAGACCAATATACATTTTTATGGATAGTGTTTTGTTTTGTAGCTCTTTCATTTTCTAATATATGTCCCTCCTTTTTCTCCCAGAGATCCATCCTTTATAACAAAGGATAAAAAAAAGAGGAAAAAATAGTCCACCAAACTTTAGCAGCACAATAAAGCCTTACATTATAAGTAATGTTCTACATTCATTGCCCCCCACCTCTGCAAAGAAAGAGAGATGCTTTTTCGTATCTCTTCTTTGTAGGTAAGCTTGATCACTACAGTTTCACAATATTCAGTTGTTCTTCCCCTTTACATTGCTGTAGTCATTACGTTTGTTGTTTATTGATTCCATTTACTTTACCTGGAATTGTATCATAGAAATAGTCACATACTTCATACTCTTCATATTCTTAGTTTCTTACATTGCAGCTATATTTCAAAATGTGTGCCCTACATGTTTAGCCCCAATTTCCTTTTCAGTCCTCATCCTTCTTTTCTGCTCTTAATTGTTTGATGCCATTAACCACCCTCTCTTCCTAAATACTCTCTTATGGTGGTTATTTCAGAGAAAGTTTGGAAGAGTGGTAAGTGTGGCAGAAAAATTAGTGAATACTGTCTAGTCTAGTACATGTTGAGTTTGAGATGCCTAGAGGACACCCAGTTTGAGATGTAAGCAAAAGCAGTTAGTGAAGTGAGCCTGGACCTCAACAGAGAAATTTGGTACATGGATTTGAAAATCATCTGCATTGAGATAGTACTTGAACTGATGCTAAATGATGAAATCATCAAGCAAGATATTGCAGAGAGAGAAGAAAAAAGAAAAAGAATCCTTGTAGATTCCTGAAGAAAACTTTGGGGGACACACATGATTATTGAAAGAGTAGATGAATCTGGATGAAGATCCACAAAGGAGACCGAGACAGAGAAGACAGATAGGAAAATGGAAAACCAAGAGAAATTAATGCTAGGAAAGTGAAGAGAGTAGAGAGAAGAGGCAGTCAACAGTATCCAATGCAGCAGAGAGGTCAAGAAAGATGACTGAAAAGAGGCCATCTGATTTGGTAAGTAAGACATCATTCTCAGATTTGGAGAAATGCTTCAATTGAGTGATGAGGTTAGAATGCAGATTGTAGAGGGGCAAGAAGTCAGAAGAAGTGGAAAGAATGTTTTTAGAAAACTTCTTATCCGGGGCGGAGCCAAGATGGCAACGCAGAAGCAACAAGGTCCTGCAGCTCCCACACTGCCACCCTAATCACCCAGAAAATGATGAGTCCAGATAAAGTCTAGGACTCTCAGACTCACACAAAAATACAGAGAACACTTCTCTCGCTGAAGGCAACTCGGCAGCAGGGGCTCATCACAGCAGCCTAGAATGGAGGCTGGAACAGCCTGAAGCCGAGACCGCGGCCAGGCCCGGGCAATGGGAAGTAACCTGGCTGAGCTGAGCCAAGCAGGCACTGGAGCCAGTCTGCAGGAGAGATCTACAGCCTCCAGCACCTCCACATCTGCCAAGGCGTGAGGAACAGGGACAGGAGAGGGGCAGCTCGCACTACAGCGGAACAGAGACCCAGCCAGCCCAAAACCAAAATTCAGCCACGCTAGGCCCCAGGACAGCCTGGAGGAGTGAGCCTCCCAAGCCTGTGCTTCAAAGAAAATCTAAAGCACCTGCCTAAGGGAATTTTCAAATCCTCAGAGACTGGTTAGTGAAAGTGAAACTTTGAAAATTAATTTGGGGTTAGTAAAGCAGTTCGGCCAATCTACCCCTGGGGCAAGGAAGCAGTGGGGAAAGGGAACTGCTGGAACCCATAGCTGCACCCACAAGGCTGCTTCAGAGCCCCTGGCCTGCAGACTCCGCAGGGGGGCTGAATTGATTGATCAGGACCAAGTGCTCTTGTGTTGAGTGGCCTGGATCCGGATAGGGGTCTTGGGTGGTGGTCCTGGGGTGCACTTTCAGCAAGCCAAAGCTGGGGGGACTTGCAACACCCCCTAATAGCTCCAGCAGCTGGGAAAACCCCAGCGATTTGGAACAGAGCTTCCCCCCTTGGAAGCAGAGTTTCACAGACAAAAAGAAAAAAACAACCAATTAATTGGTTGGCCAACATGAAGAAGAGGAAGCAAAGTAAAAACACCAGTAAAACTCTAGAATCCTTTTTTATGGATAAAAAAGGTCAAAGCATGGAACA
>CM053600.1:53048630-53077043 GCA_028646575.1 Pseudocheirus occidentalis | reverse complement strand
GGAGAAAATATTACAGATTGCCAAGAGAAAACAATTTGAATACTGTGGTAGCACAATTAGGATAACCCAGGATCTGGCAGCTTCTACACTGAGTGATTGAAGGGCCTTGAATATGATATTCTGGAGAACAAAGGAGGTAGGACTAAAACCAATAATCACCTACCCAGAAAAATTGAGTATAATGTTCCAGGGGAAAATATGGTCATTCAGTGAGGTAGAGGACTTTCAAGCATTCTTGTTGAAAAAACCAGAACTAAACAGAAAATTTAACATTTGAACACAAAAAGCATGAGAAGGTAAACATGGGAAAGAAATCATAAGGAACTTATGAAAGTTGAAGTATTTACATGCCAATATGGAAAAACAATAAGAGTAACTTGTGAAACTTTTCTTAGTATGAGGATAGGTAAAGGGAATATATACACACACACACACATACATACATACATACATATATATGTGTGTGTGTATGTATACCTACACATATGACTATATAGGGGGGTATATATGCATATGAATACATATCTGAGCATGTGTGTACATGTGTACACAGTGGATACAGGATCAATTGAATATGAAGGGAAGATACTTTAAAAGATGAAATTCTGAGATGGAAGAGGATGAGAATGAGAGGAGACAGGGAGAGACAAAAATGGGGTTAATCATCCCATATAGAAGAGGCAAGGGATAACTGTCACAACTTTACTTTCATTTACTCTCATTGAATTTGGCTTGGGGAAGGAATGACATATACTCTAAATTGAACTCTAAATTGGGCATCATGCCACACAAGAGAGTAGGGGGGACAGAGATGAGAGGTGGGATAATGGAGGGGAGGTCAGGGTCTGGGGGAGGCTTGCTGGAAGCACACACTTCAGTAAAGGGATAGGGACAGAGTAGAGAATAGAACAAGGGGAGTGGAGCAGGATAGGAAGGAGGGACATATAATCAGCCTCTAACAACATGTCCACTGTGGAGATGTACTGTGTAATTACACATGTACAGCCTGTATTGAATTGCTTGTCCTTCCAGTGGGAGTAGGTGACAAGGGAGGAAATGCAAGAATCTAGAATTTAAAGCTCTACAATCAAATGTTTAAAAAACGGAAATATATATATATATATATATATATATATATATATATGCATATATATGAGCGTGTGTGTGCATATATACACACATATGTGTATTATTATTATTGTTGTTATTATTATTATTATTATTATTATTATTATTATCATTAACTACATGCACCTGGGAATTAAGATATACAGTTACTGGGGTAGGGAGACCCTTCCTGCCCTTCCAGAAAGTTAGAGGGGAGTTGGAGAAGGATATAAAAGAGAGCAAATTGGGGGAGTGGCTTTACAGTGGGATCACTGTTTTGGGGTAGGGGTAGAGGGTAGGGAAATGAATTATGTGAAAAAGAATTTAAATAAAATAATTTTAAAATAAAGAACTAATGGATTCTCAAAAAAAAGATAAAAAGTCTTATTTTTAAAAAGTCAAATTTTCTATTTACTTCTGATCTTTTCATCAAAAATCCTTGAAAGTTCTCTGTCTCATTGAAAATCCATTTTTTCCCCTGAAGGCTTATAATCAGTTGTTCTAGGTAGGTGATTCTGGATTGTAATCCTGGATCCTTTGCCTTCCAGAATTTCATATTCCAAGCTTTCTGATACTTTGATGTAGAACCTGTTAAATCTTCTGCTATCATTACTATCACCAATTCTACTTTTTAAGATATTTTTGTCCTTATTGACTTTTCTGACTCTTTTTACCATTTGGTCTAGTCTGTTTTATAAAATCTATTTTATTAATTCTTTGTGAGCGTGGGTCTCCTTTATACTGTTAACCCCTTTATCATGATATTCTTGCATCACTCTCATTTCTCATCCCAATTCTTCCTATACTTCTCTTCCTTGATTTTTCAAAATCTTTTTGAGCTCTTCCATGGCTGGGGACCAATTCCAGTTTTTCTTCAAGGCTTTGTATGCAGTAGCTTTCACTTTTATTTTTCTTCTTATGTGTGTGTGTGTGTTTTGATTTTCTTTGTCACCACATTAATGGTCAATAGAGTTGTTGTTTTTATTTTCCTCTTGTTTGCTCATTTTCCCAGCCTAGTAGTTGACTTTTAATTCTTTGTTAAAGTAGGGCTACGCTTCCAGCATTGAGGGCACACTGTCCCAGTCTTCAGGGGTTTTGTGAGGTTATTTTCAGAGACCCTTCTAAGGGCCTGTAAGTCTTCAGTTCTTCCAAGGTGGTATGACATAAGGAGAAGTGCTTACTCCTCTCCTGGCTTGTGCTCTGCTCTGTGAGTGACTACAAGCACTCTTTTCAGCCCTGGGATTGTGAATTAGTATCCTCCCTCCACTGTGGTCACAAGCTCTGTTATGCTAGTGCTTCATCTCATGCTGAGACTGCCACACAAAATTGTGACCCAGATCTGAGTATGAGCAAAGCAACAGACTTCTCTCAGTGCTAGAATAAAAGACCCATCTAATCTTTTTGGACCATTTTGTTCAACCCCTTTAGCATCTGTTGGCTGAGAGCTCCAGAAGCAGCTGCTCCTGATGCTAATGCTGATCCAGTCACTCACAAGGCCTGCTCTTGGTTTGCTGAGGCTGGGATTATGTTGGTGTGGTCTTTTCTAGATCGCCTTCCACTTTTACCCAAGTATAACAGACTGCTGACCTTCCAAGTTGGCTTTGGCATCTGTAGTCTGGAAATCTCTACTGCTGCTATTAATTCAGTCACACTGAGGGCTTCTCCAGGTTTTCTGGGTCCTGGTCTGTTCTGGCACTGCCTGTGTTCTTCACTCATCCTAGCGTAACACTCTTTCCCACTGACCTTCCAAGTTGTCTTGGGCAGGAAATTTGCTTGTTTCCTCCATCTTTTGAGGTTTCTGCTGTTTTAGTATTAGTTTTGAGTCATTTTAAAAGCTATTTGAAAGGGTTTGGGGGAGAGCTCAGAGGGATCCATGGCTTTACCTGGCCTTCTTCCTCTACCACTTGAGAAATTTTATTTAGAACAAGTTTCTGCCTCCTACTGCTTTTCACCAATTTTTCATTACCTGAAGCTCAATTAATTCTTTCTCACTTCATCTTTTCTTTCCTACATACATACATTTGCCTTTTATTCGTACCTTCTTCCTTACCATTCTCATATTCTGTAACCCTAGGAAAGCACTTTTTTCTCACTTTGCTCCATTTGCAAATCAAATGATACCAGTTATAGATGGAAAATATGAAAGTGGTGCTAGTATAACACTTTCATCAAAGACAAGGAAAACCATAAATTCTACTTGAAATGGTCTTTACAGAAAACCAATGCTATCCACCTCTGAATCTATTGTCTTCTAAGAAAAATGTGTTTTTCTTCTGTTGTTTTTCTTGTTGCTATTGTTGTAATCAAGCTCTCTCTTAACACTCAATTCAAACTTTGCTCAGTGTCCTTAGGATATATTAACATTACACACAAATATTGTTAATTTAATTTAATTTTCTTTTATTTAATAGCAACTTTTGCAGCAGCATGTTATGCTTTATCTTTTATAACATTATTTTTCATTATAGTGTAATAAAATTTTAGCTATGTTTTTGGGTTAAAAATAGATCTGGATAGGGGGTAGAGCCAAGACGGTGGAGCGAACACAGAAACTTACCTTAACTCCTACTTGAATTCCATCAGCAACCTCTAAAAGTGGATCTAAATGGATTTTAGAGTGCCAGAATCCATTGGATAGACAGCATGGCAGATTCCCCATCCAGCTCAGTGCCCATATAGAACTGGGCGGGGGGAACACAGAACACATGAGGGCTGCACCAGCACAGACCTGAGAACAGACCACAGCAGAATGAGAGTGAGCTGTGGCAAGAGGATTCACCCACCAAAATGGTGATTCATAGACTTCTTAGCATGGGACAGAGGATTGGGGAGAGCTGGGTAAGAGAAAACATAGGTCTTACAGCAGTGACAACAGATTCTCCTGGGGCTATCAGAACACATCCAGGATATTTAAAAATCACCTACCTGAACATTCAGGAGCCAAGATGGTGAAGTAAACCCTAGCTGCTCTACTCCCCTTCGCTGACCCTAAAAACCCATAAATTATTGCCTTACCCAGTGTAAAATCTTGAAATAGTGGAAGCAGCAGAAGATGTAAGAATCCTAGGGGAAGGGTGGGACTGAGGCTGTGCTGAGCCTAAAGGGAAGGGCAGGAGGAGTCCTAGCAAGCCCCATCTCAACTTACTGGCAGGAAATGCAAAAGCCCAGGTTGGGCGGGGGGGGGGTGGAGCCAGCAAGCATTAACAACAAAAGTCCAAGTGTTCCTTAGCACAACCAAAGAAATCTGCAGGCACCAGCTCTCCTGGACACCAGCTGCTGAGCCTTCCTGTGTTGTAACCCAGGGGCACAGTGCCAGAAACCATAAGTGATAAGACCATGCCTCCTCACATTACTCTGTGAGCTTCAGAGTAACCCAGGGGAAACATTGAGAGTCCTGGCCATTGCCTCAGTCTAGACACCCAGAGGCTACAGTACACAAAGTCACCAACCAAAACACTAGCTCCCAGACTGAGAAGTGCCAACCATAGTGCTCTGTAGCCTAGAAGAAGATATCTACTTTAAAACCCAGGAAATATGCAATCAAAATGGGAAAGAAGCAACTTGCAACGAGAAAATCAAAGACAATTGAACAGTTTCATTGTGAATGGGAAGAATCACTTTCAGGGGAAACCATAGCCTGTATATACAGATTTAATACCACAGAAGGAAATATGAATTGGTCTCAAGTCCTAGAAACATTCTAGAAAGAACTAAAGAAAGAATTTAAAAACCAAAATAGAGAGGTGGAAGATAAATTGACCAATTCTTTCAAATTACATTGCCAAGATGTCTCCATAGAAGCAGGAAAACTCTGTGACCTCCCCCATAACTACCTCAAATACCTACAAATTTTAGAGCCACAGAAGCCACAAAGTAACAAAGAGAAACAAATCTTCTGCTGAAGTTATCCTGGCAGGCCTATGGAAGCATCCATCAAGGCATGCTGGGAGTAGAACCCAGACCTAAGAAAAGCTGCAGTTTTAGCCCCAGTGGGGCCATGACTGAATTTGCCACATGGAAAAAGGAATTTTAAAAACTGACTGAAGAGAATAATTCCCTCAAAATTAGATTGGAACAAATGGTAGCTAATGATGTTATGAGAAATCAAGATAATTAAAAAAAAACAAAATCAAACAAATGAAAAAATAGAAGACAATGTGAAATATCTCACTGGAAAAAAACACTGACCTGGAAAATAGATCCAGGAAAGATAATTTCAGAATTATTGTACTATCTGACAGCCATGGTAAAAAAAAAAGAGCCTAGACACCATCTCCCAAAAAATTATCAAGTAAAATTGCCCTGATATTCTAGAAACAAAGTGCAAAATAGACATTGAAAGAATTCACCAATTGCCTCTTGAAAAAGATCCCAAAAGTAAAACTCCTAGGAATGCTATAGCCAGGTTCCAGAGTTCCCAGGATGAGGAGAAAATATTATAAGTTGCTGTAAAAGCAATCAATTTAGCAGATACATAGCACTTAGTAACTTGCACTAAGTATGAATGATATGAAATCTGTCCCACTGTTGAGAGGGCATGAACTCCCCTGTTGACATGAAAGAAGGGGATTGATTGAGACAGGAGGCCAGTGTGTATGTAAGAAGAGTTCTAGAGGCAGAGAGACAGAATTGGGCATCTTCCTCCTGGTGACTCCCATTGGAGGAAGCAGGATTGTCCCAGCTTCTGGGAGCTGGGCTACTGAACTGAAGAAGGGAGTTAGATTTTTTCTGAGGCAAGAATCTGGTGAAGGCCACCTGGAAGGCTGAGAGGGCTTGCCTGAAAGGCCTTCTGAAAGTCCCAGATTTTCCTGGGTTGTAGGGCCAGCTGAACTGCTGGAGGACTGAAGAAGCATGACCAGGATACGACTTTGTTGGTTTGTGGCCTGGCTGATCCTTGAGTTCCCAGCAACAGAAGTAGTAAAGGGTCTGAGATGTGCTGGGCCTGTGAACTTCAGTGTGTGCCGGTGACTGCCCTGAGGACTGGACGAGAACCTGGGAATTGTCTGCATCTGAATCCAGGTGGCTGTTTGTTGCAGTCAGATAGGAGCTGGGACCATGGAAGTGGATCCAGGGAATCAGAGGTACCACCCTGAGACAAGATGAAGAAAAGATCTCCCCTTCGATGAAATTGAGGTTTGCTGGACACCAAGGGGTGGAGGGTTTGTGTGTTTTTCTAATGATAAAATTTAGTGATTGAGTTGATGTATGATCTGCCTGATGAGTGGAAGACTGATTATTGTATTGTGAAGTGATTGAATGATTGAGTATTGACTACTGTATTGTGATATATTGTGAATGTTTGTCTTGATTTGTAACAGAATAAACAGACTATTTCCTGTGTAATCCAAACGTTAAAAGCTGTTCACAGCAGCATTCTTTTGGGAATCTGCTGGTGTATGACATTACAGTAGCCAAGAAGAAACAATTTGAATATTGTGAAAGCACAATATCTAGCAGCTTCTACATTAAGGAATCAAAGGGCTTGGAATATCATATTCCAGAGGCCATAGAATCTAGGATAAAAACAAAGAAATACCTACCCAGCAAAAATGAGTATAATGTTTCAGAGGACAATATGGTCATTCACTGAAATAGAGGACTTTTGAGCATTCTTGATAAAAAAAACTAGAGTTCAATAGAAAATTGACATTCAAATACAAGAAGCAAGAGAAGCATGAGAAGGTAAATGGAAAAGAAATCATAACGAATTTATCAAAGTTGAACTATTTACGTTCTTACATGTAAAAATGATCCTTGTAACTTATGAAACTTTTCTCAGTATGAAGATAGTTGAAAGGAATATAAATGTGTCTATATGTGTGTGTGTGTACATACATACATATGTCTATATAAGAGTATATGTGTGTGTGTGAATACATACATGAGTGTGTGTCTATATGGGTACAGGTATACATAGATAATGGATTCAGGAACAATTGAATTAGGAAGGGATGATATTTTAAAAATGAAATGAAGAGATGAAAGGGAAATATAATGAAAGGAGATAGGGAGAGACAAAATTGGATAAATTATACCATATAAAAGCAGCAAGGGAAAACTGTTACAATGAAGGGGAAGAACAGGAAGGCAAAATGGAATGGGTCAATCTTACTCTCATTGAATTTGGTTTAAGGAGGGAATAACATACACACTAAATTGGGTACCTTACCCTACAGGAAAGTAGGGGGCAAGAGGATAATAGTGAGGATGATAAAAGGGAGGGCAGATTTGGGGGAGAGAAGGTAGTTGGAAGCACACACTTTTGCAAAGAGACAGTGTCAAAGTAGAAAATAGAACATGTATGGGGCAGGATGTGATGGAGCAAAACATATTCAGTCTTTCACAATATGTCCACTATGGAAATGTTTTGCATGACTACACATGAAGAACCTGTATTGAATTGCTTATCTTCCTTGTGGGGGTGGGTGATGAGGGAAAAAGGGAAAGAATCTGGAATGCAAAGTTATAAAATCAAATGTTTTAAAATTATCATTGTCATTATTATTATTTTTATATGCAGCTAGGAAATAAGACATACAGGCACTGGGGTATGGAGGTCCATCTTGTCCCACCAGGAATTTGGAGGGGGAATGGGGAAGGACATAGGAGAGAACAGTTTGGGGGAGGGAGCATTCAGTGGGATCACTGTTTTAGGGTTGGTGTGGGGGAAAATGGGGAGAAAATTTGTTGTGCAAAATCTTGTGGAAATGAATGTTGTAAACTAAAAATAAACATAAAATAATAAAAAAAGAAAAAAGAGAATGAGAAAGAGGAGAGAAATTTCAAATATTTGAAAGTCTCCAACAATACTTGTCAAACATTTTTATTAAGCTGTTTTTTTACAAAAAAAATCTAGATTCTCCTCCTATCCAAGTCTATATATGTATGATAGTACTGTTCCTTACCCCTGCCTCTACTGATTTTCATAAAAACTATTCTCTATCCTCTAATTTCTGGATTTCTGCACATAAATATATCTTCTTAAGAGTTAACTGTATCCTCTGTGGCCATCTTTTCTTTAGTTATCTTTTTGCTTTTAAGTAAGATGTATCACTTCAGAAACATACTTTTTTAAAATTTATTCGTTTATTTTTGGTTTACAACATTCAGTTCCACAGTCCTTTGAATTTCAAATTTTCTCTTCCTCCCTCTCATACCTTCTCCCTCCCATGGAGGCATGCAATCAAATATAGAATTCTACAAATACCTTCACATTAAAATTAGTCAAGTCATAAAGAAGGATTTTGACCAATGTAGTGAAAAGAGAAAGAAGAAGAAAAGCAAAATAAAACAGAAAAAAGAGCAAATAGTTTGCTACAACGTGCATTCAGACTCTATAGTTCTTTCTCTGAATGTGAGCATCACATTCCATGATGACTCTTGTGGAGTTATCTTATAACCTTGCATTTCTGAGAGGAGCCCAGTCTATCAAAGTTAGTCATCACTCATACAATGTGTCTGTAACTATGTACAAAGTTCTCCTGGTTTTGCCTTCCTCACTCAGCATGAGGTTATAGAAACCTCTCCAGATTATTAGGAGATCTGTTTGATCCTCATTTCTTATAGCACAATGGAATTCTTTGCATTCATATACCACAAATTGTTCAACTATTCTCCAATTGAAGCACATCCCCTTGATTTCCATTTCTTTACCATTACAAAAAAGAACTACTATAAATATATTTTGTACTTATGGGCCCTTTTCCCACTTCTATGATCTCTTTGGGATGCAGTTCTAGAAGTGGTATTGCTTCTCCTTAATCTTTTAAAAAGAAAACAAAATAAAATTCACTAGACCTTTAAAACACTATGAACTATATCATTCTGTATCTCTCCTTCCTTTCTTAGTCAAACTCATGGGCAGATAGACTCAGAAATATAGACTTTGAAGGGACCTAAGAATTTATTTAGCCTAACTTAATTTATAGAGAAGGAAATAGACTGAGACATTGCTTGGCATGGGTCATACAGCTAATAAGTATCTCAGGTAGGATTTGAATACAGGACTTCCTGATTCTTGGCCCAGTGTTCTATGCACTATATATAGCACACTGCTTCTCTAATTGCCATCTTCACTTCTCTTCCCACTCTTCTAAACTCTTTTGGATATGGATTTTGAAATAATCATTTTACTGAAAGTGATCGTTCCAAAGGCACCAATAATCCTTTTATTACTAAATCTGAGGACTTCTTTTCAATCGTCTTTCTTCACAATCCCTGTGTATTATTCAGTACTGTTGGTTTTTCTCCCAAGATATTCTTTCCTTTCTGGATTTTGATTTTTGCACACTTGTCTCTCTTGGGTCTCTTACATATAGATCACTTTTTCTCAGTCTCTTTTATTGATCCAACATTCTCAACCATACTATTTGCTGTACCCAAGGTTCTGTCTTGGTGCTGCTCTCTACATTCTCTCAGTAACCTCATCAGCTCCCATATATTTAATTGTTATCTCTACAATCATGACTCCTAGATTTATATTTCCAGTCCTAGCCTCTCTCCTGAGTTTCAATTATATATCATGAATTGACTACTACCATCTGAGTTTGAAATTAACATTTTCAAAACTGACTTAATTAACACTTTTCACAAGCTTACCATTTTTCCAAATGTTTATTTCTATCACAGTCATGGTCATCCTTCTAGTCAAGCAGCTTCCAACATCAATGTCATCCTTGACACCTTACTGTCACTCATTCCATATGTTCAATAAAGTGTCAAATCTTGTTGCTTCTACATCCACACAACTCTTGAATTTGTTTTCCTAAAGAACAAATCTTACCATGTCACTCTTCTACTAAACACATTACCTTTGTAATCAAATATAAACTCTTCTGCATGTAACTTATTAATTAAATTGATTAGTTTATATTATATATTACTCATTTATTAATTTAAATAATTGAACCCCAAACTAAGTTTCTAGCCTTTATTCACAGTGCCTCTGTCTTTCCACAGTATATGCCATCCAAACTATCCTTCTTGCAAATGCTTACATATAGTCCTCTGTCTTATGCTTCCATGTCTTCACACTGGTTATTTGCCATCCTGGAAATACACTTTCTCCTTTCTTCAGAATCCTTCGTTTCCATCAAGATTTAGGTAAAGAGAACTCTTCTACATGAGGCATTTCCCCATCCTTATAGCTATTAGTTCCTTCCCTAGCCCAGGAGAGGGAACCCTATATTAAAGTTGTCTATACTGTCTGTGATAACTGACTATAGTGAGTTAGGTGGTCACCATAATAACATTTGTTGAATGACTAGGTTTGAAAGGAAATCAAGTCTCACAAAAGATAGGGGTGAGAATATTGTTAGAGGGGGGAAAAGCATGCCTTAAGTGCCTCAAGAAGTTCTACTCACACCAAACTATGGGAAAGTTAAGTGACTGCCTCCTCACTAGCATCAGTATTACTCTAAGTTTATGTTAAATAAGCCAGCTAATCCATAGTGTGGGGTTTTGTTTTTTGCCTCAATGAGTCTCAGATTCTAAGATAATATCTAAAATCCTATGTTAGCACAAATTATAGGGCTGCTTAGGAGTTTTAAGCTGCAAATGTTTTTTTTTTTCATCTATTTGGCCCAAACACTTAATTTGAAAGTTGGTCAAAATAAACTATAGGGAGATAAAATGGTTTGCCTTTGCTCTTCCAACGAATTTGAATGACAGAATTGTACTGACAGTACAAATCTTTCTACATTCAGTTTAGTATTCTTACCACTACACTATGAGTAACCACTACAGGGGTAGTGATGGTCTGGAAATTTTATTGGAGTAGATAGAAATTCTTTTGGGACATTCCAGCAGCCATAAAAACAGTGGAAAAAATGATAACTCACATTCATGCATTGTTTTTCAGATTCTTAAAGGGCTTTCTCTTCTTATAATAATCATGTGTAGGTAGGCATGTGTTATTATTCCTATTTAACAAATTAAAGACAGAGAGGAACTTGATGCAAGTCACACAGTGTATCTAAACCAGAATATGAAGACTGGTGCTCTTCACTTCAGGTCCAGGGTTCTTCCCACTTACTGTGCTGCTTTCCCAAGATGGCAGGTACAAGTTTCCAACACACTCCAATTTCAAAGGTCATTTTTCCACAGAATGATTTTTAAAATGTACTTCTTAATATCTGATAGTATCAGACAGAATTGCTATTCGAGGAATGATACCTGTCTTTCCTGTCCAGAAGATAAGTTAGTTATTTTTGGCTGACTATTTAGGATTTCCTCTCTCTGAATCTCCCTTCTGTTTATTTCCCCTTTAAAAGCATAGACTTCACATAAATTTGCTGTCTCCCATACATATCATTTAGCATAGGAGAGATTATCAGTGTTTCAAAAACTGAAAGCATGTAGGCCTGTGAAATTCATGTTATATTAAAACTATAAAAGTTTAATTAAAAAAGAATATTCCCCTTTTTTGAATTTATAGTTGGAGAACTAGTAATTTCATATTAGCAGAACTTCAGAACTAGACTGCTTTCAACTCATAGAAAAAGCACCAACTAAATAAAGACAACATTAGTAATGATTGTCTGTATACAAGAACACCTTAAAGGGTCATCAGTATTAAAGTCAAGAAGTAACATTGTCATACTATCCCATCATGTAGTACCATTTTATTTTTTAAATGACTAAGTGTACTAGAATGAGTAAATAGAAATATAACCGCACCAATAAGTAGAACCCTTTGACAAATACTAAGGTCCACAATTTAAGAGGTCTATATTTAATTTGGTGAGCAAATTATTAAAATTAATTAGAGAAAGGAAAATAAACACAAAGAACTAAGTTTGGTGAGCCTTGAGAAGTAAATGTTTCCCCCTCCAAGCTCTGATCTTGGAACTGGCCACATGGCCAAATATACCCAGAAGGTCTGAATTGCTGGTAAATATAGACTATGTTGTGGTACATCCCTCAGAAAAATAGTGAAGAAAATTGAAATTTGCTAAATTATTCTGCATTACATGTATATCTGTTCTTTTAGTGGTAAGACCAAAATGAAAAGATGAGCCATGGGTATATGGCATTGTGGATCTTGCATGAAAATAGTAGCTGGTGGTGCTTGTATTTATAATACTAGCAGGCACAGTCAAATCTGTCATAAGAACACTGAAGGAATTGAAAGACCAATAAAAACCTTTTCCTTATCAAATAACTGAAAACCATAGTAAAAATTATAAACAAGTTAATTTATGGAATAAAATCACTTTGGTTCTTAAAAAAAGTAAAGGCTTAGGGATAACACAAAATTTTCACTATGTCAAATTTGACTAGGATGAACAAGAAATTTGCCATTTTTTTGCTGAGTCTAGATCTAAAGAAATGTGAATAAGATGTTGTTTATGGAATACAGGAACAGATTAGACATTAAGAATAATTTCCTAATCATTTTGAAGAACAACATAAATTACCCAGGGAAATATTATAATCATCTCCTTTGGAGGTTCTTGAAAAATGTGATAGATTCTCATCTGTCTGAAGTGGTTTGAGTGTGGTCCTGCCTGAAGGCATGAGTACGGTTTAGATGACTTATCTGAAGCCCTTCTACTCTAATAATTCTGTGAAAAATATAATGTTCCCCATATGCTCACAATTTCTATTTCATAAACACTAGGAAGATACTGGCAAAATAATTAGCCTATTCACAACATAAAAATTAAAATGTAGTCCTCAGGATCTGTATAGTAGGTTCAATATTATTGAGCATCATTCCTCATGCTGATGAATAAAAACTGGTTATTGTTGGTTAATTCTTCAATCATATTTTCAAATTGGCATAAATCATTTAATCACTGCTTAATACCTAATAAAATAAAGTTTATTTCAAAAGGTTAGAGAAAATTTCCAAACTGGAAAGTAATGATTATCTCAGCAATTCCTCATCATGATAAGACAAAGAAAGTTGAAACTGGTGTCATTCAAATAAAACACCAAAAGCCATTCCAAGTTGGTCATTCTGATTTTAATTTATCTTAACTTCAGTCCAATGATTTTTCTCTTCCTTTCTTAGCACAGCTATAAACAGGAATTAAACTCTCAAGGAAGGTTGAGTTCAATGACCCCACCCACACTATTTCATAAACATTCATGATTCTACATGTGGTATCATTCAGTTATTAAATGGAAGCTGGCACTTTCATTATATTCCTATCACTGTGCAGATTTACACAATTCAACATAATACGACATCATGTAATAGACAAGCAACAAACCCTTCTTATTTGAGCTAAAAAATATAACCAATGTAAGATTTTGCTTTTAAAAAGTGAGGTTTGAAGAACACCTCTAATAATATCCTCTGGGATAAATCACCAAATGGCAACATGACAAAAACATACAGAGTGATTTAAGGGAAGTTTCCATTTTTATAACCTGAACAGCTGAGTGATAATGGGAAAATTGGAGAGAAAGAAAAAGAAAAATGGGAGGTGGGACAGAAAGAAATTCATGTAATTAAATTCATTTATAGCCCTAAGAGTGAAGCTAAATTTTCTATAGTTTCAAATCTTTGTATTCAAAAATTCTGAAGTCACCATGTGTGTCAACTTTAATTAATAGTATTTTATGTACAGGTAGAAAGAAGTTAGGAACTGACTAGTTTCCTTTTTTTGTCTCTTTTTTTGTTTTTTGCAGGGGAGTAGGCAGGGGTACTGGGGTAAAGTGACTTGCCCAAGGACCAATGGGAGGAATCATCAGAAAGAAGCAAGCAAAAAAAAGTGATCAAATAGTAACAACACTTAATTTTATTTTTAGGTATACCTTTATATTCAACTCACCCTGTACATTTGAATACATGAACACGTACACACATACATACATGACTGTATATGTATATACACATGTGTACACATACATGTATGTGCATATATGTGTGTGCATATATACTATACTTACACATATACATATGTGTGTATATATGCATGCATGCATATATGCATTACTCTAATACTGAGAAAGGACTCATGAGCTACAAATAACTATTTTTCATGTAGGAATGTAAACAGTTCAACTGTAATGCATTTCTTATGGCTTCTCTTTCCTGTTTATCTTTCCATGTTTCTCCTGATTCTCATATTTGAAAGTCAAATTTTCTGTTCATCTCTAGTCTTTTCCATAAGAATTCTTGGAAGCCCTCTATTTCACTGAAATCCCATTTTCTCCCCTGAAGTATTGTTCTCAGTTTTGCTGGAGAGGTGATTCTTGGTTTTAATCCTTCCTCCTTTGACTTCTGTAATATCATATTCCAAGCCCTCTAATTCCTTAAAATAGAAGATGCTCAATGTTGTGTTATTTTGATTATGTGTCCACAATACTTAAATTGTTTCTTTCTGGTTGTTTGTAATATTTTTTCCTTTACCTGAGAAGTCTGAAATTTGACTACAATATTCCTAGGAATTTTCATTTTGGGATCTCTTTAAGGAATTTATTGGTGGATTTTTTCCATTTCTATTTTAGCCTCTGGTTCTAGAATATCAGGGGAATTTTCTTGATAATTTCTTGAAAGATGATGTCTAAGCTCTTTTTTGATCACAGTTTTTATATAGATAAACAATTTTTTAAATTCACTCTCCAGAATCCATTCTAGGTCAATTGTTTGCCAATTATATTTCACATTGTCTTCTATTTTTTCATTCTTTTGGTTCTATTTTATAATTTCTTCATTCCTCACGAAGTCATTGCTCCATTTGCTCCATTCTACTTTTTAAAGAATTATTTTATTCAGTGACGTTTTGGACCTTCTTTTCCATTTGGTCAGTTCTGCTTTTTAAGGCATTTTGCTTCTCATTGGCTTTTTGACTCTCTTTTGCCATTTGAGTTAGTCTCTTTTTTAAAATGTTATTTTCTTCACTATTTTTTGGGTCTCCTTTAGCAAGCTATTTACTCATAACTTTTCAAGATTTTCTTGCAGCACTCTCATTTCTCTTCCCAATTTTCCTCTCCTCCTTTTACTTGATTTTCAAAATTCTTTTTGGGCTCTTCCATGGTCTGCAACTAATTCATTTTTTTTTCTTGTAGACTTTGGAGCTTTGACTTTGATGTCTTCTTTGGGTTCTGTGTTTTGATATTCCTTGTTACCAAAGTCAGATTCAGTAGTCTGATTCTCCCCCATTGTTTCCTCATTTTTCCTAGTCAATAACTTGACTTTAATTTCTTTGTCAAGGTAGGACTCTTCTTTCAGTGGGAGGTGGTGGTTGGTGTACTTTCCCAATATTTATGGCTTTTGTGAAGTTGTTTTCAGAAATCCTTCTAGAGATCTACAAATTTTGGTTCTTCCAAGGTGGTATGATCAAAGGAGAGAGATCTGCTCATCTTCTGGCCTGTTCTCTGGTCTTTGAGTACCTGAAGTACTCTTCAGCCTTGGAACTGTGATGAGGATTCCCTCTCCTCTGTTGCCACAAGTTCTGCCAGGTGAGTGCTCCTCCTTGCCCCAGGACCACCATCCAGGACTGGGACCCAAGCACAGGCAAAATATGAGAATTCTGCCTTAGCACCAGAAAAGAGATCCCTGCAATCCTCTTCTGGTCACATGCTAGATCCTCCCACCATCTGTGTACCAAGAGGTCCAGAAGCAGTCACTGCTGCTGATGTCTCTACCACCACCCTGGGGCTGGACCATGTTCCTCTTTTACACAGGTCAAATAGACTTTCCCTACTAACCTTGTAAGTTGTCTTTGGTATTTTGGAATTGAGAAGTCTCCAAACTACTGCAGCTATAGATGGTTTAGTCATTTAAGCTTTGCTCTACCCTGTCTGTGCTGGTGCAGCCTTTGCTGGACTAAGCTTGTCTCCCAGGCCTGTGCAATAGACCTTTCCTGTCAACCTTCCAGGTTTTCTTTGGCTTGAAATTTGTTTCACTCTGTCATTTTGTGGGTTCTGCAGCTCTGAGATATAGTTAGAATAATTTTACAGATTTGGGGGAGATTTGCAAGAGAGGTCAAGCAAGTCCCTACTTTTATTCTGCCATCTTGGCCAAAATAAGTATTTCTATGAAATATCGTGGATCTTTAGAAAAAGCTAATTGTTCAATTATGTTTGCAGAAGAAGAAACATGAATGGTATTTCAATCCTTTTTGTATCTTGGTATCATAAAAATCAAGTTTGGAAATGACTTTTTAACTGTCATCAAGTCATATGTGAATGCTGGCAAGGACTCATTTGACTAATTTGTGACTACCTTAATGTTGCTTGAAAATAAACAACTCATCTCCCACAAACATGCCTCCTTGTTTCCTTTCAATTACAATCAATCAAACCTTAGCTCCTAACCTAGCAGAAGTTCAAGAAGTCACTGAATTTAAATTATGAATTTAATCCCCAAAGTGCCAAGAGGAGTTTTGCAGGAAAGCCTGAGATTGTTGCTACATAGAACATAAAATACTGAAAATTTTATGGAAAGATTCTACACATGGTATCACTCAGTCATTTGATGCTTTATCTTTTCCTGTCATAATGATAAATTTCACCTATCTCTTGCATTAGACAAATGAAAAAATCTGCGTGATATGTCTCTAAGAGTTCATCAGCCAGCTGCTGTACTCTGTTCTCAAAAAAAGATATGCATAAAAAGCTGTAGCATTAGTCTAATGTCTTTTCTTATGTGAACCCCTGACGAACCCCAAGGTGCTACCCATGATTATATTCTTTTCTTCCCAGTAAGCATGTACAAGACCAGGACTTGCTATTATTGTCTAGTGATTTCTCTCTGCTACTACCTCCTCTCTTAGGACTGTGACCCCAACATCCAACTCAACATTTGGAGACGGTAATAGACTCATATTTATCCTTGATTCCTGAAAACAAGACATTACCTTTTTTACATTAAAAAATAAATTTCCTTAATATTACTAGGAAACAAAATCTGAAATTTGTAACCATGGGAATAAACTCTTATCGTTCATGAATACAAAGGAATAATTAGGGCTTGATACATACCTTCTTTCAGATTTTCTTCAAGAACTAATGGATTTATCTTGGAAAATCTGTAGGTTTTTCAGTTCCCGTGGAGTCTATTTCTAAATCCTTATTTCTAGGGGCCCTGACATTGATTTCAGAGCTTTCAATCAGTCTCCATCACCTAAAGGAAAAATGGGAGGGAAAAATAAGAATCCAGGAACTCTTTCTATTGCTGATAAGATATGCCTTTCTTTATAGCCCTAACATTGATTTAGACATAAGAGGAGACTGGTAAAAGGGACATTAGAGGAAAATAAATTCTTTGCTTTAGGAGTCCCAAGGAAAAGTCTATGCTGCAATGAAAGGCAGAAAAATACAATGTAAAAGGCACTGAATTTAGAGTCAGAGGTACTGAATTAAAATCTTAACTCTATCTCTTGCAAAGTGTGTGATTTTATACAAAGATTTATGCTAGATGACCTCTGAGTTCACTTTAGCTCTAAATCAATGACCTTATGTATGCTAAAATAGGTATAAACCAGGTACAGGGAGAGAAATCATTGTCATGCAGAATATAAAGTGGGAAAAGGGGACATATACAGGGAAAGAAGTCTCTGGGCCTTTAGATGACAGGAAGTTTACGTGTTAGTCTTGGACTTCTAGACTATCATTTGCAAAATAACATTGATGCCAGCAGTGCAAGCAAACTACTAGAACTTGTTTCCAACTAATCAAGATGAAGGAGGTAGATCAAGGAAAAGATAAAAAGAACTTATGGAAAAATGTGTGAGGGGGATAAGCATGGTAAGTGTTTACCTACTATGCGCCAGTTATTATACTAAAGTATGTGCTTCATGCATATCATATCTCCTAATTCTCACAGTAACCATGTGAAGTAGGTGCTATTATTATCCTCATTTACAGTTGAGGACACTCAGCAGAAAACTTAAATGATTTTTCCAGGGTCACCCAGAGACCAGTTATCTAAAACAGTTGTCTAAGATTTGAGCTAAAGTCTTCCCAATGCTCTAGAAATCTAGAAGCTGCCTTCAGAAGGCCATGACCTCAATATTTCTTTTTAAAAAGAATATAAGATTATATTCAAGGTAAAATACCCTGAAAGTGAAGAGGGGAGTTCTTAGAAGTCCTACAGGAGAATAGCCAAAAGATTGTTTGGAGAAGGAAGGAGAAACTTTCAGTCTCATTGATTTAAAAGGTAGATTTTCATTTTCATTTTCATTTTCACATACACATATCATTTAATCATAAAATTCTCAAGTCGCATTGTAATAATACCTGTGACTCAGAAATACGCGTGATGTGATTTTATGATTCCCTGCAAAAAGTCCCATTAAAAGTGTTTCAGATACCAGTGGTGAGCAACGTAAGTCCCTCTAAGAGCATTTTACAAATTTAGTAGGACAGTTTTCTACCCTTTCAGAACATTAATAAGATGTATGTATTGAATATCTCAGGAACATCAGAGAATGCATTTGAAATAAGAGAAATACTCTAGACCATTTTGAGTTTTGAAATAGTTACAGAATTCAAAAAGAAAAGGCAGTGATGACTTCATTGGTCTCAGTCTGAAATCAACAGGATGCTTAGAAAGGGATCATGGTAAAGTTAATACATAGGACAAAGGAGAAACAAAGTGCCTGCAAGGACAATTTATAAGTATGAAGCAGTCTTTTTTCTTAGATAGATTTTATTCTATCTACCTCCCAGTCATCAGGAAAGCACTAGTTCTGCCAGAAGGACTGATCCCTAACTATTGATGCCTATACTATAAGAATGGCAAGACAGAAGGGCTTTAGCTAATTAATTGTTACAAACTCATGACCCATGAACTTGGTGGTTTACCACCCTCCTCTACCCTTGCATACAATCAAACCCTTTAGGGTAACCCAGGTTGCAATAATAGCAGCAGCCTGGTAATTGGTCAGGAAAGAAACATTGGTGCCTGCTGGCTATCCCAGAAAGAACTTTGCTTATTCCCTCTCTGCAGTCCTAGAAAAGACTCTGAGATACATCTGAGTCCAAGTGTCTTTTCTATCTTCTTTCACCAACTTTTCCCCAAATTCTTTAAGCTTTTTTTCAGTGTTTACCTTTCAAAAGCCTGAGAGGTTATAACCCACTTAGCCATTACTATGAGGCATCATGTTGACAACTGAATGGTGCCAGAGAATGAAGTGCTTACCCACTGAGCCAAACAAGAGCAGCTCTCTTGAGGACTGCTGATGTGAATAACTTTAAGGTTCTGATTGCATAGTATTGAGAATTCTCTATTTATTCAGCAATAAACTGAAGTAAAACATTCACAACAGTATAACATAACAACTTATTACTATTAAGTGGGCCACACAGTCTTAAACAAAAGATATCATTCAGGAAATCACCATCTCCTCAATCAATACAAAGTACCTATCTAAATTTTTTTTCATCTTGATGAGGCTTACTTCTAATCATCCTTAACTCAATCATCTTTAAGTAGTAATAATCCTTAAGGGGTAGTGGAAAGTGCAAAGGTCTTCCACACCCAGGCTATAGCAAGTCAATCAGCACTAAATACCCAAGTAAAGGTCCTTTTATCTTGCCTGGAGGTTGACTTCCAAACTCCACAGCTCCTCTTCCACAGGGTGGCTGCTCCCACCTCTTACCTGGATTCATTTAACCCTTGCCTGGCTTCACAGGTAGGTAGCGAGCCCTCCACTCCTGTTACATATCAAAACTCATAGTGACTAGTCCACTCCAAGCCCTTCACAGTTTCTGTTTCTGGTAAAATAAGGCTTAACTGAGCCACAACAATATTCACACACATTAAGCTTTGGAGAGTTACAACAATATTCACACACATTGCCACGAATATCATCTCATTTGACTTTCTGTCTGTGAAATCAACACAGACCAACATAGAGGGATTCTGTCTGAGAAAGCAAACATGAATCAGCAGTAATATCCCAGGACTTCTGAAAACAGCAATAATGCCCTCTTTCAGAACTTCAGTAAACAGACAGCAGTGAATTCCACTTTCAGGGCTTCTGAACCAGCAGTAAAGTCCCAGGGCCTGTAACATCAACATTCTTTGTTAGTGGACAGGCTGCTTTGTTCTGACAAAGTAATAACACAAACAGAAGAGACAGAGGGAGGACACCAAAAGCATGTTTTTCCCTGTTCTGCTGGGCTCCAGCTTATGCTCAAGTTTTTATCTGCTTTTGTTTTAGCAAGTTCCTCCCACTGTGGGCTCCATGTGATGACATTGGACCTATTAAGAGCAACACAATGTATACTATTTCCAACTTGAGACTTCCAAGTTCCAACAAAGACTTGACCCAATCAAAGGTGAGGCACTTGAACAAGGAGCTAAATACTTGAGTAACTGAAACAAGAAACAAAGTATTCCTTTGCTGCCATTACACTGAGATATTAAAAAAACTATAGTTTATACTCTTTCCTGATTATTAAGAAATTCCATAGCCCAAATTTTGTGACTAGAGCAATTTTGCCAGATGATAAGTTGTAATTCCTGGATACTACTAGCCATCATTTTTTCCTCTTACTAGACCAAGACTAATTGTCTGTAGTATTGTTTCAAAATGAAATGACACTCAAAAGAAAGTCAATCACGTTGTCCACTATTATGAGAACACTACTTTTTAAAAAAAGTTTTCCCCGATTGGGATTATTATTCTCTCAAACAGAATTAAGATTTATTTCATTTCCCTTTATCCAGAGGTCCCTTGCTTCTCTGCCACCAAAGTGTAAACTAACCACTTGCTAGTTAGTAAATTATCATGGCAAAGATAACTTTTGTTCCTTAGAAAATAATTCAAATTGTCTTTCTTATTGAATTCAAAGAAAATCTTCAAATTGATCATTTATAAAGTAAACTCGAAATTAGTCATGTTAGAGTGAAAATAAGACAGGGCCATTACTTACCAATTTAAAACTGGTATATTTTAAATTTATTCCTATCATTTTCTTTAAGGCTTTTCTAGGGATTCCTTCCAGTCTTTTTCTTACATTAGCATTAAAAATACATAAATTTTTATAAAAATCTTTATGAAAACAAAAGTACTAAAAATAAAAACTTTGGGGAAATCACAATTATTCATCATACTGCTAAAGACAGTTGCAAGTTATTTGAATTTTATCAGAATTCCCAAAATGTTCTCAAACTCACCTCAAACCACCCCCCCCCACCCCAACTCTACTTGACTGGAGTGATTACGTCTATATGACATCCCCAAAGTTTATGATTCTACTACCATATTTTGCATTTGTTGTCTCATTTAGATGTAGAATATTTATAGACATTCCCAATATCTGTGGCATGTCCTCTCTTTTGTTCCTGGAAAAGAAACACACAAAATTCAAATAGTAACAAAAATTTCTGTCTGAAATTGGAAAGATAAAGAAAGATTTCGTGCTAAGCCATTTTCTGGAGAAGATACAAGTCCCCAAATGAGAGAATACGCAATATTTTGGGGTTTTGCACATCATCCTCAAGTGGCTCTGACTTAGTTTAACATAACCTACATTTATCTACAAATGTACAGTATTATGTACAAATTCTAGGCATATTAAGGGAAAAATAAGACAAAACAAATAATTTCTTGTTGTGTTTATTTCCAGATTATCGCTTAGTTTTCCTTAACAGAACCGTGAACAGTATCATTGCTTAAGACAAATATACCTTTACCAACACTTTTACACCATTCTAACTCTCTATATACTTAGTTTACTTTAGGATCTCAAAATGTGTGACAAAGAGTACAAATTCTGAGTTAATTAACATAATATTTAGGAGATTTATGACAAAGTTAGAATTTTTCATCCTCTAATCACATTTCATCTTTCAAAGTTATATTTGCTATTTTAGGAATTTGGCTCTTTTATAATAATGCTCTTTTTCCCCTCTTAGTGGAGTCTACTGAAAATTATTCTGTCCACAAATAGTGCCCCTTTTTGAGATAATATAGATCTTAGAAATACATTACTATTGGTATGGAAAGAAGCACTAGAGAAACAGAATAACATTTTTTTTCAAAACCCTGGTTATGCAGTCTAATTATCACAATGAAGATAGAGGAAATTTAAATAGTGTTGGAAAGGATATTACTATTAAGAAGTTTGGAAAATGAGCACAATACTCTAAGGGACAAAAAAGGCAACATGAAACTCCAAAATTATGAGCAGCTGGTTCCTCAAGATTCCTGTGGAGTGGAGTGCACTGGTTCAAGGGTTTTCTTGTCATGCAATCAAAGAAAAGAAACATTAAAAGTGCAGATGTAGAGTGGTGACACACTGTAATTTCATACAGATCATAAGATCATTTTGTGACATAAGAATTACTCGACCATGAGTCCTGGGGTCCATGAAACGGATAAAAGCTTTATTGCTCTTTGGAGTTCTGACAATGACAAATGTACTCTCTGATGCCTGGATTATCTTTTCTAAACTTTTCTTTCATTGGTCTCAGGTTTCACTTTTTCTCTATTTTCTCAGATTGCAAATGACTTCCTTTTCTCATTGTCACTGGTAGGTATTTAGAGTTTGTCATCATTCACAATGTCAGGAGTCTTTTTCATATGTCTAAGTTTCTGGCTTATTCTCTAAAACATGTATGAGATGAGAGTATCTAGAAAAGCATATGCACCTATTCTAGATAAGAAAGCAGTGGTAAATCCTGATGAGAAAAAATACAACTAGAGGTATAGGTATTTATTACTTGTGATTTATGTTGATTATTAATATTTTAACTAATTTTTGTGTTAAAAACAATAATTATAAACTGTATCATGAATGAGTAAGTTGGGACAGCTTGATGGCACACTGAATAGAGTACTGGCCCTGGAATCATAAAAACTCATCTTCCTAATTTCAAATCAGGTTTCAATACTTGGTAGCTATGTGACCCTGAGCAAGTCACTTAGCCCTGTTTACAATAGTTTACTCATTTGTAAAATAATCTGGAGAAGGAAATAGAAAGCCACTGTAGTGTCTCTACGAAGAAAACCCCAAATCTGGTTGCAAAAAATCAGACACAACAATAGATAATGGAATTTGGAACTTCGAAAATGGCACTTTTAATTAATTTAATTCATTTTAATTAATGAATAATTGTATATCAATTTTGTGTTTGCAAAGCACCTTATGTACATTGAACAATATGATACAATATATAGAGAAGCTGAGTTTGATGTTGAAGCCAGAAAGTCAGAAAGATCTGAGTTCAAATGCTGCCTCAGATTCACATTATATGTGTGAGCCTGGATGAGCCACCTAATTTCTCAATGATCCAGGAGAAGTTACATTGAAGGAGGGAATTTCACAGGCAGCTAGAGGATACAGTAGAGAGAACACTAGATTTGGAGTCAAATTAAGACTCAGAAATATGCTAGCTGTGTGACTGTGAGCAATATTCTTATTCACTGCCTGCTTGAGTTTACTTATCTGTAAAATAAAAATGATAATAACCTCAAACTTCCAGGGTTGTTGTAAGCATCACATGTTTTATTTTTTCTAATTATATGTAAAAACTATTTTTAATATTCATTAAAAAATGAGTTCCAAATTCTCTCCCTTTTTCCTTCCTACCCTTATCCTTTCTCTGAGAAAGGAAGCAATTTGATGTAGATTATAATGTGCTGTCATGCCAAAAATTCCATTATTAGTCATGTAAAAGAAAACAGACCCCCCAAAAGAGAAAATTAAATTTAAAAGGCATGCTTTAATCTGCATGCAGATTCTGTCAGTTAAATTTGATATTATTTATACAGCATTTTGTAGATCTTAAAAGTGCTATGTAAATGTTATAAGTACTATTAGGTCATACAATGGATAGACTGTTAAGTCTAAAGTCAGGTAGACTCATCTTCCTGAATTCAAATCTGATCTCAAACACATACTAGCTGTGTGACCCTAGACAAGTCACAATCCCTTTTGCCATAGTTCTTCATCTTAAAATGAGCTGGAGAAGGAAATCGAAAACCGTCCTAGAGTCTTTGCCAAGAAAACCCCAAATGGCATCAAGAAGAGTCAGACATGACTAAAAACAACTGAACAACAATCACCATTATTATCATTTCTCTATCCTGGAGGTCCCTATACAGATAAAATTGCAGGCTTAGTTCCTATCACTTTTGTGTGTGTATACACACACACATACATATATACATGTATACATATACGTATATATGTATATATATACACATATACATATACACACACATATATACGTGCATGTGTGTGTGTGTGTGTGTGTGTGTGTGTGTGTGTGTAATCCTTTGCAACAACTCTGTGGGGAAGGTACAACTGGAATTATAATTGACCTTTTGAAAATAAGGAAACTAAGAAAAAAAATAAAACTAATAAACTGAGACTCAGAAAAGGTAGGTAATTTGGTCATGGTCACACATCATTTATCATCATTAGGAGCAAGCATTTATTAAGGGTTTGATATGTGCCAGGCCCTGTGCTAAGCACACAGTTAACAGATGTTGAAGATGGGATTCAAAATTAGGTCTTCCTGATTCAAAGGCCAGTATTCTCCATACTATGAATGCAGTGTTCTATATACTTTATGCATATGAAACAACTCTAAGGATATATCTAGATATATGTGTAAATAATTCCCTTAAAATATTGAAGTCCTGAATTAGATTTGAACAGAAAAATCCATACAAGTTCACAGACTAGAAAGAAAAGAAAACCATATACCACTGAAACCTGTCATTGGTTTTCTGTCATTTTGTCTCCATCATTAGTATGCATTGTAATAACATTACTTCTGAAGTCAAATGGGAGAAATTTTTATTGTCAAAGAGTTTTCATAGTACACTGATGCCTCCTCCCCAAATAATAATGAAGCAGTGTTAACATTCACTGTTTCTCCAATACCTGACAAAATGTGTGAAAGTCTTACAGATGGAAGCACATATATTTTTTCTCATCTCTACAACATTCTAGTAAAGCATATTAGAGAGCATCTTCTTTTCATCCTAATAAAATCATTTCTTTCTATTCCAACTTTCAGATTACACTTCAATCTGTCATAATTATATTTAGGTATTTTTTAAAGATTCTAAATGCTTTATCATTGTTCGCTTTAACACATTTAAACTTCTCAGGTTGCAATTGACTTGTCAAATTGACTTGACAAATTCCTTTGTCAGTGGATTGTCACATCATAACAGTTATACCAACTGCTCTTGTCTCTGTCTTTACTACCTTTTTTGGACTTTCTATCCGGAAAGAAAAAGAAGAAAAAAACTTACCCAAGGGAAGGCAAGGTGATAGCTATGGAAAATGGGAATAAGTTATGCTTTAGTGAAAGTATAGAGAGCTCAATGGGGGTGATTATTTGCTCAGAAGCACAAATTATCTTTTCTATTTAAAAATAAAACTGCTTAGTGACTTGGGATATGAAACAAAAGGTACTGGGAAAACAAAAGAAAATTATATGGGACTGAATTTAAGTAACTATAACAGGGGTAACACCATGAAGCATGAACTCTGCCACCATGGCCAAAGATGTGCTCTGACTCATAGTCCTGGGATGACACTCCAGCTTCTCATTGGTCCTTTGCACTCAATGTTGAGGCAAGAAGGATGAGTACGTGCTTTGATCACTTCTGGTGGCAAAGGTGCTTAGGCCTCTTGATAAAGGGCCATGCATAACTAAAGAATACTGATTAGACATTGCTCTTCGTGATAGGGATGTGGTTGTGGTAGAGAGAATAAGAATGAACCAATTGGAGTTGACCACTTACTAGACTTAAAAAGAGATACAGCTTCCAACTCTTCTTTTCCCTCCTTTCCTCTTCTCTATATACATGTATGTATATGCATGATTGTTCTATACATCTGTTTGTGAAGAAGGAAGAAAGAAATTTAGATGATAACTTTGTATATATGGAGGGAACAGCAAATTGTCCATGACAGATTTGTAGTTTAGTGTTTAATTATATTTTTATTTATTGCACTGTGCTATGAAAATGCTTATTTTGTTCGCTGAATTGAAAATAAACTTTAAACAATGGAACATCTTTTCTTTGGCTTTCCCATGTAATCTAATCTTCATTTTCTTCAGTGGCTCTGCTTGGTTTTGTCTCCTCACACATCATGCCTTCCCTTGTAGAAGTTCTTCACCTGAAATCTCATCACCATGCAAATTGGCTTAGTGTTGATACTCAACATCTGATTTCCCTGTATTGCTTCTCCCCTCTGATCGGAGGGATGGGGGGGCAAAGTAACAAATTGTTTTTAAAACCTTCCTTTATAGAGGGCTCAGAACTGGTTCTGGTTAAATTCATTTTCCATCAAAAGCTCTGCTTCATTTCAACTCTACAATCATCATGACCCGTACTGAGTATACCTCCTTGCCTCCTTTTTAGCTTCTTTTTTTGTTGCATTGTCTTTCCTCATTAAAACTGCTAGTTCTTTCGGGGTAGGGACTGTCTTTTCTTATTTCTATATGGAGAGTTTGCATTTGCCTATGCAATTCCTATTAAATAGTAGGTGTTTAGTAAATATTTATTGACTGACTTTCATGAGAAGAGCAAAAGATCTCTTCTCCCCTTCCAGCTCCTAGCAGCAAGCGGCATAGAGACCATATACTACTTCCCCTTCAACTTCTTGGTTAACTCTTTTAATTAATGTTTTTTTTCTTATCTGCAGGTGACTGAATATCAGTCCTGAGATAGATGTTTATAGCCTTAGTACATCCAGAGTTCAGAACTTCAGTATCTAGGTGCTAGTTTCCTAATATGATTTGAATTTCACAACAATTTCACAGAAGCAAAGCACCAAGAGAAATGGCTATGCATACCTACTTAACTAGATAGTACATATTTGAAGTGAAAGTAAAATGACAGCTCAGTAGGATCCTACAGTGTTTTATGCTTTAATATTTTAAATACCAACCTCCTGAAGACTATAGAGGAGAAATGGCAACTTACTATTTTATGTTCAAAGTGTTTGTCAATGTGTATTTGTGAATATTTTGTGTTTAACTGTGTCTTTGCTGTTAATGGGGGAAAACATTCTATACAGTGAGCATCTTTCTATAAGAGGCCCCTTTAATTCTTTAAAGGATATAAGTATTAGTCATGATTTTTTAACATTAACTTTATATTTTATTAAAGTCCTACTATATTGTAAAGGTGTATTATGATGAAAACTAGAAAGAATATTGTGAACCTGAAAACAGTCATACCTGAAGCTGTTCATCCCTGAGGACTGGATGAGAACCTGTAAGCTTTCTGCTCCTGACTCTAGGTGATTGTTTGACAAACTCAGGAGGGAGCTGGGGGCAGGGAAGAGGATCCAGGAAGTCAGAGAGACTACCCAGAGTTAAAATGAAGAAAAGGCCTCCCCTTGGACTAAACTGAGGTTTGTTGGAAATCAAGGGGTGGAAGGTTTGTGTGGTTGTCTAAGAACTTTATTTGGAGACTAAAGTTAATGGTTGCCCCATGAGTGGAAGATCAATATATTGTGAATTGCTGATTGAATCAACTCCCTCTTAGGGAAGCTAGGTCATTCCTTTTGTTAATTGACTGATTGAATCTAAATGTGAAGTGAAGCTGGTTCCCCCCTAAGGGAAACCAAGTGATTCTTCTATTGTTCCTTGTTACTTTCTGTACTTTCCTTGTTCTGAAGATTGTATATAATATTGTAAATTGTTGATACTGTGAGTATTGTACTGAATCTCGATTTTGGAATGGAATAAACAGAGTGTTCACTAATACTGTGTAATCCGAATCTTAAAAGCTGTTTACAGTAGCATTCTTTCAGGAATCTACTGTTGATTGGCTTTACATTATGGCCAATGTAACACATTGACAATATGTAACAATTTGTAACTATTGTTTCAAAAAAATTCTTCTCTAATACTTCTTTTTAAAAAAAATTTTATTGACTTGTTTACTTTTAGTTTACAGTATTCAGTTCCAGAGCCCCTTGAGTTTCATATTTTTATCCCCTTCCTCCCCTCCCCTCCAATCCCCCCTCCCGCCCATTGTGGCATGCAATCATGTATAGGATATGCAAACTCTATCACACTGTACAATAGTCTGGCTGAATACGTGTTATAGCCAATGGAGTGAATAATGAAAGAGAAACAAAAACTAAACACTCAAAATAATGATAGCATGCATTGCTTCAGTCTCCATTTAACCTCTGGTCCTTCTGGATCTTTCTCTGAATGTAGAAATCTTCTTCCATCCTCAGACTTGAAGAGCTGTCTTTTAACTGTGCATTGCTGAGAGGAGTCCAGTTTTTCAAAGCTGGTCATCACACATATGATGTATCTGTGACTGTACAAATTTTTCCTGGTTCTGCTCCTCTCACTTAGCATCAATTCATATAAGCTTCTTCAGGTAATGATGAAGTCCATCTCCTTCC
>CM053600.1:53027264-53038249 GCA_028646575.1 Pseudocheirus occidentalis | reverse complement strand
AATTAACAAAAGGAATGACCTAGCTTCCCTCAGAGGGAGTTGATTCAATCAACAATTCACAATATACTGATCTTCCACTTCTGGGGAAACCATTAACTTTAGTTTTCAAATAAAGTTCTTAGACAACCACACAAACCTTCCACCCCTTGATTTCCAACAAACCTCAGTTTAGTCCAAGGGGAGGCCTTTTCTTCATTTTGACTCTGGGTAGTCTCTCTGATTCCCTGGATCCTCTTCCCTGGTCCCAGCTCCCTCCTGAATCTGCCAGACAATCACCTAGATTCAGGAGCTGAAAGCCTCCAGGCTCTCGTCCACTCCTCAGAGATGAACAGTTCCTGGATCCTTGTCCAGTCCTCAGGGCAATCCCCAGCACATACTGAAGTTCACAAGGTTCAGCACACCTCAAACCCTTCAGGACTTCTCTTGCCTGGAACTCAAGGATCAACCAGGCCACCAACAAACAAAGTCCCATCCTATTCATTTCTTCAGTCAGCTTCACTGAGGAACCAAATCCGAAATCTGTCTGTCTCTAAAATTCTCCTGCTTATAAGCACTGACCTTCTCCCAAGTCAACAGGAGAGTGTCTCAGCCAATAGCATTCTTCCACGTCAACAGGGGAATTCACACATTTTCACCAATGGACAGAGTTCTATACTTAGCCCTAAGTTACTAGGATCTACTTAACCCTAAGTATCTGATCTACTTAGCCCTAAGTATCTGATCTACTTAGCCCTAAATATCAAACAAATTGATTACCATTACATTTTCCTATATGGTTAGGTTTCTATACCTGATTATATTGTAACCTCTTGGAGCCAAATCTGATAAGACAAAGGTTCAAACAATCCTCTTCTCTTTCCCTTCTTTCTCTCTACTAAAATATGTTTGTGTGCCTTTTCATGTGATGTAATTTACCCTTGTTTGCCTCCTCCTTTCTTCTCCCAATACAATCTCTTTTCACCATTTAATTAAATTTTTTTTCATCACATCAAAGTCAGCTCATACACACGCCCTCTGTCTATCAATACCCCTTTTAAATGGTATAACAACAATAAGGTTCTCAAAAATTCCAAGTGTCATCTTCCCTTATAGGGATGTAAACAGCTTGCCTTTATTAATAACATGTTGGTGCTGTTGTTTTCCTTTCCTGTTTACCTTTTTATGCCTGATGTGAGTCTTGTATTTGAAGATCAAATTTTCTATCGAGCTCTTGTCTTTTCATCAAGAAGGTTTGGGAGTCCACTATTTCACTGAATGTCCATCTCTTCCCATGAAGAATTTATGGTCAGTTTTCCTGGGTAGTTGATTCTTGGCTGTAATCCAAACTTTTTTGCGTTGTGGAACATCATATTCTATAACTTCTCATCTTTTAAAGAAGAAACTGCAAGGTCCTGTGTAATCCTGAATGTGGCTCCAAGATATTTGAATTATTTATTTCTGGCTTCTTGCAGTATTTTATATTTGACCTTTTAATTTTGGAATTTGGCTGTGATATTCCTTGGCTTTTTCAATTTGGAATCCTTTTGGGGGGTGATCAGTAGGTTCTTTCGATGACTTTTACCTTCTGGTTCTAGGACCTCAGGGCAGGTTTCCTTGATGATTTCCTGAAAGATGCTGTCCAGACTGTTTTTTCTTCATGGTTTTCATGTAGACCAAGATTATTTAAATTGTTTCTCCTGGAGGCAGAGTCAAGATGACATAGTAAAAGGAGCGACTTACCTGAAATCCTCGGTGAATTCTGTCAGCAACCTCCAAAAAGTGAATCCGAAAGGATTTTAGAATGACAGAATCCATTGGGAGACTAAATGTGGCAGATTCCCAGTCCAGGAAAGTGCACACATGGAACTAGGCAAGGGGAGCATGGAGCACACAGGGGCTGCACCAGAGCAGATTGGAGACTAGACTACAGCGGAGCAAGAGAGAGCCTTGGCAAGTGAATCTACCCCCTGAAATTGTGCATATGGGCAGCATCATAAGGTCCATCAAGTCTGATAGAAAGAATACTGCAACAAGATGGGGACAGTTCTAATCACCCAAAAGTCAGCTGGGGCAGAAACCAAGACTGCGGAACCATGAATGTGAATGTATGTGAACTTATGCAGGGAAAAGTTATATTTCCAAGAAAACAATATACAGAGTAACCACAACATTGTAAATGGAAATTAAAGGAATGAATATTGTTGAAAAAGAAATAAAATTATGCCTGTTTGTAGGTGAAACGACAATTTACAGGAAAAACCCAAAGGAAACACCAAAGATACTAATTGGGACAATTAATATATTGTTTTTAGCAAAGTTGCAAGTTATCCAATAAATCCTTACAAATCAATAGCATTTCTATATAATAATAAAATACAAGAAGCAATAATGGGGTGATCTCATCCCAAATATCTACAAAATGCATGAAATATGGGGATCAAGCTCCCAAAGAACATAAAAGACTTGTATAGATTTCAAATATAAATAATTCTTTAAAAAATAAAGAACAATCTAAATAGCTGGACAAATATTCAGTGTTCATGGGAAGGCTGTGCCAATATAATAAACATCACAATACTACCCAAATGAATTTACACATTTCTCACAAGATAGGGTACTGGACACTGAGGTCCTTTGCTAGAGCTGAACTTACAAGAATTCAGACTCTTTTGTAGAGTGAAACTCTGATGATCTGGTCATCATGTTTGAATGCAGATCTATGCTTGCCCAAAAGACTATTTTATAGAGAATTTATGTAAGGCAAGCACTCACATGGAGATTAGAAGAAGAGATACAAAGACACTTTCAAGGTCTCTCTGAAGAACTTTGAAATTGATTGTGAAAAATGTGAGACATGGGCAGAGGACCACCCTTAAAGGCATGCCCACATCAAAGAATGTACTATATAAGCAAAAGAGAATTCTAGTAGCTTAAAGGAAATATGAAATGTACAAATGTAAAGGCATCTCTACTCTAAATGCTCTTATGGATTATTTGTGCCTAACTTGTGATAAAACCTTTCAAATTTGTATTGACCTGATCAGTCACATTTGGACACACTATACTTTGATACTAAGTTACAGGTCATTTTGTTTCTCTTCAATCACAAAGGACAGTAATTAATGTTATTTCAATCAAATTATCAAGGGAATACCTGAGAGAGCTTTATAAATTAATAATAATAAAATAAATTTGGAAAAATAAAATATCTAGAATATCAAGGGAAATGATTAAAAGAAATAAAGACAATTGAGAGAATAGTTCTTTCATAACTCAGTATATGTCATAAAGCAGTAGTCATCAGAACTATCTTATGTTGGGTAAAGAATAGAGAGATAAATCAATGGAACAAATTAGACAAGGGAGATTCAGAAGCAATACAAACCAACAACACACTGGTGTTTGCTACAATAGAAAGCAGAAATTACTTAGGAAAATTTTATTTGGAAAAAAAGTGCTGGGAAAACTGAAATGCAAGCATTAGTAGAAATTAGGCTTAGATCAAGTTCTTATGGAGCACTTAAAAATACATTCTTAATGACTATGTGACCTTAAATATTAAAGATTATATTATACAAAATAAAAAAGAGAAGTAGACCATACACACACACACACACACACACACACACACACACACACACATATATATTTATCATAACTATAGACAACCGACCAAGAGATAGAGGCAATCACAAAAGATAAAAAGATAAAATAAAAGCTTCTGCACAAACTACATGAAAGCATCTAGGATAAGAAGGAAAATTTCTGAATTAAAAAAAAATCTGTGTATCAAATGTATCTGCTGAGAGTTTGGTATCCAAGATAACATAAGTAATAATAAATACAAATAAAGCCTATAACCATTTTTTTCAATAGATAAATGGTAAAAGACACAGAAAAGTCTTGTGTTATTTGATTGTCATTTATTTTTATATTTGAAGGACATTCTCTTGATAGAACTTCTTCTTTCTGAATAGAATTGTAAAAATTAGCTGCTGCATGCCTTGGAGTTTTCAACCTACCTCAACAAACACTTAGGTTAAGTAATAGCCTGGGAAAATGAGCAAACAATGGAAAAAGTCTGATTATAAAAAGTTTCTATGGTGACAAGGAAGATCAAAACACACACTCACAAGAAGACAACAAAATCAAAGTTTCTATATCCAAAGACTTCAAGAAAAATAGGAATTTATTTCAGTTCATGGAACAGCTCAAAAAGGATTTTGAAAGTCAGATAACACAGGTAGAGGAAAAATTGGGAAGAGAAATGAGAGCAATGCAAGGAAATCATGTTAACAACTTTGTAAAGGAGACACTGGAAAATATTGAAGAAAATAACGTCTTAAAAAACAAACTATGTCAAGTGGTAAAGGAGGTCCAAAAGCTCACTGAAGAAAATAATTCCTCAAAAATTAGAATGCTGCAAATGGAAACTAATGACTCTATGAGAAATCAAAAAATAAATAAAATCAAAAGAATGAAAAATGAGAAGGCAATGTGAAATATTTCATTAGAAAAACAACTGACCTGGAAAATAAATTCAGGACAGACAATTTTATAAAATATTAGACTGCCTGAAAGCCATGATAAAAAAATAGCATAGACATCACCTTTCAGGAAATTATCAAGGAAAGTTGCCCTTATATTCTAGAACAAGAGGGTAAAATAGAAATGGAAAGACTCCACCATTCACCTCCTGAAAGAGATCTCCAAATGAAAACCACATGGAATAATATAGCCAAATTCCACAATTCCCCGATCAAAGAGAAAGTATTGCAAGCAGCCAGAAAGAAGCAATTCTAGTACATTGGAGCCAAAGTCAGAATAACACATGATTTAGCAGCTTGTATTCTAAAGGATCAAAGGGCTTGGAATAGGACATCCTCGAGGGTAAAGGAGCTAGAACTAAAACCAAATGACCTACCCAACAAAACTTCAGAAGAAAAGAAAATGAACATTCAATGACACAGAGAATTTTCAATGCAATGACTGGAGCTGAATAGAAAATTTGGCTTGCAAATTCAACACTCAAGAGAAGAATATGTATTAAATCTATTAGCATTATTAAAATCAGCAAATAAGTCATATACAGGTAGAAGAAAAGAAGGCCCATGACATAATCATGAGGGACATCTAGGTTAAAATGTGTGATCTGCATGAGAATCCAGCAAGGCAACTGAAGAGTTTAGAAAGGAGAAGATAGGAGGATCAGAAGAGAGTGATGTCCCAAAAACCTAGAGAGAAGCATCTTTCTTCTAGATAGAAACTTACTTATTTTAAGAATTTTAGTTCCATTTTTTGTCTTATCACATCACTGATATTGGGAAACCATTTCACTTGCATTCCTTCGGTAGAAAAAAAAGAAAAAATTAGAAAATTTCATTGCTATTGTGCTCATTATTTTTATCTGTTTATTTTTATCTCATTAGGGAAAAATTGTCTTTCTCAGTATTGAAATGAAACCTACCTTAAAATGAGACTCATGAAACAATAAACTAAAATAAAAATCTTGTCAAGGCCTAGAAAGGTGAAGGCTTGAAGTAATAGGCTAGTGTAGTATGAGGATAGGTCCCAAAAGGAAGTTATCATGTGTCAGGTCCATAAAGATAAGATATTTCAGCAAGAATGTTCAAGCACAAGTCAATAAAGTGAAGATGGAGTCAGGGTTATGATACAAGCCAATAGGGTTTATAAATTAAGATGCAAGCCAAGGAACTGAAAGAGTCAAGTGGAAGTGTTATTGAAAGCAAGAACAAAAGGTAATAATTAGGAGTCCTGATCATGGACTGGATAAGTTTCATCTATCTGAAATGGAGAAAAGATTAAAATCAAAACCACAATCAGAATACAGTGATATTTGATGGTAGAGGTCTCAGAGGTTCAGGATGATAAGTTTTGTTTTGACACTGGTTGAACAGAAAAATCTGTAGAGTTAAGGCAACTCACACTTCTGGTACTGTAGGGCCCTGATGTCTTCTCTTTTAATGGTTACCTCATGTAAATCTGCTGTGCTTCCTGGGCTACTTCTTCTATGACAATGACTAGCCAAGTGGTAATAGAGGCAAATTTAATTAAAGAACTTCTTCACACTTTCTAAAGGAACAAAGAAGTGTGAAGACTTCTCTACATTTACTTTATAAGCTGTGAATGCAATGATTCAAAGTTTGAAAGGAGCAAAATCCTCATAAAGTATTGTTTGTTATCTAAGTCACTCAGTTGATTTAAGTTTCCCCTGACTGATTCTCTCTCAACTGTGATTTTTATAATTCCTCCTGTTCTAATTCTTATGCCACTACATTTATGTTTTATTTTATTTTTATAAGAGTACAGCTTTATCATTTGAAAGGGAAGCATATATAATTTCCAACACATTTTTATTTCATTTTGTTGAATCATTATCACCATTATTTTACCAGTACACATGACTTATTATTATGATTAAAATAAATGTGCTTATTATATATTAGAGTCAAGATATCTTTTGCCTCATTTTGTTTATTCTCCTAATAACACTTGCCTTTACAGAGTCCTTGTAAAATTTCTCTACCTTTTATTAATTCTTATACTTGAGAGACCAATCATAATTTAGAGTATTTCTCTGATTTCTTTCTTTCTTTTTAGTACCTGATGAAATTGAAATTTCAAGAGAGACATATAGGCTAAGTGAATCCTAGAGAGAAAATACTTTAAAATTACTTCCTGGAAAAGCTGTAGAAACTTTAATAAAAAGATGACAGCTCACATAGACTATGCCAGTAAATAGAACCCATCTCAGTCTGAAATGCGCACTCATGTCTGGCAGGTATACGTATTAGCTAACCCCTGAAAGTTAGAATAATCTTAGCTAACGTGAGAAGAAACAGAAAATAGTGCTACCCAAAGCTTAAGCTCTCTCTATGGGATTTAGTTAATGCATTAAGAAAATCATCATAGCCTCTTATTTCTAATTTTATTGCAATGACTATTCTCTATATGCTTCATAAGTTAGTAAAGCATGGCAGTGAAGATGTTTGATTCTCCTAGTATCTAGCAATTTCTTGGTTGAAATACAAACACAGTGGAGGCTATGTAGGTATATCTCACCAAGATATTTTATGTGGTGAATAAGAGGAAATTAAATTTATGAATATGTAGTATTTGAAAGAAGTGAAATGTGTGTTACTTATTGGTAGTTCCTAAAAGAATGTTTATGTTTTGACACTGGTTAGTTAGGATTTGTGTTTTGAAATTGTATCTTGTAATGGTTCTCCCAATGATCCTACCAGTTAGTATAATAAGTATTTAAATAAACAGTGTAAGATAATAATAAATAGGAAATAGGAGTCCAAAATGTATATGGGAACATCAAAGTCACTTTCAGAACTGCCTCCTAAATTAATCAAGGCAGCATCCAAAGAGTATATGCTAAATTGGAGAAGCCAGGTAGGCCCCTCTGCTTTGATAATGACCCCTTGCTCTGTAAACTAGAGATAACCTCCACACATGCCGTAAAAGTAGGGAAATGATACTCTAATAAGGCAAATTTAAACCAGAACTGATAACTCTGAGATATTGATGTGTTAACAAGCAAATCCCAAGGTGTCCTGGGTAAGAATTAGGCCATCTTCCACCATAAGAACGGCATAAAAATAGGACCCCAAAACCCTGACTTTTGAGTATTTCACCACCTGCCATAGGACTACATAAACCAATTACTTCCAACTCCAGTTTGTAGTTATATACAGAACTTCATGTGCCCCTTTCTCTTCCTCTGTGTTTACCCCATGCCATCTGCCTCCCAGTTTCTATGCCATCCTTACTAAGCCTGTCTCTGTGACTTATTAAAGTGTAATTGATGCATTACTCTCCCACATGCTGACAGCATGTTCTTTCCCAATGAGTGTCTAAGAACTGGGCTTCTTCCAATAATTGGGCTTATTTCCTCTGATCCAACTGAGGACCCTTTGCAATTCCTTTCCTTCAATTCCAAATACTACTGGAACACCTGGACTGGGACTATTTGTTCATTGCCATACCTCAAAAAGTTAATAAGACACTGAACCCACCAGGAGAAAATAAGGTTAGACAAGGGATCTCATGCCCCCGCTAGGGAACTCCTCTTATATTTGGATTGTAGCAGAGCAACTGGTATAGTAAGTCAGACTCGATGGGAAATATTATTGATTAGATAATTTTAATGAGGATCAGACAGACCAGCCAAATCATTTGGGGATTTACCAGGGGAATGTGGCACAGTCTTAATTAGTTGAGGAGACCAAGACTGTGTTCTTGAGAGATTCCCACGTGATGATGGGTATTGAGACTGCAATTTCTGTTGAATGGCTTAGACTTTGTTAAAAGACACCAAAGTGAGACCTTGCCACCCAAGGGAATGGACATAACTGACAAGAAGGAGGTAAGGGGAATAACAAAGCAAACACCAGCCAAGGACCAAATTCCAAAACTCAAGGAGGAACACCTCAAGAAAAGGAAAAATGCAAAGGAACCAGCTCAAGACATGTAGTCACAAGAACAAGGCATCATGAATTCACTAGCCCCCAACTCCTCATCTTATCCCCTGTCTCTACTTTCCCTCATGGTTAGATTGCAATAGAACAATCCGAGTTGATTTGAGACTCAGATTGGGGACAGGCCTGAGCTCTGGTAGTGCAGTGGGTAGAACTTTGGGCCTGGAGTCAGGAATACTTATGCCTAAATCTGGCCTCAAAAACTTACTAGGCAAGTGACCCCAGACAAGTCACTTAACCTCTGTTGGCCTCAGTTCCCTCAACTGTAAAATAGGGATGATACAAGCACGTACCTTTCAGGGTTGTTTTGATGATCAAATGAGATATATAAAAAAGCACTTAACACTTAACTAGAATCATGTAGGCACAGTATGAATGTTTATTTCCTTCTTTCCCTCTTGAAACTTTTGGATAAGAAATGATATTTCTTAATTTTAAAAATAAGCTTGAGCATTGCCCTCCTTCATCACTCAGTTAGTCAATATGTCTGCATGGTTACCATTTATTTGCTGTGTCTTCATACAAAGGTATAATTTAGAAGGCAGAGATGAACTTTCCTTAAGAATCGTGTTATGACAATAAATACTAAAGGAATCAAGTATTACATTTTTTTCCAAGTCTATCTGACAAGACTTTATAGATTTACTCCTCTCACAGCATTCCCCCTCCATTCTTTGGCCAAGATATAGTTAATCCATCATCTTCACTAATACAAAGTGCATGGAATCTTTCACAGGCAATTAAAGTGACAGAGAAATATATAACAAGCACCATTATGCCAACTTTTTTTCTGTGTTCTGTGAACATACGGTTAGTTACCTTTCAAGTCACGGAACTTGGTTACCAACCAGACTGGCAAATGAAAAATGGCTTGGCTGGGTCATTTCACCCACTGGTGCTCTGTCTTAACGATAATTCCACCCTGAGGTTTCTTTCTCCCTGCTTTTATGTTCTCAAAAACCTAACTCTGAGATAGCTCTCTGGTCTTGGAATTTCTATTGAGACACATCTTAGTATAATAACCATCAAGTCCCCTGCAATGTTGAGTATTTCTCTAGTTCATAGATCTCAGAGAACTTGAAAAATGTTAGCTTATTAATTCTCCTGACAACCCCTGGAGCTAGAGCACAAAAAGAACCAGAGAAAAGATCAGGTTTGAATCATGTCTCTGTTAGCTATGTAACCTTCTAGCTGACTGTGAAATCTATATGGACACACTGTACCCTACAGTTAACCTCACAGGGAAAATGCATTGATCAAAGGAGCTCTGTCAGTATCTGATTAAGAGCCATGTAAGAGCAATGAAGACATTTCCTTCTGGTTAACAGCTCTGATTACTGGGGATCCTGGAGTGAGCCTTCCTATAAGCAGTGAGGCTTGTCCCTGGGCTACAACTGAAGCGACAGGGTTTCTGAATAGCAGAGCTTCCTGTTGTTGAAGGCTTCTATTCATTCTCAGCTTGTAAATCAGTAGCTTGTAAATCAGTAGATTGAGCAACTACTGTTTTAAAATGGTCCAGTCGCTCTCCACATTTCCTCTGAGTCTCTTCCTCACCCCCAGATGTACATAACATGCCTATGGAAAATATAGTCAAATTTATAACACATTGAACTGTCAGGGTTTAGACAGAAAGGTGTACTGTATACCAGGACCAGTGGATTTTGTTTTTTTCTGTTTCAGTGAGGAGTAAGTTAGAGGGGAAGAAAGTTATGGAGATAAATCCAAAGGAGACATTTAATTTTAGTTAGAAGAAAAACATGTTGGGAGCTTATTTTGGTTCTTCTACAAAATGTAAATGCAATTTTATTCGAGAAATATTTGTTAGATGCCTACTGGGGGATAGTAACTGGGAATATAAGGAATACTTGATTAGATACAGAAAGATCAAAGCAGGATGAGAATCAAATGGTGCATTAATTTTCAGGATATGCCAGATGCTGGCAGTTTTTGATAAAAATCAATTCCAAGAGTTCTATCTTATTTATTCCAGCACCTTGTGTGACATACTGCTTGTTGAGACAGGATCAAAATAAAAAAAAGACAACTCCAAGAAAACATATATTGTAGAACGATGATGATGTGTTAAGCATCAAAAAAGCCGACAATTTCTTATATGACAGAGATCCAAATAAAACTATTAATCTCTTCTTGTATAAGATTTCTGATGATGATAGGAGATCTCACATGCTTGAGGTGGACATGTTATGTATTCCTCTTGACTTCACTACTAACTAGTCTGTTTTTAAATGGAAAATGTGTGTGGTGGGAGATGAGAAAAGAAGGACACACACATATATTTATGTATGTATGTATAATTTCACATGAAGCTTTTTTGAGTAGGGTAAAGAAGGAAAATGGACAGATTCTCCACCCTCCAAATTATGTTACACAACCCAATTTATTTTTTTAATATTTGAATAATACTGTTAAGCAAAGTAATGGAAGCTAAATATTTCAAGGAAATCTTTAAAAAAATTCTGAATATCTGAAAACAAATCT
>CM053600.1:53003637-53026764 GCA_028646575.1 Pseudocheirus occidentalis | reverse complement strand
TCAGGATAACCCAACATCTGGCAGCTTCTACACTGAGGGATAGAAAGGCCTGGAATATGATATTTCAAAAATTAAGGGAGCTGGGATTAAAATCAAGAATCAACTACCCAGCAACATTGAGCATATTATTCCAGGAGAAAATATGGTCATTCTATGAGATGGAGGACTTTCAAGCGTTCTTGCTGAAAAAACCAGATCTGAACAGAAAATTTAACAATCAAACTCAAGAAGCATGAGAAGGTAAACATGGAAAGAAATCATAAAAAAAAGAAAATACACCCCTGGGTCACTAGTAAATTATTATCTTCTTAGTCAGTACACAGTGTCCAAGGAAAGTCTTCTTTCAGCTTAACTCTGGGTTGTTTCTCAGATTCCCTGGATCCCCTTCCATGGTCTCAGATTCTACCTGGATTCACCAAATGGTCATCTGGGTTGAAAGGCAGACAGCTCCCATGTCCTTGTACAGTTCTCCAGGCAGTTCCCTCTCTTCAATAGGGCTCACAGTGTCAAGTCCATCTTATATCCCTCACAGTCTCTGCCCCCAGGAAGGCAAGGCCCAACAAAACCACAAACAGACAAAGTCTCAGGATCATACACATGCTTCCTCAGTCCCTTTGCAGATCTGTCTGGCCCTTAGATCCAGAAGAAGTCTCAACTGCCTCCCAGAGTAAAAAAAATATCACTCCATCCAGGTTTCCAAAATCAAACCATTCTCTTCAGCCTGAAAGTAGAGGGTTGCAGGGGATTTTCCTCTTCAGCCTCCTCCCTGCAGCTGCTTCTGCCTCTACAGTGCTCCAAGAAATTCTGACTCAGTTCTCAATTCTCATTTCAATTCTCAATTCTCAGTCCAGCAGTAGCAACCCAGCCTACAGATGTTGCTGGGAGAAACTCTCTCTCTCTAGCAGAACAGCTTCTGCTACCAGATTCTTGTGCCAAGAAATTCTGATTGTCCCTCTTTGGGGCTTTTCTTTATATACACACAGCATCGTCTGCTTCCTGTTTCAGCCAGTGCCTTCCTACTGGGTCAGTAACAGGAGACAGGAATTCATACCTTCTGTTTCCCCAATAGAGGCTTGATCAGTTCCTAAGTGCTAAATACCTGGTACCTTTGCCAACACAGAGGGATCTTTGAAGTCAAATTACATTACCATTACACTACCTAAAACCTTTAGAAATATTTCTGAGGCAATGTGTCTGTGTAGATTGAGGTCAGAGGGTCAAGGGCAATTGAATACAACTTCATATAGTATAACATAACAGACCACTATTATAATATTAGACTCATCTGGCTGTGCAGGAGTAGAGGTGTGTGAGAAGGAACCAATACATGTCCAGTGAGTTCAATGGCTTGGGAATGCCACTGACTGTGGGCACTTACAGTAGGCTTGAGGTCTTGGTTTGAGTTCAAAGTCAAATGGGAGAACTAAAGAGGATCAGAGCCAGAAGCACAATTCCCACATACCCCAGGATTAAAGGTGATTATAAAAACTAAATTATTACAAAAAAAGTCACATGCCAAGGAGAAAGAATCCAACCGTGGAGACCTACTATGAGGATATAGAAGATGAGGGTTCATCTTCTGAAGAGGATACAAAATCAAAGAAACTCTCTTCTACTCCAAAAGAGCAATATCAAATGATCACCTTCCCAAAAAGAAGTGATCAAAGAACATAAAAAAAGCTTTAAAAAACAAATGAGATGGGGCTGCTAGGTGGCGCAGTGAATAGAGCACCAGCCCTGGAGTCAGGAGTACCTGAGTTCAAATCCGGCCTTAGACACTTAACACAAAAACTAGCCGTGTGATCTTGGGCAAGTCACTTAACCCCAACTGCCCTCCAAAAAAAAAAAGCAAAAAAAAAATGAGAAAGTTTGAGGAAAAATTAAAAAGAAAATTAAGAATAATACAAGAAAAAAACAGGAAAAGTATTAAAAGAAAGTCAAATCAATAAGAAAAGGTGATCCAGCATATTTTTATTAGTTAATTAATTTATTTTAGTTTTTAACATTCAGTTCCACAAACTTCTTCCTTCCATTCCTCCCTCCTCCCCAAAATGGAATGCAATCTGATATAAACTCTACATATGAATTAAATATATTTTCACATTAGTTATGTTGTAAAGAAGAATTATAACCAATGGAACGAACCTTAAGAAAGGAGAAACAAAACAAAACAAAAAGAGAGAACGCAAATAGTGTGTTTCCATCTGCATTCAGACTGAATTCTTTCTCTGAAGGTGGGCGGCATGTTCCATCATGAGCATGTTAGAGCTGTCTTAGAATCTTGCTTTGCAAGAAGAGCCAAGGCTATCAAAGGCAGTCATCACAAAATGAGGCTATGATTGTGTGCAATGTCCTCCTGGTTTTGCTTATATCACTTAGCATCAGTTTTTGTAAATATTTCCAGATTTTCCTGAAGTCTACTTGCTCATCATTTCTTATAGAATAATAATATTTTATTATATATAAATTATATATATATTATTGTATTGTATTGTATTATATTGTATTATATTATATTATATTATATTATATTATATTATATTATATTATAATAATTTATATAATATAAATTATGAATATAATAAATGTTCAGTCATTTCCCAATTGATGAGAATCCCCTCAATTTCCAAATTTTTGCCCTCACCAAAAGAAGAGTGATAGCTATTTTTTGAAAATGTGGGTCCTTTTTCCATTTGTATGGCCTCTTTGGGATACAACCCTAGAAATGATGTTGCTGAAAAGGGTGTGCACATTTTATAGCCCTTTGAATATAGTTCCAAATTCCTCTCCAAAATGGCTGAATCCATTCACAACTCTATCAATAATGCATCATTATTCTCCCACATCTTCTCCAGTATTTATAATTTTCCTGTTTTGTCTTGTTAGCCAATTTGACAGGTGTGTTATGGTACTTTAGAATTGTTTTTATTTGCATTTCTCTAATCAAGAGTATTCTGGGAGACTTCTCTAACTTTCTATCTTTCTTAATTTATGCATTTTAGAGGATTTTTTCATGTGATTATTGGCAGCTCTAATTGCTTCCTCTGAAAACTGCTTATTCATATATTTTGATTATTTATCAATCATGCAATGTATAGATTTGACACAGTTCTCTGTATTTCTGAAATAAAACCTTGATCAGAGACACTGGCTGTAAAAAACCTTTCCCAGTTTTCTGTTACCCTCCTAATCTTGGGTGCATTGGCAACAAAAACTTTTCAATTAAATATAATAAAAATTATCCTGTTTGCATTTCATAATGTTCTCTATCTCCTGTTTTGTCATAAATTCTTCCATTATTCATAGATCTGAAAGGTAAACACCCAGTTTGCTCTCCCAGTTTACTTATAATATCATCCTTTATATCTAAATTGTGTACCTATTTTGACTTTATTTTAGTATATGGTGTAAGATATTGGACTATGCCCACTTTCTGCCATAGTGTTTTCCAGTTTTCCAAGTAGTTCTTGTCAAATAGTGAATTTTTATCCCAGAAGCTGGAGTATTTGAGTTTACCAAACAATTGATTAAAATAGTCATGTTAAAGCTTTTGAGACTTTGAAAACTAAATTGACCACAACTCTGGAATTAGTTCTAGCCAATCTAGAAAAAAAACTTTTCACTCTGTATGTTGATGAAAGGAGAAGACAGATTTTAACCTGGCAGTCAGGGCCTTGAAGACCAATTAATGGTTTGCATCAGCAATGCATCATTTACAAAGCCTATAGTAACTATAAGTATGCTGATATGGTTATTAATCACAAAATGTAACAGGCTCTCTGCATGAGAAGTATAGTCAGAGCATTTATTCAAATACCAGAAGACTGAGTCCCCAAACCAGAAAGTCAAAGCCAACACAGTAGTTATGAAGTTGGCATGTGTAGTTAAAGCAGTAAATACCCACATTCTCAAGCCTTCAAAACAGTACAGGCAACCTCAGCCAAAGGTCCTCCTCTCCTCACTCACGGCAGCTGCTCAGCGTTCAGGCAGCCTTGTGTCCAGCAGCTCCATTCCCTCTGGGAGTTCTCCTCCCTGGCAGTCCTCAGCAAGAGTCCTTAGCAGATATTCTGACTGGCTCAAAGAAAAAGGAGTTCACGCTGCTGCCACTGCCTCTGCTGCCTGCCACCCCAGCCACTGTTGCCACCGCTGCCTCTAGTCACCAGCATGGACGGTAGCTTGGTTCTGGTGTTCTCTTGCTCCACCCCTTGCTGCTATGTCAGCAAATTCAAGAGGCATGGAAGATCTTTAAATCTCAGTATCATTACATGGTTGCAGTCCCTGCCAGGACTTGAGCTTCATTGGATATTGAGTGTGATGGGGGAACACTTTAGGGTCTTGGAGTTTAGTAGCTTCCTCAGGAATTTCCTGATCCCACACAATTGACTCAACTATCTCCCACACTTCAGGGGTAACATGGGGAGGTCTGGGGAACAAAGGGAAAAGGGAGATGGGAGTCTTAACTAGAGAAATCTGGCTCCTCAAGTTCACTACCAGGTCTCTTCCCAACAAGAGGGCAGAGCAAGTGGAGAGCATAAGGAAGGAGTGTTAAAATAGCAGATCCTCAAATAGGCAAGGGAAATGGGTGTGTCTGGAGACATCTATTCATTTCCCCTTTGATTCCCATGACCTGACAGATCAAGGGGCAAGTAGAACTGGAGAAAATTGGTTAAAAAAGAGAATGTAGTCCTGATAAAGTGGATAACCTTACCTTTGGCCTTGATTTTTGACCCAAACTCAGCAAGAGAGACAAAGAAGGTTGGAGTCCTGCCTAGTCCCAGACTCCCCAGTCATTCCCAGTCTGAGAAAACTGAAGGATGGGGTACTGGGGGTTATTATCACCACTTTTCCAACCTCAGGGATAATCCTTCTTCCAATGTCCATCCTGGAAGGGGACAGACAACCTGGAAGAGCACTCCTTGAAAACTCTCCTTGTGATATCAAAAGCAGATTATTAAAAAATATCTCATACTGGGTAGACTCTTAAGGAATCTAGACATTTGGATCACTAATTTAGGCATGCCATATTGAATCCGAGCCCAAGCAATATCTTGCTAGGGATTGTTACACTGGACAACTGTAATTAAAAGCAAATCCCCACAGGATGTGTTTCATCCTCTACTGTCCCCCAGAATCTCTACAGCCTAATAGCAGTTGCATGTGAACAGTGCTGTTACTAGTAGATGTATGCTGAGTGTATCCTGCTCCAACATTCTCATATTGGGAATGAAATCCAGTTAAAATAAAATTTTAAAAAACCCTCAAGAGAGTAAGAAAAAAGGCAGCCCTGTCTTAGGAAATGTGATGGGAGGAGAAAAAGGAAATGGTAGTCTAAGCTTCTTTAAGTTAGTGATATTGAGTTGTGGAGACTAAAATTCAATTGACTATAAATGAAAGTATAACCAATCTGCTATACACCTGCTGGATGATGCACCTGCTCCCTCTCTGGATGAGTACAATGATTATTTCTGTGGTGAGGTAGAGCTTTGGATTGAACATGAAGAAACCCATTTTCAAATCCCACATCTACCATTACCTTACTATTTGAACTTAATATTTGACCTCTGTGAGCTCCAGTTTCCTCTTCTGTAAAATGTTAAATTTTGCTAGATGTCCAAGGTTTGGTTACAACTCATATAAAGCAGTTTATACTAGCCTGGGGATGGCTTTGAGAAATTTGTCATATTACCTCTTCTCCTTGTTTGCACCACAAAATGACAGTGTAATATATATATGATTAGGATGAGCAAAGTGTGAGTGTAGAAAAATAAGACAAAGGGGGTAAGTTGGGGTCCTCCTGGGACAATTTGAGAAGATAAGAAGAAAAATCCCAGGATGAGTAAACAGGCCAGGATAGGTTTTGTTTTTAACAGCAAGCAGCAAAGCTCTTAAATGACAAGGGGCAAGCCTTGGACTTAGTTGGTTTGAAAGGCTGCTTCAGTCCCAGTACCAGTTACTCTGAGAAAGAATCCAGCTGTAGAATCCTATTATGGTAATACAGATGACCAAGGTTCAACTTCAGAGGAATATAATGAAGTAAAGAAACCTGCAAAGAGTAATGTCAAATGGTCACCTGCCCAAAAAGGGTTTGTAAAAGATCTTTAAAAAATACTTTAAAAATAAAATGACAGAGATAGAGGAAATATAAAAAAAAGAGAACAAGAATAATCCAAGAAAAATAAAAAAGATATGAAAGAAAAGTCAGGTAACTTGAAGGGGAGATCTAGAATTTTAAGAAAGAAGCTGACACTTTGAAAATTAGAACTGAGAAAAGGAAAGTCAGTGAAATTATAAGAGATCAAGAAATGCTTAAACAAAATATGAATAATGAAAAAATGGAAGAATAAGTGAATCATCTTATAAGAAAAACAAGAATTTTGGAGAATAGATCAAGAAGAAAAAAAATAAAAATAATTGGATTAACAGAAAGTTGTGCTCAAAAAAAGAATTTTGATACAATTATACAAGAAATAATTAAAGAAAATTATCCTGAAACATTAGAACAAGGGGGGGGGGAGAGAAATAGAAAAAAATGATCAATCACCAATTAAAAGATATAGTATGAGTGGAATATCATAATCAAATTCTGAAATCCTCAGTTTAAGGAAAAACTATCAAAAGCATCAAAATTAAAACAATTTAAATATGAGAGTGCCACAATTAAAATTATAACAGACCTAAAAGCAGAAACATTAAGGGACTACAGGTCTTGGAATCAATTTATAGATCAGCAAAAGAACTGGGCCTCCAGCCAAAAATATCATACCCTGCAAAGTTAACTATTATCTTGAATAAAAAAAATGGACATTTGATATACTCTCGGATTTTCAAAATTTATTTAAAAAATCTGAATTTAGTAGACAATTTGACATACAAGAACCAATATAAGTAGAAGGTTCCTAACAAAGACTGATTACAAGGGATATATAAGGATAAACTATCTAATTTATGTCTAAAATTCTTATTAATAATTGGGTAGTTCATAAGAAAGATTGGGGGAAAATCTGGGCATGATATGAATTTTAAAAGTAAAACCATTTATAAACATCTAAAAAGAGTAATTATTTTATACAATGAGGTACAAGAGGAAGAAATGATACATAGGAATTAGATGGGGGAGGAAAGCTGGTAGGTCTGGCAACCTACTTTGTGTGACCTTCTGCGGGTAAGGGTAAAAAAGAACATAATAAAAAAGTGCACAGCAGAGAACAAAAGAAAACTCACAAGGAAGCAAAGAAAATACAGACAATTCTCAACACAACTATTATTATTTGTCATAAAGGCTTTCTTGAAATGAACATTTATTGTTACATATTTTGAATCCTCTCTTATGTTCTGCATGAACTGGCATGTTTTTTATTTCTTTGTAGCTTTGTATTTAAGTTAAAATATTTAAATTTATGATATTTTTTTCTTTTCCATATTCTCTATTTATATTCTGGTATTTGAATCTAAAGTAAAATTATGGGGGGAAAAGAAATCAATAACATTTTAATATTAAACATCAACATATCTCACTAAAACTACTTTGTAATTATCTAAATAATTATTTAGTTCAATAACCATCATGCGAAATTTTCGGTCACTACTTTAAAGTCTGTATCAATTTATTTCATCTAATTATTCTGGTTCACTTTTATTTATATATAACCATTGTTAATGGGTATTCTTTTATTTTACGTTCTCCTTTTTCTTTTTAAATCCCTTTTGAAAATTTCTTGTTCATATCATTTGAGTATTGAGTAATGCCTCTTGTTCTTTATTTGTTTTTATTTTTGCATTTGTTTTTGGTGGGGGGAAGGTAGCATGATTGGAGTTAAGTGACTTGCCCAAGGTCACACAGCTAGTTCATTATGTGTGTGTGTGTGTGTGTGTGTGTGAGGTATCCAAGGCTGGATTTGAACTCAGGTCCTACTGACTCCAGGGCTGGTGCTCTATTCACTGTGCCACCTACCTGCCCCTATTTTATCTATTTCTTAAGTATCAACTTTTTATCACAGAAATGTAATGATGTTTTTTTAAACCAAAGATTTCTTTTATTAGTTGCCAGGTCCCTTCTAATTTTAATTTCATCACTTCTAATTTTTTTTGGCATTTGTTTCTGTGCAAAAATAATTTAATTATTTTCAATTTAAATTGTTAATTTTATCTCTTGTGACTCTTTCTGTTCCTTATTTGGTCAAGAACATTTCCACTATCTATAGTTCTGAAAAGTATCTCCTTTTATATTAGCCCATATACATATAGGAATCTATTTTTGTAAATGGTGGAGTTGTCATTCTAGACCTATTGACTTTGAGAGTCTTTTTCCCCAGATTTCCCAACAGTTGTAGCCAAAAGGTGATTTTTCCTCTTCTAGTAGAAGAAATATTTGGTTTTATTAACTGATATTTTGAGGATGAAAATAGTAATAGTGGTATAATTTAAGATCTACTACTGCCAAGTCCTCTTCTTTAAAAGAAAAACTAGTGAAGAAAATGTATTTCTTAGAAAACCCAACCAAATAAAAAAAATCAAACAAAGACATTCTTGGAATTTGCTATTCTGTGATTCAGACACCAATAGTTATAATAAAGGAATTAAAGGATTGACTATAGGAGAAATCTTCCAACATTTAAAAGTCAGCAGTATTTAACTATTTCATATTAAAACTATAAGTGGAAATGCATTATAGCAAAAATTGACATTCTTTCAAAAACGGAATTGTAAAATTAATGGGACAGAACAGATTGAGTTGAGTTTTTTTTTAATTGGGCTTTCATATATTAGCCCTTTTACTATGGTTATATAATTTGCTTGAAGTACAGTAAGATTGTTTTTAGATGAAAATGTTGTTAAAATCTGGGTAAAAAGACCACAAATATGTTGAGTGTTGGGGAATAAAATGACTAAAGTTAGAAAATTCTTTTATAAAGATGAGTCTAATGAAATTCTGTGTGTGTTAGTTCAAGAGAGAGTATTTTTAAGAAGCAACTTGTGTTCTTTCAAGAGGAAATAATAGTAAGACAAAACTAGATATCATGCAAATTACATCTTTATGACTACATGTACATATCCAAAGAATAGTTTTTAAATTTCAGAATTATCATATTGATTACATATATTTCACTATACAATAAAATTTGACTTCCTGTTTTATTTACTGCATCACCTAAGACAGAATTTGCAAAATTTAATTTAAGTGGCTCATTGCTATCAAATGCTAAACTGAATTGAACTAGTTAACAACCAGTCAGTATTCTAATTATTCAGACAAAGGCAGAAAACCAACTGATCCTAAAACTGTTCCTGATTTACCTAAATGTATTGAAATCATGACTATATATTCCACTTCTAAAATCAAAATCAGAACTAGATATTTTGGCATTTGGAGCAAGGCAGTTTCTGGTATGGCACAGCACAGCTTGAGACTCCTCCTGGGAAATCTGAAATGCATGACTAGGTGAGAGAGAAAAAATCAAGGTGTGGAGGGCTTCTAAGAAACTTAATGGGAGCAAAGCCATGAGCTAATGGGAGCAAATGTCCAAGTAGTAGTTTACATTTTTAAAATAAATATTCTTGCTAACTAGCTATTAAATTCCATTGATTCTATACTACCAAAGTTCAGATGCAGGTAAGCGTCTATGCTTTGATGACACATTCCATCTCCTGATTCCTGAGCTTTTTCACTGATTATTTTGCAGGCTTGGAAGGGTCTGCTCTCTCATCTGTACCTCTTTGTTTCCCTGGTTTCCTTTACCTCTCACCTTTTGCAAGGAACTTTCTCTTGGTCCTCCTTAATTCTCCTGCTTCCTTCTGAGTCTACCCCCAATTGTTTCTTGAATATTGTTTGCAAGTTATCTCCCTTATTAGTTGGATGTAAACCTACTTGAGAATAGGGATTTTTTTTCTTTTCTTCATATTTCCAATATTTAGCATAGTGCCTAGAACACAGTAAACACTTTGTTAAGTGTTGATTGATTGTGGAAAAGTTTTAAAAGTTCATAATAACAATTCAGAGTAACAGTGACATAATATCTATGCAAAAAAAACAAGTAAGAAAAGCATTGTCTTCTACTAGCCCCATCATCCCTTATCCTTAGTCTTTATCCACATTTAAAAATATAATTTGTGCTGTGCAAAACAAGTGATTCCATTTTCTTGAAATGATTTCTCATTTTATTCTTTTTGTAAGAAATTAAATCAAAGGACACTGCTAGGTATAAAATTGTGATATAAAATATTCTCTGTTTACCCTGATCATGCAAAAGAAAGACATACTCAAGTAAATGGTGATTATTTCTGCAATGACAGTAAGTCATTGGGGATTGGATAGATTGATACTGTATGGAAATTAGATCAACCATTCTAAGAGTCACTTGTCCTTATTTAACTTGTCCCTAAATCATTTTTTGAGAAAGTTTTGACAAATTCTCAGAAAGTCTGAATGGCAGTAACAGTGGTCCCTGTCAATAAAGAAGAATCTACCTGTTAGTAGGCCAGGAAGGTAAGATGTTTGAGTAATTCCTGAGCGTTAATGTTATAAGTAAATGTGGTGAGCAAAATCCTTCATGGAATATTTGAATGCAATGACTGTATCATTGAGATTGACATATTATCCCATAGGCTGTTGACAACAGAAAAGTAGAGTTTTCATTCCTGTGACCTTCAGTATATTTTAACATATATTCTTAATTTTTCCTCTCCCTTGGATAAAATGACTCAGGAATTTTCTTCTGAGTTCATGTAATAAGTTATCTTCCAATGTGAAGATGCATTTAACTTTGGTAAGGAGACAGACTGACTTATGTAAAACCTGCCTTAAAAGGACTAAAAAAATCAATTGTGCAGTCTGCTTTTTAAATAGGAGGGAACCAACCACACACAAAATTTATAAAAAAAAATTTAACAAATATGTGAACATTAAATAAAACAATTGGACATTTCACTGTTCTCATTGCACTGGTACTTTTTCTTCCTGATTTATATTTCTAATATAATTAGGTTCTTATTTCAAAAGTAACATAACCTTAACAATAACTGTGTTTTGTAATAAAATATTAAATGTCACTTGTCATGTTCATTTCTTATTATTGCCACCCTCCTATTGAAAAATTTACCTGCTTTGTGTTAATAATTTTTAATAATTTAATACAGAACAAAGTAAGAAGGTTAAAGTAGCACCTCAAATGGTTTCTGTGTAGGAGACACATGTTGCAGCACAGAGTCACTGATATTTTTCTAAGAAGAAGAATAGGAAAGCATCTCTAAGATTCTCTAGTGTCCTATTGAGTCAGACAGGAATTTATTATTAGATTTGTCCTTCCTGGTTAACTCCCTGTCGTAGTGCCAGGTTTCAAAAAAGAGGTAATATTTCAAATGATAGACTGTTTAGAAAGACATACACATAAGGAAATATGAATTACATAATATGGAAAGAGTCAAGCATGCTAGAGACTAGTTCTTTTTTTTTCACATAAGCCTGGTGCAATTCTCAGAAAACCTGATTATAAGAATGTGTATCTTAAGTGGAACCAGGCTTGAATACTGGAAAGTTTTCTTTATAGATATTTGTTTTTTATGCATTTTTAAAACTATGAAATGAAAGATAATTTGGTAGGTGGATGCTGACATGAAGAATTACAAGAAACTGGAAGAAATACAGGGCAACATTTTTCATTCATTTTGTAATAATTCAATCAGAAAACCTATTATGGAAGTAATTAACTACTTGGAAAATAAAATAGGGAGATATTCAAAGGATAGAATCTATGAAGACAAAACTGAAGTTTGAGTCAATAACTGTCTAGCATATGAAAGATTGCTATATAACATTCTCTTCTTTCCATTGAAAACAATTTGACCATGGTTTATTATTGTAAGTTAAAAATAAAAATAAAACAAAACAAAAACGAAACGATTTGACCTATGCTCACTTACTCAGAAGAATTTGCCAATAGCACTAAAAGCTATCAAAAAGAAGGATTATAAAATCTCTTTCTCTGAATATCTACACTTAGAAACAAGAAATCACTTGTTATTCCATCATTCAATTGTGTCTGACTTTATATGACCTGAAGACCCATAGCATATCATACCTTTCTATCCTCTAAAATTTCTGAAAGTCTGTTCAAGATTCTGTTTGTTGTTTCCATGACACTCTCTGTCTCATTCTCTGCCATCCCCTTTTCCCTTTGCTTTCAATCATTCCCAACATTAGAGTCTTTTCCAATGAGTCCCATCTTCTCATTATGTGGCCAAAGTATTCAAGCTTCAAATTCAGCATCTGACCTTCCAGTGAAAAGCCTTTGACTGATTCCATCTCCTTTCTGTCCTAGGGCCTCACAAAGGTCTTCTTTAGCACCACAGTTTGAATGTGTCAGTTCTCTGCCACTCAGTCTCCCTTACAGTCTTGCTCTCACAGCCATACGTTGCTACTCGCAAAACAATAGCTTTAACTAAATGGACCTTTGTTGGCAAGGTGCTCTCTCCTTTTTAGTATGCTGTCCAGATTTGACATAGATTTCCTTCTAAAGAGTAAGTATCTTTTCATTTCATGGCTGCCATCACTGTCTGCAGTATTTTAAATGTCGGAAATGATGTGGAATTTATTCAAAATTTAATATGAGCCGTTAATACCTTTCTCACCTATATGCTAGCTATGTGACTTTGGACAAGTCACTTAACTTATAAGTGATCCAGATAATTCTCTAAGACATCCAAAGAAAATGCTGACCTGTGTTAGTAAAGAGAGCTTTGTCCTCTGGGATCAACCTATGGTAACGAAATTACAAGTCCAGATTCTAACACTATCCTCTCATATGATGGATAGGAAGCTGAATATTAATCACCATCCTTAGGCTTTGAGGATGGATGGTAGAAGGACATAGTATGTAGTTATTATTTTTGATAATATTATTACTTAAACTCATTTTATAATATCACTTAAGTGTATATATTACATAATTTCCTTTGAAGATAAACTTTTTTTGGTGATTTTTCTATATAGTTTTTAGATGACTTTGATCAATAAAATATTAAAGATATAGTTTCCTTCAGTACAGATCATCACACACACACACTCACACACACACACACGTACACTAGTGACTTGCACAAGATTATATAGTAAATATGAGAGCTAGGATTCCTCTTCTAAGTGACTAGGGGAAAGGGAGGATAAGTTGCTAAGAATGATAATATTGTTAGATCACTTACAAATATTAGTTAACTTTTAAGACTTTAAAATATCTAACAATCACTGAATCATACATTTAGAGCTGTAAGGGACCTTTGAAATAGTTTACTCCTTTCCCTTTATTTTATAGATTAGAAAACTGAGGCTAATAAAGATTAAGTTACTTGCTCGGGGCCATACAGACAATAAGAATCCTGACCCCACAGACTGTGATCATTCAATTATACCATCTAGCTGCCCCAGTGAATGGGCAATGAATTGATGAATTCTTAGAAACGAAACACATCAGTAGTGACATTGTCATAATATATGAAACCAAGAGACAAAAGGTTAGTGTTGCCATAGAAAAGCCTATTTACAGATCCATAAGCAATTTGGTAGCTGATTTGTTTACATTTCTAAGAATAAGAGCTAAGGGTCAGGGACAGTATTGGTGAAAAGCATGGTGGGAAATATGGTTCCTGATGTCACTGGTCCTCTTCAAGAACAAAGGACAAACAACAACTACAATATAACCCTGGGCAAGTCACTTAAATCTGCCTTGCTCAGTTTCCTCATCTATAAAATAGGTTAGGGAAGTAAATGGAAATCACTCCAGTATCTTTGCCAAGAAAACCCCAAACAAGGTCACAAAGAGTTGAAAAAGACTGAAAATACTGAAAAACACCCTCAAGAAGGGGGATTTGGTTGGCTAATACAGTATATAATCACTTTTGCAAATAGAGAAAATTTAAGGATGAAGAAATCACCAAGGTCAAGAAGGTTTTCCTTTATTAAATACTTATTTGATTTTTAAAAATGTACCAAAGTCCTAATATTTATTTTTTAATTTTTTTTAATTTGTGGAATAAAACAAGCTTTTCTAAAACATAGTATAATTTTATAAAAAAAAATTGCACATGAAAATAAAAAAACTATTAAGTACAACTTACTATTCCTCTTTAATATATAATAAAGTTATCATGTATATTTCTTTTTTTCTTACTCCCCCCCAGAGGTGGCTACCATTAGACACAAATAGGTACACACACCTGTATGTATATGTATGTATAATTATGTATATACATATATGTACATGTATACATATATGTATATAAATAACTATTACTTCATATGCCCTTCATAGCTAATAAGAGTATTAATAATAGACAAAATGGCTCATTTGCTCAAAGTCATTCTTAAAACAATATTGCTGTAACTGCATATAATGTTTTCTTGGTTCTGCTCATTTCACTCTTCATTATTTCATGAAAGTCTTTCTATGTTTTTCTAATAGCATTGAAATCATCATTTCTTATGGCACAGTAGTATTCCAACACAATCATGCCTGACCAAGTTGAGTACTTACTTGGAATACCAAAAGAGAAGAACACTGGAGTAGTGGTCTCCCAAATGAAGTCTATGGCCCATAGACTTCATGAGACCATGACATGAACACTAAGGGAACTGTGGCATGACCTCAAGAAGTAGATTATCAAGCAATCAGAATGTGGGAAAGTGGGTGGTAAACCCTCCATCTATGTAATAGCCTGTCATGGGGCTTGTCTCAAATACAACTATATCTAACTTTATCCCCCCAAATTTCCCCTACTTTAATCCATTCCCCTGCCAGATTTTGTAGTAGACACAGGAATTCCATCTTAGTCCTGGCACTTTTAATTCAGACAAGCATAGACCCATTTACCTTCACCCTGTTCCTCCATTTCTTCCTTCCTTCCTTCCTTCCTTCCTTCCTTCCTTCCCTCCTTCCTTCCTTTCTTCCTTCCTTCCTTCCTTCCTCCCTTCTTTTCTCAATGGATACCTAGTGCCTTGCACGTAGGCAATTCATATTTATTAAATAAACTCCTCCCCAGGGGCAAAATCACCAAGCACAATCAGCTTTCCAGAGGACTTCTGCTGTGAACAGCTTCAAGGTTCTGATTACATAGTGTAGTGAACTCTCTATTTATTCAGCAGTAAATTAAAGAAAAATATTCACAGAAACGGAAGTACAGCATTCACAATGTTATGACATAACAACTTATCACTAAAGTGGCCACATAATTTTCACCAAAGTGACCACATAGTTTTTAGCAAAAGATATCATTCAGTAAGAACTTAACTCATCCATCCTTAAGAAGCAAGCCTCCTTAAGGGACACAAAGTACAAAGGCCAAAGTTCTCCACCCCTAGGTCATAGTAAAACAAAATCTTCTCAGTCAGCATTAAGTATTCAAGAAGAGGTCTTTTCATCTTGACTTGAGGCTGGTTCTCAGATTCCATGGTTCCTCTTCCATGGTCCCTGCTCCTGCCTGAATCTACCCAACTGTCACCCAGATTCAAACGCAGGCATCTCTCAGCTGCTTGTCCAGCTCCTTGTCCAGTTCCTCATTCAGTTACTATTATATATGGAAGTTCACCATATCCAGTCCACCTCAAGTCCTTTACAATCCCTTTTTTGTGGGAAGACAAAGCTTAACAGAGCTAAAACAACATTCATACACCTAACCGGCATCATCGTCAATTCATTATCTGCTTGTGAAATCAACAGAGACACACAAACAAGATCTGGGAACTCAGCACAGATTGTCAACATAGAAATCAACACAGACCCACAAACAAGGCCCAAGAGGTCAACACAAATCAACAGTACAATCTCAGGACCTCCAAAATCCTCCTGTAGGACTTTTATAAACAGACAATCATAAAATCCTCTTTCAGGGCTTCTGGTAAAGTGGCAGTGATTCTGTGCAAAATATTACAAACATCAACACAGACAGAACAGGGAGTGTTTGGATACCACAAGTTTTCTCCTTCTTGACTCTGCCACCACAAGGATTGTCTTCTAAGTTCTCAGTTCTCTTCAGTTCTCACTTCTCACTTCTTAGTTCTCTTCTCTCCAGCCTGGGACTCTTTTTATATATGGTCATTAGCTCCACCCCTTCCTGTTGCATCAGCAACAGGAGTTCACTAGTTGTAGGATTCATAAGTTGTGGGGTTCACAAGTTCTGCTTCTCAACAAAGACTTGACACAATCATGAGCAAGAACTGAAGCAAGGTGCCAAGTAAATAGATGAAACAAGGTGTTAACTACTTCTTTGCTTGCCATTACAAACTTTTGAAAATGACATTCTAATTCAGAAGAAGTATAGGCTGCCTGTGTAGCTAATGGGATCCCCTTCATTAGAAGTCTTAAATAGCAGGTTGGATGACCACTTGTCAGGAATGTTATACTTGAGTTTTTATTTCATGTATAGTTTGCAATTTACAGTCTCTAAGGTCCTCTTCAAATTTGATATTATGTGATCTTGTGTGATTTTTAAAGTTCATCTTTCTGAATTCTCAATCTTAAAATAGTGTGAGTAACTGAGCAAGTTGTGGTTAAATTATAATAGCCTTATAGAGATTGTGTCATAGGATTTTAGAGTTGCAATGGACATGGGAGGCAATATGGTCTATCTTCTTCATTTGAAAAAGTGTCAACTGACCAATTATGCCTATATTCAATTCAAATTAATCAATTTTTGCTGTGTGTAAGCAATACTAGGCACCAGTTCTTGTATGTGAATCAGACAGCACTGATATTAAAAAAATTGCCATCTTATACAGAACTTGAATTTCCTCTCTGTGAAAGTTTAAAGGAATTTCAGTCACATTTAGAAGAGTTTGTGCTTTTGAAATGCTTGTATGAACATGTTAAACTGGAATTAGTTCTTTACCTGGACATACCTTATTTCAAATATGACATACCGTATCTCTGTAATTTTTAAGTGCTTAGCAATATAACTAAGGATTGCTTAGAAGCCCTAAGCTTAAACCAATATTATAGTTCCCTGCACAGGAACATATTTTTCAAAAATAATATGCAGGAATTAATGTATCTTCACTCCCTATGCCTAGGTATTCTTTTATTACAGATTAGACAAACATAATTTAGTGAATCACAGTAAATATTCCTCCAATGATCCTTTGAAAATAATATGGAAACTTAACAATATAAAAAGTTTCTCTCCACTTTCATAGACTTCTTCAAAGTCTAGTTTAAACCTAACTCATCCTTACTAAATCCTTTGACAGAGTTAGCCTTCTATCATTTCATTATTGAATAATCTGAACAAGAAGGTAGGATATTTCAAACACTTATTATTCTTGAGTTGTGTCATTCTTAGTGGTGTTTGTTAATAATTTCTTTAGTAGTCTAGATAAATGATGATGAGACAGCTGTCATCAGGTACTTCACCACTCATTGATTTTTATTACAGAACTGGGCATCATTATCACAAGGTACAAGTGCTTTTGTTATCACTTTGTACTGATGGATTAATTCTCAAGACTATTAGAGTATGGAATGTGACACGAGTTTTGGAGATACTCTGGGGTACGAAAAACAGGAGGTTTCTATTCTCTCTGAAGCTTCTTCAGAATTTCTCTTCTGATAAGTTTATAGCCCCTTATAAGTGGATGCCAGAACTGCTTTACCCCACAGGGACTCACCAATAAATACGGTTGGTTTTGATGCAGGTCAGAAATGTAAATCTTATTTTCCTGCCCTTTCTGGTTCTGTTCTAAATTAAACTTGTAGACTTGTTGTTCTGATGTATGCTTAAATGAGATAACAGATGTAAAGCAGTTTGAAAAATCTACAGTAAATAGAGTGCAATTGTTGAAATCAGGAAGACAGATCTTTGTGAGTTCAAATCTGTCCCTCAGACACTTATAAGTTGTGAGATCCTGGACAAGTCCCTTAACCCTGTTTGCCTCAGTTTCTTTATCTGTAAAATGAGCCATAGAAGAAAAGGGCAAACAATTCTAGTATCTTTGCTAAGAAAACTCAAAATGGGGTCACAAAGAGTTGGACACAATGGAAAACAACTAAACAAAAATATGTGTATAAATTGTACATGTGTGTTTACATGTGATGCAAAAAAAAATCATCTTCAATGATTATCCATCCTGTATTTTCTGAAATAGTTTTGATTTTAGGAACTTCAAATTTTATATGGGCCAGGGGATAATATTCTATATATTCCAGTTGGACATAGATCAATAGAGTGGCCTTCTCTCACCTTGGTGCAAGAATTTAACAAGACTTTGTAAAAGGCATAGTTTTTTATTTAGAAAATGTGGTTCCCATACTTTTTTCCATTTTCAGATAGACCATATTTGACTTAATTTTATATATGCTATTGATCATCTAAATTCCTCTGTCAGCCTAGAATTCTGAACTGGGTTATAATCTGAGAGAGAAGAGATGAAAAGTTAAAATTGCAAGCAATAAGTGGATAGCAGAAACTAGCAGGAACAGACATTCTGACAGCTCCAGGAAATAAGAGCAGAGAACAGAAATGGTAATATTGCATGATAAGTCAGAACTGCCAACTCGAACAATATAGCAATCTGGGGTCATTTAGGGTAGGAGCAGACAGGTATACACATTTCAATAGCCTCTGAAGACAGAAGTATATTACCAACACAGTACCTTACTGATGTTCATAATGATCATTCTAAGTTATCCAAAACAGGTTGATATTTTACTAAGATAAAGTTTAAAATGGTTATATTAAAACAAAAGAGCAATTTGAGGAATTATGTACTACAGGGACTATTATCTCCATAGAAGACAGACTCACAATGCTTAAGTGTCTTGCTTACAAACACAGTCTTTATAGTGACAACCAGCCAACAGTAACAGCAGTAGGATTTGAACTCAGATATTAAGTGACTTCAAGTTCAAAATTTTTGTTTATGTTTCAAAAAGAGTTCATCTTGTCTTAAGCACCTTATTCTCTAAATAGCACAGAATAACAGTCGTAGTGTCAAATTATAGTTTGCAGTATAAATCAACAACCATTCATTTGCTTATTTTTCCTAAAAAAAAACCCAAAGTAATAAATAACAAATATACACTAGTACTTATTCCTTAGCATAAAATTAAAACATGTTTTGGAGTATTTTTGGTAGATTGAAAAACACAAAATATGTAATGTAGTTATTATTAGTTATCTTCAGGGCAATAGGTTTGGTATGAACTCAGGGCCTGGATTAGGGAAAACCTGAGTTCAAACTCAGCTTCATAGACTTATTTGCTGTATGACCCAGGGCAAGTCATTTAGCATCTGATTGTCTCAGCTTCTTCAAGTGTAAAATGTAGATAATAACAGCAACTATCCTACAGGGTTCTCTTATAGGTCCAATTAGTTCATGTTTATGAAATGCTCAGCAGAGTGCTTAGGACACACAGTGCTACATAAATGCTTATTCCATTCCCCTTATTAGTATTAAGTTTAATGGCCCATATTTGTATAGGCCTTTAATGCTTACAAAGTATTTTGCGTATGTTTTCTCATTTGACCTTCAACACAACACTATGAGATACATGCTATTCTGCTTCTACAAATGAGGAAATTGAGGCTGATAGAGAAAAGGTGACTTGTCCAGGGTCACACAGATAGTAAGTATTTGAGTGAGGATTTGAACTTAGGCATTTCTGGCTCTTAGTCAAACACTCAATCCCTATGCCTCTCTGCTCAACATCTCTAATCAATCTTAGAATGTTAAAAATGTAAGACATTTTAATGAAATTTGTTAGAGATGTTCAGCAAAGAGGTATGGTAATAACTCCTCAATATCACAAGCTATAAATTTTAAATTGAGCACAAAACTCTAGTATTTGATTGCCTTTATAAGTTCCTCATAATTGTTCTTTCCAGATTTAGCACAGGGGTAGTGGAAAGAGTGCTGATTTTGAAGTCACATGATATCTGGGTGAAAATCCTGGACTTCCTAGCTGTTGGATATGGACAAGACATTTAATTTCTCTGAAATTTAGCTTCTTCATGTAATATGGGCATAATATTACTTGTGGCACATATCTCCTGCTCCCTTAAGTTTGTTCTAAGAAATAAATGAAGCATCGTCAATTAAGCATATCGCAAAATTTAAATTGATGAGTATTATATGATTATGTGGTCCACTTACACCTAAACAGAATCATGTATGCAAAGAATTCCAGAGGTGAATGTGTGACCTCTAGTCCAAACTGTAAACGGAAAACCAGTTGATTCTCCATTTAGATGGTAGGATTTGACTAGATGTCTTAAAAATCATTTCTAATGCTGATTCTATAGTCATTGAGCCATTATTTCAAGACTTTAGAGTTGGAGAGCTCTTTATCTGAAAAAAAAAGTTTTAATTTGTGCAAGTAAAACATTAGGTAGCTGTTTCTCCTTTGTAATTTGAAGCCAGACTCTCTGCAACTTCCACCCACTGAACTTATTATTCTATTCTGCATCAAGCAAAAGAAGTTGAATTCCTTTATAACTTATTAGTTCTTGAAGACAACTACCACGTCTTTTCTCCAAGCTAAAGATCCCTAGGTCCTCCACAGAATAATTAAGAAGTATATTTTCGGTCCTGTTGTGATTCTGCCCAACTTTCTCTGCTGTTGTCAAGATTACTGTATAATAGAATTAAATGATTTTATAACTTAAGGTAACCTAGGTGCTCATCGTTAACTTTCTTAAAATTTAACTATCACAGTGAAACAGAATAGATATGATCTTAAAGCATAAGGTAGTAGGGCCATAAAGTCCCTCATTTCTGTATACCATGTTCATATCTACATATATATGCATGCATATATATATGTGTGTATATATACATGCAAATATATATATATACAAATGTACTTTTTTTATTTTAACAATTTTCAAAAAAAATTGAATTCCAAATTCTCTGCCTCCTTCTCTTTCTTTTCCTACTGACTGAGAAGGATCTTATCTCTTTTTTCCTAAAAACTCTTTCCTAATGATGACTTCCCCATCCTGTACGTGTGTAGTTGAATTGGTTAACTCAAGAACTACATTCCCTTAAATCCCCAGAGACTACCACAAATATTTCACATATTGCAGGTGTTGCAATATTGCAATTAATATTATTGCATAGAATTGAATCATTTAAAAAAATTTATTGGTTTAGCAAATTGAGAACTTTCAAAACCAAATCAGTCTTCATCAAATTGTTAACTACTCCTCCAAGTTTAATACTGAGCATGAATTTTATCATTAGACTGATTCATCAAGATCATTGATGTGAAAAATGTGGAATACGAAGAGACCAAGGGAGAAGCTCAATGAGCCTGCAAACCGTCATTTATCCAGTTGTTACCATTCTATGAGTCCAAGTGTTCAAGTAATCCTATATTATCTAGTCTGCATCCCCTAACAACGTCCCTAAGAAGACTTATTAAATACATTGTTCTTTATCTGATAAAGTTTTGGTCAACTATGTTTACAATATTTGCCTGAGCTTTTCAAATAAGGAAATAAGATCATACATGACCTTTAAAAAAAATAAAATCCTAATTGGTCATCTTAGTGATCAACAATTCATTTCTTAGTTTTCTCAAACAAACTTGTCATCAAAATAATTCGGAATTCTGTCAGGAATTACAGTGAAGACTACAGACCCATAGTTTGAAGAATCAATTTTCTCCGTGTGTTGTGTATCAGGAGAAAGGTAATAGACTCAAGGTAAAAAGTGACATTTTAATAAAATGTCTACTGTATTTATTTGTTTTACCCAATTGAATTTTGGGTGGGATGTTTATTTTTAGTTTTCAAAATTCATTTCCATAAGATTTTTAATTTCAAATTTTCTCTTCCTCTCTCTTCTCTCCCTCCCCCAACATGGTGTGCAATCTGATATAGGCTGTACTTATTTATTCATACTAAAATATGTGAAAACATTAGTCATGAAGTAAAGAAGAATTAGAACTAATGGGAGAAACCAAAGTAAAGAAGAAACAAAACAATAAAAGAAAAGGAGAGCCAACAGTGTGCTTCCATCTGCATTCAGACTCCAAAGTTCTTTCTCTGGAGGTAGATAGCATTTTCCATTATGAGTCTTTTGGAGTTGCCTTAGATCCTTGCATCCCTGAGAAAAGTAAAGTCAGTCATTACACAATGTGGTTGTTACTGTGTACAGTATTCTCCTGGTTCTGCTCATTTCATTCAGCATCAATTCATTTATGTCATCCCAGGTTTTTCTGAAATCAACTGATTCATCATTTCTTATACCACAGTAGTATATCTTTATACTCATATACCACAGTTTGTTCAGTCATTCTTCAATTGAGGCACATCCTCTCAGTTTACAATTCTTGACCACTAGAAAAAGAGCTGATGTAAATATTTTTGTACAAGTGGGTCATTTTCCAGTATTTATGATCTCTTTGGGATACAGACCTGTAAGCGATTTTGATGAGTCAAAGGATATGCACAATTAAAAAAAATGTTTACTTTTAGCTTGCAAGATTCAGTTCCATAATCTCTTGAGTTTCAAATTTTCTTCTCCCCCATCCTCCATCCATTCCCCACCCATGGTGGCATGCAATCAAATATATGACCTGAAAATACCATCACATTAAACATTAGTGAGGTTATAAAAACAGATTATAACCTATGGAATGAACAAGGGGAAAGAGGAAACAAAACAAGAAAAAGAAAGAGAGCAAGTAGTTTGCTTCAAAGATATGCAAAATTTTATAACCTTTTGGGTATAGTTCCAAATTGTTCTCCAGAGTGATTGTATCAGGTCACAATTCCACCAACAATGTATTAATGTTAAAATTTTTCCCACATCTTCTCCAGTATTTATCATTTTACTGTTGTGTTATGGGACCAACCTGACAGTTGTGGTATCTCAGATTTGTTTTGATTTGTATTTCTCTAATCAATAGTGATTTAAAACATTTTTATGTGACTATTAAAAGCTTTAAATTCTTTCTCTTCTTGTTCATATTCTTTGACCATATAGCAATTGGGGAATGACTTGTATGGTTATAAATTTGACTCAGTTCTCTATGTACTTTAGAAATGAGGCCTTTATGAAAGACACTGGTTGTAAAAATTAACTATATTTTCTGCTTCTTTCCTAATCTAGCTTGCATCGGTTTTGTTTCTGCAAAAACACTT
>CM053600.1:52987287-53003137 GCA_028646575.1 Pseudocheirus occidentalis | reverse complement strand
ATTCTCCTTAATCTGGGGACTCCTGAACCTGGCTATAACATTCCTAGGTGTTTTCTTTTGGGGATATTTTTCAAGAAGTGATCAGTGAATTCCTTCAAGTTCTATTTTGCCCTCTGGTTCTAGAATATCAGGAAAATTTTCCTTGAGAATTTCTTGAAAGATGCTTTCTAAGTTATTTTTTTGATCATGGCTTTCAGGTAGTCCAATAATTTTTAAATAGATCTATTTTCCAGGTCAGTGGTTTTTTTCAAGGAGATATTTCACATTGTCTTCTTTTTTTATTTGTTTCAATCTGTTTAATAGTATCTTGATTTCTCATAAAGTCATTTGCTTCCATTTTCTCAGCTCTAATTCTGAAGGAATTATTCTCCTCAGTGAGCTTTTGGGATTCTTTTTCCATCAGGCAAATTTAACTTTTTAAGACATTCTTCTCCTCATTGGCTTTTTGGGTGACTTGCCATTTGAGTTAATCTATTTTTAAGGTGTTATTTTCTTCAGTCAGGTTGTTGACTCTCTTTTCATGATTTTCTTGCATCATTCCCTTTTCTCTTCCCAATTTTCCCCTTGCTTCTCTTATTTGGTTTTCAAAATGCTTCTTAAGTTGCTCTATGGCTTGTAAGCAGTTTACATTTTTCTTGGAAGCTTTTGGTGGGGGAGTTCTGACTGTGTTGTCTTCCTCCAGTTCCATGATTTGATCCTTTTTGTCCCTGAAAAAGGAATCAAAAGTTGTATTACTGAGCTTGGTTTGCTTCCTTTGCCTGCTCACGTTGCCAGTCTATTAGCTTGATTTTGGAACCACAGTAGATCTCTGCTTCCTGAGCAGAGAGCTTTGTCCCAAATTGTTGGGGTTTTTGCAGCTTCTGGAGCTATTAGTAGACTGCCATCTTTGCAGCCCCCATCAGCTTTCGTTGACTGTTCACACACCTCAGGATTACCACCCAAGTCCAATATCCCGATCCAGGCAGGTTAATGCAAAAGCAGTTAGCCTCTGAATGAGCACTTGGCCCCCCTGCAATCTGCAGGCAGCAAGGTCTGAAGCAGGCACTTGGAGGTGTCTGCAGGGGCTACCAACTTGCCCTCGGTGCAGTTGGCCAGACCTGCCCTTTCCCCCAAATTTAGCTGAGTTCCACTGATCTTTCAATTTGTCCTTGTTTCTTATGGGTTAATAATTCTGGAAACTGCCACAGCTGTCAGTGATCCACTCTCCTGAAAATTCCAGCCAAGGCTTGTCCTGGATGCCCCAGGGCCAAACTATGGTTTCAAGGTTGTCTTGTTTTGGCTCCCAGCTCTCTGTGATGAACTCTTCCCTCTGCTGCTGGGCTGCCTTCAGTGGGAGATGTGTTTTTCTGTAATTTTGTAGGTTCTGTAGATCTAAAATTTGTTTAGAGTCATATTTTATAGGTATTTGAGGTGGTTGTGTGGGGAGCTACATAGTTCTCCTGTTTCTATGCCACCATATTGACTCCACCCCAAGTATTGATGATTGCTGCTATATGAATCAATTTTTTATCTTTATGGCTAAGCCACATTTCCTAGCATTTCTTTTAATTAATTACTTCAATATTCTGGACATTTTGTTCTTCCAGATGAATTTTGTTATTTGTTCTAGTTCTTAAAAATAATTGATAGTATGATTGGTATGACACGGTGTAAGTAAATTAAGTTAGAATTATAATTTTCATTATATTAGCTGGGTCTACCCATGAGCAACTGATATTTTCCTAAATATTTAGACCTGACTCTATTTGTGTGAGAAGTATTTTGTTATGGTGTTCATATACTTCTTTGCTTTGCTTTGGCAGGTAGAATCCCAAGTATTCTATAATGACTACAGTAATTTTAAATGGAATTTCACTTTCTCTTGCTGTTGGGCTTTGTTAGAAATCAATAGAAATGCCAGCAGTTTATGTGGGTTTATTTTATATGCTCTAACTTTCCTAAAGTTGTTTATCATTCTAAGTAGTTTTATTACATGATTTTCTAGGCTTCTCTAAGTATATCATCTTCAAAGAGAGATAACTTTATTTCTTTTTTGCCTATTCTAATTTATTCAATTTCCTTTTCTTATTGCTGAAAATAAAGTTTCTAGTACTATAATAAATAACAGTGGTGATAACTGGGGATTCTTGTTTCACCACTGTTCTTATTTGGAATGCTTCAAGCTTCTCTCCATTTCATGTGACTCTTGATAATGGTTTTCCTTAGATGCTACTTGTCATTTTAAGAAAGACTCCACTTATTCCTATTCTCTCTAGTATTTTTAATAGGAATGTGTGCTGCATTTTGTCAAAAACTTCTTCTGCATCTATTGAGATAGTCATTTTATTTCTGTTAGCATTGTTAATATGACCAATTGTGCTGATAGTTTTTTTAAATATTGAACCAGCTCTATATTTATGGTAGAAATCCTACCTGATCAAAAGTCTTGTGATAAACTGCTGTAATCTCTTTTTTAATGTTTTATTTAAGATTCTTTGCTCTGTACTCATTAGGGAAATTGGTCTATAGTTTTCTTTCTTTGTTTTGTCTCCCCAATTTAGATACTAGCACAATATCTGTATCATAAAAATAATTTGGCAGAACTCCTTCTTTGCCTGTTTTAGGAATAGTTTATATAGAATTGGAACTAATTATTCTTTAAATGTTTGGTAGAATTAGCTTGTAAATGCATCTAGATCTAGAGTCTTTTTCTTAGATAGTTCATTGATGATTTGTTCAATTTCTTTTCCTCAAATAGGATTATGTAAATATTGCATTTAACCTTCTGTTCAACTGGCAAAATATATTTTTAAAATATTCATCCATTTCATGAAGGTAGTCAAATTTATTTTCATACAATTGGATAAAATAACTCCTAATTATTATTTTAATTTCCTCTTTATTGGTGGTGAATTCATATTTTTCATTTCTGAGGCTGATAATTTGGATTTTTTTCTTTTTTGTAAATCAGAATAACCAAAGGTTTATCTCTTTTATTGTTTTTTTAATAAAATCAGATCTGTTTTATTATTTCAATAGTTTTCATCATTTTGATTTTATTAATCACTCATTTGATTTTCAGAATTTTTAATTTAGTATTTTATTGGGGATTTTTAACATGTTCTTTTACTAGCTTTTTTGGTGTCATGCCCAATTCATTGATCTCCTCCTATTTTATCAATGTAAGCATGTAGTGATGTAAAACTTCCCCTAAGAATCTTTTTCACCACATACCATAAGTTTGTTATGTTGTCTCATTATTTGTTATTCTCATCTATAAAAGTTTATTTTATTGTTTCTATGCTTTGTTGTTTGACCCACTCATTCTTTTAGGTTAGATTATTTAGTTTCTAATTAATTTTAGTCCCTCTTCCCATGTCCCTTTATAACAAGTAAGTTTTATTGAATCATGATATTAAAAGGATGAGTTCAGTATTTCTGCCTTCCTGCATTGGATTCTTAGTTTTTTATGTCCTAAAACATGGTCAATTTTTGTCTAGGTGCCAATTACCACTGAGAAAATGTTATATTCCTTCCTATCCCCATTTACTTTTCAGCAAAGGTCTTTCATATCTTCTTCTAAAATTATATTCATTTCCCTAACTTCTTTCGTGTTTGTTTTGTGGTTAGATTTATCTAGCTCTGAGAGGGGGATATTGAAGTCCTCCACTAGAACACTTTTGTTATCTCTTCCTGTAACTCCCTTAACTTCTCCTGTAAGAATCTGAATGCTGTCCCACTTGGTGAATATATGCCTAGTAATGATAGTATTTCATGGTCTTTGGTAACTTTTATCAGGATATAGTTCCCTTCCTTGTCTCTTTTAATTACATCTCTTTTTACTCTTGCTTTGTCTGAGATGAGGATTTTTTGCTTCACAGCTGTGATGGTATTAAAATATTTAACCTGTAGGGAAAGATGAAAGATTTATCTATTAGTAATTACAATTGCCTCTGACACTTAATCACACTTTAGCCAACCCCTTATCAACATTATTGTTTAAAATATCTGCTGTTATTTTCCATAAATTAAGTGAGGCAAAGATTCTGTGTTTTTAGAAAGCTAAAGATAATACAGTATTATTATATCTTTAGCACAGAACACAGATGATTATCGAGGTCAATGTGTCTATAGGTGACAGAAGATTTAGATGTCATTCCTTTTTATCATTCAGTTAACTTTAACAAATATTTTATCAAATAACATTTATGTACAAGTTATTGTGCTAGAATTTAGGAATGAAAAGGTGAAATAAGACAGTTCCTATTCTCATAAATACTATAACCTGATAAGCAATGGTGTGCTGGTAGATGTATAACAATCAGCTCCGTGAAAAATAAAAATTATGCACAACATAATTTAATTTTCATCTATTTTTATATTTTCTCCATCATATTCTTAAAACTAGAAAATTGACAAAACAATAATTCAACCCCTAGTTTATCACATTTGCCAACTTCCAAGGTATAAATGTTCATATTGAAAATTTTACAAATAGGCTTCCATGAGTTAGTGTGTTCTAGCACATCCTGGGGATGACACCCAAATGTGACACAAGGTAAAGTGTGTTCTGTGTAAAAGAAGGCAGTACACAAAGTGAAGTTCTCCTTTGTTTCTAAATGTGTGTTTGCTCCCTTATAAAGGGAAACTTCCTGAAAAAAATAATTCCTTGTTACCAGAATGTCAACATATGAAAGATCCATCTGCTTCTTTTAAGGAAAATAAAATAAATAGGCCTATGTAGAAAACAAATATTAGTTCTGTTATTACTTAATGTTAATTAATACCACATATATCCTACTGTTAGGATAAAATGAAATGTTATTTCTGAAATATTTGCAAACCTTTTTTTGTTGATGTTGTTTAGCCATTTCAGTCATATCTGATTCTTTGTTACCCTATGTGGACTTTTGGTCTTTTTATGTTTTGGGGGTTTTGTTTGTTTGTTTGTTTGCTTGTTCATTTGTTTCTCAGAAGAAGTGGTTTTCCATTTGCTTTTTCAGAGAAGGAAATTAAGGCAAATACGTTTAAGGGACTTGCTTAGGGTGACACATCTATTTAATGTCTGAAGCTGGATTTAATCTCAGGAAGATATCTTCTATGTGCAGAGTGATAGAAATGATTTTATAGGCTAAATAATAAAGTTTGGAAAACATGTATGTAATAAAAATACAGATCTTTACCTAAAGTCTTCCTCTGACAGTTTATAACATTAAAGAGGAAAGGATGAAAGGAAGATAAATGCCATAGTGGACAAAGTTGTAGACTTGGATTCAGGAAAAGCCAAGTTCAAATCTTGCATCAGATATTTCCTAGTTTTGTAGTCTTGAACTAGCAATTAACCTCTTTCAACTTCAGTTTCCTCATATTTAAAATGAGAATGACAGCACCCATCTCAAAGGTTGTTGTGGACATTAATGAGAAAACATATGCAAAATACTTAACACACCTTAAAATTCTACATAAGTACTTGCAATTGTGATTATTTTGAATTCACAAAGACTGTCCCTTGAAGAGCAGGAATTGTCAGGTCTTAACAAGTTGGGAAATCTTTGGGCATGGGTCTGATAATAGAGAGTTGTAGTATAGACTTAGGTTTAACCTAGCTAAGTTTGGCAGAATTCTTAACTGGAATGCTGGTAGCTAGGTTATGAGATATTGTTGCTGTTAGTTTTGTTTAGTTGGCTTTTTTTGTTATGTATGCTTTGTTTGTTTGTTTTTTTTACTTTACTACAGAAACTCATGAAAAATCACCTAATAATTGGATTAAGTTTCACTTTTACGGAGAGAGTACCCCACAAAATAAATTATATATCAAAACTCAAATATAGGCATGGTGAAAGTGAAATCTCAAACTCAAAATCATAAGTAGTAGTATTGTAGTTCTTTACTGTAGATTTTTTTTGGAAAAATGAGAGAAAAACAAATGATGTTTTAGCTTTTGTTTTTAAAATCCTATCATTGTCCTTGATGTAACTTTATAGGTGTAATAAATTCATTTAAAATACTAAAGCAGCTGATCTCAACATGTAGATTGCAACCCCTTTGGACATTGAATAACCCTTTCATAGGGGTCACAGGAGTCACCTAGGACCATCATAAAACATATATTTCTGATGGTCTTAGGAACCAAGACACCACTCCTCTACCTGTCTCCAGGCAAGTCTGCCCACATGCAGATATGCCCACATACAACTATTAAAGGTTAGCAGCATTAGGAAGGTTGAGAACCACTGTACTAAAGCAATGACTAAAAAAGAAGCAAACTAAAAGTGGAGAAATAACATGCACTTTGACTAGATAGTAATATGTAAAAATATAGCTTTGTCTAACTCCAACTCAACATATAAAAAATCATTTGTGCATAAGTACAACAAAGTGCTCATTCACATTTACTCAAAGTTTAGTGGGGAGATATAATGTATCATTTCTAAAAAAACTGCATAGAAGCAATACAAAGGATATCATCAGAGAGACGCATGCAGGGAAAAATAAAAGGGAAGAGAGAATTGACTTTGTGGTGATTGAGAAGGACATTTGAAGGATAGCTTACACAGGTCATTGGTATTCATATATACATATGTGTGTTTTTCTGTGTATGTGAATATAAATATATATGCATATATATATATATACACATGTGTATGTATATATGACTGTATGTGTATACACAGAGAGCACAAGGTGAGTTGAATAGTAAGGGACAATATCTAATAGTAAAATTAAGAGGTGAGAGAGGAATATATTGGGAGAAGGAAAAGGGAGAGACAGAATAGGTAAATTATCTCACATAAAAGAGTCAAGAGAAAACTGTTACAATGGCTAGGAAGAGCAGAGAAATGAAAGGGAATGAGTCAACCTTGCTCTCATTGGATTTGGCTTAAGGAGGGAATAGCATACACACTCAACTATGGGAAAGTAGGGGTGAAGTGGATAAGAGGGGGAATGATATAAGGCAGGAAGATTGGAGGAGGTAGGAGTCATAAGTACATATTTTTGAAAAGGGACAGGATCAAAGGAGAAAATAGTGGGTGGAATAGGATGGAGTGAAATATAGTCTCTTACAATATGACTACCATGGAAATGTTTTGCATAGCTGCGCAAAACCTATTTTGAATAACCTATATATTATATATTGAATTGTTTGTCTTCTTGATGGGGTGGGTGAGAAGGGAAGAAGGGGGAGAATCTGGAAATCAAAGTTTTAAGACAAATGTTAAAAAATTGTTTTTACATTCATCCTAGAAATAAGATATACAGGCAATGCTGAATATAAATCTATCTTGCCCTACAAGAAAGTAAGGGGAAAGAGGGAAAAGGGCCATTGGACTGGTGGAAGAGAGGGCAGACTGAGGGAAGGGATAATCAGTATGTTTTCCCTCTTGGGGTAGAAGATAGTGGAGAGATGGGGAAAAAGTTAAGAACTCAAAATCTTGTGGAAATGGATGTTGAAAACTAAAAATAAATATTTTCTAGAAAAAATAAAAAGTAAATAAAGAAGGATGTCCCCTCTCCAACAAAAAAAAAAAGTCCTGAAATTTTTAGTTAACTTGGAGACAGAGACAAATTTATGCCACAATCCATAATCCCAAGAGAGACCCTTGAGGAACTCTACTCTTTCTTGGGTTGTAAAGTTGTCTGTCTCTTTGAGAAAAACAATGTCTCATTGGGAAAAAAAGGAACTTCCTTGGAAAAGAGTGTGGAGACCCACAGCTTGAAAGGGATTAACTCTACTACATCTGTGAATTCTGGCAGCTGTGCAAACAAAGGGACTGAGAGCTTTCTATCCACTAAGCTCTTCTTGTTTACTTGCTTGATCCATTCCTGGATTGTCCTGTTTGGTAGTTAAATTTGCCTGGAAATGAACAAGTAAATATGAAAATATTCTGGGTTTTGTATTTACAAAAATGTATGCGTATATACATATGAGTTTTATCATTCAATACATTTATGTACGTGTGCCTTTGTCTCAGCAGTTACCTAGTCAGAGTTGACAGTAGGACAGCTCTGTCTGTTTAAAAAAAATGAAGCAATGGCACCATTCTCCAATTCTCTCAGTATTTCTGTCTAGCGGAGTAAAACACTCATGTTCTCCGGTAATTTTTTTGACAACCAAAACTTATTTTGGGTAGAATAAACAATAGAAAAAATATTAATGGATTTTTACTGTTTTCATACTGTTTGCAAGTTATGTTGCTTGAGATGAGAGAAACTATTTTAATCTCAGAATATAGTATGTGTTAAAGTATGATTGTATTTGTTTGAATTTAGAAGTCAATGAAGCACATGATGTAGTAAATACAAGATAGAATATTGAACCTGAACTAAAAGACGGGTTCAAATCCCACTTCTGATACTTAATAAATTTGGGATCATTGGCATATCACTTAACCACAACGAGTCTCAGGTAATTAATTATCCAAAATCTATCTTAAGTTATACATGACTTAAAAGGGAGTTCAAATAATTAATCCTTGATTATTTCACATACAATTGTTTTAAGGGAATAACTTTTAAAATATAGTAGGATAAATATTATTTGATCTTATGCAAATATTTCTTAAAAGATAGAATGCAAGAATTATAAAAATAGACATAATCCTCCATGGTCCCAGTCTGCAATTATTTCATATTATCTTGTCTCAAAGACCTGAGTGACTGAAGGACCACCTTGATGCCAAAGAATGTTCTCCCTTCTCTAGTAGTACTGTAACAGTTTCCCTTATCTTTCTACCTTCTTAGAGTCAGTGGAAGAACCGAGAGTATAATCAGATTTCCTGAATGGAAGTCCAGAACCATTCTACCATATCTGAGGTCTGAGGTTATTTGCATAGCATATCATTCCTTTTTCAGTAAGTCATCTTCTGTTATGACAATGTTCATAATGAAATCAAGAGACAGGATATATGCTTTGAATGTTTCCACAGAGAAGGAGCCAAAATAACTGATGGAATGGGGATCAAACTAATGTATTTATTTCATGCTCCATCTCATTGACTTGAATTTTGTTTCCTTTTCCTAGACTATAGTATTAGATTGTAAACACTAGTGTACAGGGGGAAATACACCATTAGGCAACACTTCTGTTTTAACTTATTTTCTGGGACTATACCATAATTGAATATTTGAAAATTCCCTCACTCCATTGTAACTTTTTTTGACTTTTGTTTTCAGATTCTGAGTCTTTTCGGAATCATCTTCCCCCTTGTCCCACCTTTTTTTTGGAGGTGATGTTAACTTCAAATAGTTGAATTCTCAATAATGATTTTCAGTTCCCCAATATGTCTACTCTAATTTTTCATACTTCTTATTTTCCTGGAACAACAATTTCTAATAGTTTTCGCTATTATCCAAAATGAACACTGATAATTTTGGATGGCTCGCTTTCCAACTATTACTTTTGGAATATTTTTTCCAGGCAAAGGTTACCATTGTACTGGAGGATTTCAGGTTCTAGTTTAATTTTTTTCCAAAGCTATCTAGCTACACAGATGGAAAGTTTTCTAAGAATACATTTTGTTTTAAGTAGAAAACTGTCCATTTAATAACTTGTCTATTTGTTGAATAAAAACAGCATGAAACTATATGGACAAAAATCTTACTAATGGGAAAATGCTTTAAGAGTAATTTTAAAAAGAAATATTCCTTCACTAATTGTGCCCTCTTTGGCTTCTTCTTCCTCTCAAATTATAGTCAGCAAAAAGAAAAGTAACAATAGCCCATGTTTTGTTTTTGTTTTTGTGTTATTTTCCCATGTTTTTTAGTCTTGACTCAAAGCCTAGGTTGCAAATAAGTTCTTTAAAGGGAGAGATATTAAGATGTTAGATTTAGAAGAAGAAAAATATCTAATTGACCACTTTGTTCAACCCCAAAATTTTACAGGAGAGAAAAATGTCACCCACAAATGTTTGGTAACTTGTTCAAGGTCACAAGAGTCATAAATGGCAAAAGAGGAACTTTTCTTCAACCCCAAAGTCTTCAACCCAAAATTTAGTTACCTTTGCATGGTTAAAGAAATGATTTGAGGGAAAGACAGAAGCAAAGGGAACAGATGGGCTTCAGGGAGGTTAATTTACATCTCATCAACAATTCCAAATTGTCAGTCATATAGTCACCTGGTTTTAGGAAGAAGTCAACTTGAGGCATTTGATAGCAACATAACAAAAATATGAGGCACACAAAACATTGACTTCAGATGGAAACATCTTTCCAGGTTTGCAGATAAGTTTCCCAGTGGATTGCTTAGAACAATGGATTCACCTGGTTAGAAAGCAGGCACTGAAGAAATTCTTCGCTTAGGGAATGTAGAGTAAGGTGTCAGATTTTGGAGGAAGGACAAAAATATCAAAAAGCATAAAGGTGTATCCTTTTCAGACTTAGAACTTGCATTTACAATTCGCAGTTCCAGGACTACACACCACTATGATGATGGTTTGAAGAGAATCATGGAAGTTAACCTTTCAGAATACTAATGCCATCTGCAGGAGTTTCTCAGTCATCAGCATTGTCCCCAAAGACCATTTGTGCATCACAACATTAATATTCATTAGGTGTAAGACCATATGTTACACAGCAGGATGCATTGCCAGCACACTGCTTGTCATAAAGCCAGATTTAATAAAGCATTGTAAAACAAACATTATGATGATAAATACAAAATGACAGGCTAATTAAGAGAATCTTAATTGCCATTTTTTCTGTAATAACATTTGTTTATTTTGTATCTGTCTTGTGCTAGCAACCATCTCAATCAACTTTCACTCTAGGTTCCTTGGTCTTTTCCATAGGGAAATCTACAACTCCTTGTGTGATTTAAAGTACTTAATGTCTCCTTTTCCCTCCTACAAATTGATTATAGGTTAATGAATAGCTGTTGTGCCATAGATGTTCATAAACATTAACCTTTAATCCTGAAGGAATGGAAAACATCCCTAATGGGGGCCAGAGACTCACATGTCTAGTAAAATGGTCAATTAAAACAATTAATTCAACCTTCTCTCTCCTTTCCTCATCCCCCAAAATACAACCAAGTAATTTTCACATGAAATATCAACAAATGAGGGAAGAAGTTTGGTTAATGTGTTTGGTTAATTTTCCTCTGAACCACATTTAAGTGGGATGAGTAAGATAAGATGTTATTTCCTTTTAAGATGTAGGTGTTATATGTATATTGTGCATGTATATGAAAACAGGAATCAGCTTATTATAATGTCATTCTACATAAAGTCAGGTTGTATTAACCCACAGGAAATCTAAAGAGAAACCATTTCTAATGTGGCATGGCAGATGTTTCATAAGATTTTAGTGAATTTTTACAAATGCCATTTAGGAGATAGGATCTGAGGTAGCTCTATATATTCCATTTTTTAGATTCTACTTATTACATCTTAGTCAGGAATAGTCTGATTATATATTGCTCTTTTGTCCAAAGTTTATAGAAAATACAGAGGAAAGAGGAGAAATGATCAAACTGAGACTTTTGCTGATGTTGCTCTGCTTAGAATTTTCAAAACTAAAGATGAGTAATTTGACCCTTAAATGAATACTTCATTTAATCTGTGTTTCCTTTCACGTCTTTCAGTGAAACAGATCACAGCTTATCCATGCCTTCTTATACTCTGTGACTCTCAACCATGTCTTCCCTTAACTATTCCACAGCAGGTACAACCAATATGGTAAGGTTTTTCTTCTAGGTTATGATCTTATGTGTGCATCAGTGTACTTCAAGAACTGTCCATTATTTATCTGTTGATCTTGCTATGTGACAAGCCTCTCTCCTATCATGATTGTCAGATTCTTTGATAATAGATACTATGTGGATTTTCCTGTGTGATTCTTTATTAGTGATGCACTATAACATACTGACTCCCACCATGCATCTCTCCATTAGCCTTTCAGTGAGTTATCATTTTAAGTCTTTGGAGACTCTGGTATTCCATGCTTTACATTCCCATAGCATCAGTATATGGACTGTTTGTTGACTAAAAAAGCAATTTCTTTAAAGCTCTCTTAGGGTGTCTAAGCGGAACAGTAAATATAGCACTGGCCCTGGAGTCAGGAGGACCTGAGTTCAAATATGGCCTCAGACACATAACATTTACTAGCCATGTGACCTTGGGCAAGTCACTTAACCCCAATTGCCCTGCCCTCCCTCCCACACAAAGCAAAAAAATAAAAATAAAAAAATAAATCTCTCTTAAAATTTTGCCTATGTTAAAATCACATAAGATTCATTGAAAGAAAAAAATAACATTATTCAACAAAACTCCGTTAATATCCAAGCAAAAGATAAGGCTGGTAGATAGACATATGAACGGAAGAAATTTGCCACTGTCATGATGGAGTTTATTCAGTATAGTGTCCAAAGATGAGTAATTATGGGCATTAAATCTTTTGTTCGCTATTTTATCAAAAATATATTGGTGTTGTCTCCAAAAATATTTTTGCCCTCGTTTTGTCTTATTTTGCCTCATTTTCTCCCTTTTCATTTGCTCCTATTTTTTCAAAATCTTTCTTCACTGTATTAAATGTGACTGCCAACAAAGGATTAAATGATGGTCTTGAATGTGTTTTTTATATCAATGCTGACAGCTTTATAGTTTACAAAGTGCTTTTCTTACCAATTTGGAAGGCATACAATGCATCATCAATATTATTATTAATTATTAATAAGAATTATAGCTAAAATTTATGTAGCACTTACTAAATGCCAGGTACAAGTGTTTTACAGTTATTTCATTTGATCCTTACAATAACCTAGGAAATAAATTTTATTAATATCTCCATTTTACAGAACAAGACGTTAAGGTGAATGGATGTTAAGTGACTTCCCAGGATCATACAGCTAGTGAGTTGGTTTGAACTCAGTTCTTCCCAGCAACTGGTCTATCCCTTGTACTTGCTAGCTTCCCCATACTACACACATTTTATACATGTGTAAACTGAAATTGAAAGATCAAGTTTTGATCAAGTTTTGATAACTTACTCAATGACTTGTCACATAGCTAGTACATGGAAGAATCTGAACTTGAATCCCAAGTTCTCCACTCTAAGTCCATTATTATGTCTCTACTACCCATACTACCTCCTTTTGGTCAAACATTAGCTTCTATAGTAATCCCAGAAACTAAGAATGAATTTTTGTGTTCAAATGGTCAAGATTTAACTGATTTCCTAAAACTGCATCCCCAGCTGCTTGTGTTTGAATTTACTTACATCATTAGTTGAAATCAATCTTATATAGCTAATAAAAACAAAGCTCTTTCATTTTATTCTCTGAAATTCCTGCCAGCTCTCAAACTTACTTCAAATTCAATTGGCTATATCATTGCTCTTTATTTCCCTTCTCAAAGTAGGATGCTCACACTGATTCTGTGCTCTTAAACCTCCAAGGCCCTAGGTAGCACCCTTTTGTTAGGGAACTCTTTTCCTTTGGGGGTTGAGGCAATCAAGAACTCATTCAGCAATCTAACTTCAGTGTGTGTACCACAGCTTCCACCAACCTGACCTTTTCTCAATGCTCCCTCTGTGGCAGCATTCCCCTCTACTCCCTTGACTTCCTAAGGAGTCCTATGGGCACTATTGGTCCTGCTGTCCTAATTCTATGATAGCAACTAAATGCTTCTATGTAGGAACAGGCATTCCTGGCCCCCAGAGTATCTGTAAGAATCCTGTGGCCACATGGCTAGAGAGGGAGGAGGTTATGGATTTTGTTCTCTCCTCTAACTCCTTAGCACCATAGCAATCCTCTCTACACTTCATTCCTCCTTATTTAATATGCACGGGTCTTATTTCCTTAATATTTCAATAGCATTTTATGATCATAATTTTCTTCTAATTCAAAGTAGACGTATATGCTTAAGCATCTTCCATATTAATTTCCTTTAGTCTCTAGTGCTATTAAGTAAATGTATATGTCATGTGTTTAGATTATGAACAAATCTAAATGACTTGTGATTTTGTTTTTAGATCAAAAGTAGAGAGAATAGAATTAAATGTTGTATCACTACCACACAGAAGACTTAACTATTACTCTTTTTTTAAAGAAAAAATTCATAGATTTGAATAGTTAAAAAGGAATACAAAGAAGGAGGTAGAAGGTAGAAGAAGAAAGGGAGAGCAGTGTCATGAAAATGATAGAGAATTCAGGAGAAAAGGGTAATAAACAGCATCAAAGGCTACTTAGAAGTAAAAAAAGAATAAAGATTGAGGAAAAGGCTCATAGATTTGGCAATTTAGGGATCTTTTGTAACTTAGGAGGAAAAAGTTAGAATTGAGTGATAAGGTTGGAAGCCAGATCACGTAGAGATTTTCAGAGAATGAGAGGAAAGGTGGTAGAAACACTGATTCTAGAAAGCTTTCTCCAATCATTTAGACACAAACTGGAAGAGATATATGAGAAAATATCTAGCAGAGGTGCTTAGACCAAGTAAGCGGTGTTTGTTGTTGTTTTAATCTGATGAAGGAGATGAGCTTGACTGAAGGCAGCAAGCAGAAAGTGGCCAATACACAAGGAGAAATTGAAGGTTAGTGAGAGAGTAGGAATGATAACAATATACTAGAGAGGACAGGATGAAATGGGATTAAAGATGCATTTACAAGGTTTGCCTTGTCAAGGAAAAGGGATACTTCTTCATGCAAGACAGAGATGAAGTATCTGAATACCATGAAATGAGGAGAGAAAAGGTAGCTCTTGGTGAATATCATCATTTTTCCCCCTTTGAAGTATGAAGAAATGTTGGGTGGCATGTTATCTAGCTCTCCTAGGTATGATCTCTCAATAGGGTTAATATGCAATCCATGTGAACCTTTACTGAAGCCACTGACAAAAATATTAAACAGAGGATAGCTACACAAATATCCCTAAGACCACCAGAAGTCGTCCAATTAAATATTGAACCATTAATGACTGAACTTTGCAGTATTTTGAACAATTTTGAATTCATCTACTTATACTATATTACCTAGATTTAACCCTGTTTGCCTCAGTTTCCTCAACTATGAAATGGGCTGGAGAAGGAAATATCAAACCACTCCAATAACTTTTTCAAGAAAATTTCAAATGGAGGTCACAAAATCATGCATGACTGAAAGAATTGAGCCTATGATCAATGCTGTACAGTACAATCATGATGTATATGATACACTCCATCAGATCATTTATTAAGTCATATTTTCCAAGATTTTCCATATTTCCCTAACACCTCTTTGTTCTGAAGCACCTGAGTATCAAAATTGGTTTAGGGGATTTTCATTTTTTCTTATTCTTTCTCTACCTTTCCTCTTAAAGATTTAAGAATAAAATGATCTTTATAGTGAACTGTTTACTCATTACTACAAGATGACAAAATATCCTATTAAGTGTTGTTGGGGGGTGTTTTTTGCTTGCTTTGGACATGCCAATAAAGAGACTCTTCCTAAAGCAGATTTAGAATCAGCAGATTTAGTTTCAAAACTGATTTTTGCCACCTAATACTTGTATGACCTTGGATAAATTATTGTACTTTCCTGAATTTAATTTGGTTTGTCTGTGAAATGAATGTGCTGGATAAAATGAAAACTAAAGTCCTTTTAGGGATGCTAGAGAGAGCACTGGTACTGGAGTCAGGAAGAATTGAATCCAAATTTAGGGTCACATGGCTAGGTGAAAAATACTACCTACCTCCAAATAGAGAACTGATGGACTCAGATTATAGAATGAAGCATATTTTTTCTCTTTATTTTTCTTGCCTTTTTTGGGAACATAGCTACTATGGAAATGTTTTTATGACTTCAAACATATAATAAATATCATGTTGCCTTGCTTTACCTTCTCAATGTGTGAAGGTGAGGTTGGAGTTGATGGGGTACACCCTTGAACTCTCCTTGAATC
>CM053600.1:52974923-52987187 GCA_028646575.1 Pseudocheirus occidentalis | reverse complement strand
GTTCTGATCCACTTTCAATACAAGTGTCACAAATACTTAGGCTCCCTAAGACTCTACCCATTATGGCAAACTTAATAAACTTTGTTTTACTTTGACTGAGAGAAGGCTCTTGTCAAAGTCATTCGGCAGTATCTGCTATGTGGGTATTTGAGGTTCTTGAGCACCCCATCCCAAAACCTTAACAAAGGGAGTGAGCAAAAGAGGGAACTGAAAATTAAAAAAAACATTTTTTCTTAAAGTCAGAATAATCTCTTAGGTTCTAGCATACTGGAAATATTACAGAGAACAGTCCTGATGGTAGACTGTTGCCTGATGACTAACACAGGCATGAATAGAGTCCCATCACCAATGGTACTAGGTGACCAGTTCTTGAGTTGAGACAATCTATGAGACAAAACAAACAAATGAAATGATACAGAATAAAAAAAATTATCTAGGTACCATTTGTGAAATCACACAGTGCCTTTGAGAAACCCACATTATCCCTAACACAAAAACCCAACTTTTAAATGCGTATATTCTCATGGCAAAGCTGTGTGGTTTCAAGTTTTATAATACCTAAGTCTTTGAGGAATTAAAGTTAATGAGTGATCTAAAAGCAAAGCAAAAGTTCATAGTGAACTCAAATAAACAGTAACATATCTCCAGTATTCTAGATGTGGTGTGATTTCATGGTAGAAATGTATGATTGGAGAAGAAAGTCAGTTGGTCATGCAAGATGAATGAAGAATAACAATGATGGCAAAACCCTTTGGTTTCACTTAAACCCATAAAATGTAAACAGACTTGGAGGAAGGTCACTAGGACATTGAGGAGATCCTCTATGGAAGAACATGGGTAAGAGCATTACAGAAAAGAAGACAAAAATGGATTATGATTTACACTAATAAAACTCATACAGCTATGAAAGCACCATTCCTCTGAATTGTATATGTGTGCATGAAGGTATTTTTTTCTCAATTCTAATTTCTTGGAAAATACTCTTTGTTGTGACAGTCCTGTCAACATTTAGCAAATTAAAGTAGGAACAAATGGAATATCAAACTTATAATGAGCCAGGCTCATCAGGCATTGAAGCTGTCATAAACTCAGGGATAAGAAAAAAATCCATTTAATAGTAATCTCCTCTATAATGTAGAACATAACATAATGTTAGCTACTGTGATGGCAAGCAAAGAAGTAGTTAACACTTTATTTCAGCTATTGAATTAACACCTTGTTTCAGTTCAAGTTTCTTTTGAGTCTTGTATCATGTCTGTTATGAAACAGAACCTATGAACCACACAACTTGTGAACTTCTGGAGAGGAGCTAATGACCATACATAAGGAGAAGCCCAGGCTAAAGACAGCAGAACTGAGAACTCTTTTGGTGGCAGAGTCCAGAGGGAGAAAACTTGTGGTGTCCCAGTCCTCTGTTTTGTTTGTGCTGATGTTTGCGATACTTTGTACAGAAGCCCTGGGACCTTACTGGAAGCCTTGAAGGAGGACTTTCTGATTGTCTGTTTACAAAAGGAGGATTTCGGAGGTCCTGGGATTTACTGATGATATATATTGGCCTCTTGGACCTTGTTTGTGGGTCTTTTTGGATTTCTATGTTGATGATTTGTGTTGACCTCTTTGACTTTGATTGTGGGTCTGAGTTGATTTCACAAGCAGATAGTGAATTGATGGCAGTGCTGGCAATGTGTATGACTACTTTTGTGGTTCTATTAAGCTTTGTCTCCCAAGAAACAGGAAATGTGAAGGACTTGAGGTAGACTGAACACTGTGAGATGCAATATGGAAAGGGAACTGGATGAAGAACTGAAAAAGCAGCTGGACAAGGAACTAGGAGCTGCCTGCCTTTGAACCGAGGTGACAGTTGGAGCTGGGACAATGGAAGCCGAGAGCAAGCCTTGAGTCAACCTGTAAGAAGACTTTACTTGGATGCTGTGTAATGTCTGAGATTCTGATTTATTATGACCTAGGGGTAGAAGACTTGACCTTTGTACTTTGTGTCAATTAAGGAGGCTTGTCTCCTTAAGGGTGTTTGAATTAAGGATTTACTAAATGAAGGACTTAATTAATGAACGTTATCTTTTCTTAAAACTATGTGACCACTTTAGTGAATACTATGTGGCCACTTTAGTGAAAAATTGTGAAGTTATAGCATTCTTAATGTTGTACTTTGTTTTCTGTGGATGTTTTGTTCTGATTTGTTACTGAATAAATAGAGAGTTTACTATATTGTGTAATCAGAACCTTCAAAGCTGTTCACAGTGGCAGTCCTCTAGAAAACTGCTGGAGCTTGGCTTTGCAGCTGTGTATCAGATATTTGATATTGTTTTATTAGGGTAATTCAGTGGACATTCTTACCCTAATAAAACAATATCAAATATCAAATCAGAACAAAACATCCACAGAAAACAAAGTACAACATTAAGAAAAGATAAGGTTCAAGCCAAACAGAACTGCTGATGGAAAACGGAATCCCATGGAGTGTTCTGAGTCCTTCCTTAGAAATGAGTTTTGTATGCCACCCTCCAGCACTATAGAAGGAAGAGCAAGTTGCGGGTGAATTGAGAAGTTATAGAATATCAAAACTTTAGTCAGTTAGCATAGTGATGAGATTTCATGGAATTAGCATGCCTTAGTATTGGCATGGTGTGGACAAGTAATTTAATCTCCATCTCTCTCATTTTGTCTTCTATAAGATGACAATAATAATAGCACCTACCTCCCAGAGTTTTTGTGGGGATCAAATGTAATCATATTTGTAAAGCACTTAGAAAACTTTAAAACATTACTTAAATGCTAGCTATATTTTGACCACTGTATTGATTCACCTATTTGATTAAAATTCTACTTTATTTCATGCTCACAATCATAGACTAAGTTAGAATTCTATCACTACCACTGACTTTTCTACTCAATCAGTAAATTGCTTCTAATCTCTAAGCTTCATTCAGCACATATTTATCGGATGGGTATTGTGTATAAATAATTTATTTGTATAAATCAACTCTTCAAGACTTGACAGTACATTTTTTTAAATTGATGCTGAAACACAGGACTAAATACTTATAGATTATTGCTTCAAGGGTTCATAGTATTAAGTGATCCTTGAATCTTTCAAAGTTGTGTTTCCATAAAATGGTTTGTTTAAAGTATATATTGTTCTCCTGGTTCTGCTCATTTCACTCTGTGTGAAATTTCACTAGTAAGGTTCATACACACCTTACTAGTTTTTCTCTGAATCCATCCCTTTTGTTATTTCTCACTAAGTCTGAGGTTTTACCTAATACCCATCAGATTGGAAAATATGAACCAAACTGGAAAATGAAAGCTGTTAGAGGCAACATAAAAAGACAGGCATACCAATATATTGTTAGGGAAGTGCAAATTTGTCCAACTGCTCTGGAAAATCATTTGGGACCTTACCCCCAAAAAGTTGCTAAACAATGCTAATTCTTTGACCCAGCAATATTATTGCAAGTATTATACTGTAAAGAGAAGAGAAAAATAGGAAAAGGACCTATAGGTATGAAACTATTTATAGAGGTACTTTTTGTTGTAGCAAAGACCTGGAAAACAAATGATGCTCATGAATTGTGGAATGACTGAAGAAATTATGACATTTACATATTATAGAATATTCTTGTAGTGTAGTTTTACTAAGAAGAGGAGGAGGAAGAATGGGAGAGAGTAATAGGGGGAGGATAGGAAAATAATCTTAGAATAGTTAGCTATTTCTGTTCTTATTGATAAGGCTTTTCTTTCTTCATTAAATATTTTTTTTATTGATGACTAGTTATACATCCCCAACTTTTACATGGCAAACAGTAGCAAATGTCTCTATTACATATTAACATACCACCGGCAATTTATATAATAACACAATTTATGCAGAACAAAAGATTCTTGCCAAGCAAAAGGTAATGGAACAACATCTTATGTGTGCTTAAGTAAGGACAGTTACACAGATAAAGGATGGAAAAGACTTTGTGATCTATACTGGTGGAGTAAGCATCGACAATAATAAAAACAAAATTGCATCTAAAGAATCCAGGAGTTTCAGAGGGCAAATCAGTTCTTAAATATTTCATCAACTTTAAATATAATAATCAATTTTCCAAAAGTCACAGTTAAATCAGAAACTTCCTATAATCTATCTCAAATCCCCATTATTAATGTGCTTTCCCCCATTATGGATTGCTAATTATGAAGAGTGAAGTCATATACTTATTTCCTCTTTAAAAGTCTTCCTTCTTGATGAATTTGAAATACATTTATGAGAAATTTAAAATACATGTGAAGGTTTGCATCGTGGTGCCAACAGATAATAAATGATAGAAATCATTAGCAACATAAAATATTAAATTCTCTTTTCCTATTTTCTAAAAAATAAAACTACAAATTAAACAGAAACCTTATGTTATTTTGACAGCATAACAGACAATATAAAAACACAAAATAAAACTTAAGAGGGGAGACTTCAATTTTCATTGCTAGTATATGCTAGTGTTTTCTGAGTTTTCTCAAGAATTTCATTTAAGGAATGGAGTCAAGATGGTGGAGTAAAAGCAGCAACTTGATTGATCTGACCCCAAACCCCTCCAAATAGCCATTAAAAATGATTGTAAAGAAATTCTAGAGCAGCAGAATCCACAGAATGACAGACTGAAACAAATTTCCAGCCAAAGAATACTGGGAATGTTAACAGGAAGGGTTTGTTTTACCAATCTGACAGAGGAGGCAGTACAATGCAAAATGCACTAGCACAAAATTATTGGACCACCTGAAAGCCATGATAAAAAAGAGCCTAGAAATCATCCTTCAAGAAATTCTCAAGGAAAATTTGCCTGATATTCTAGAGCCAAAGGGCAAAATAGAAATGGAAAGAATTCACCAATCACCTCTTGAAAAAGATCCCCAAAAAGAAAACTCCTAGCAAAATCATAACCAAATTCCAGAATTCCCAGGTCATGGGGAAAATATTACAAGCAGTCAGGAAGAAACAATTTGAGTATTATGGAAACAATCAAGATAACAGAAGATCTAGCAGCTTCTACATGTATGGATTGAAGGGCTTGGAATATGATATTCCAGAAGGCAAAGAAGCTAAGATTAAAACCAAGAATCACCTATCCAACATGTCACCTAAGTATAATGCTTTCAGGTAAAATATGGTCATTCAGTGAAATAGAGCTCTTTCAATCATTCTTGATTAAAAACCCAAACCTGGACAGGAATTTTGACTTTCAAATACAAGGAGCAAGAGAAGTATGAGAAGGTAAACAAGAAAAAGAAACAATAAGGAACTTATTTAAGTTCAACTATTTGCATTTGTATATGGAAAAAATGATCATTGTAACTTTTGAGACTTCTCAGTATGAGTTTAGTTTAAGGGAATATGTATGTATATTTATACACACACATATATGAGGGGGTATATGCATATAAATACATAAGTGAGTGTGTGTTTATGTGTGTACGCGTATACTTAGACAAAGGGCACAGGATCAGGAGCACAGGAAGAGATGATACCTAAAACACAAAATTGCAAGGTAAGAGAGGAATATAAGGGGAGAAGGAGAAAGGGAGATATAGAATAGGGTAAATTGTCTCACACAAAGGGGCAAGAGAAAAGTGTCACAATGGAGGGGGAGAGGAAGAAGGTAGTGGGTTAACTTTCCTCTCATTGAATTTGGCTTAAGGAGGGAACATACACACTCAATTGGGTATCTTACCTTACAAGATAGTAGGGGAGAGGGGGATAAGAGTGGGAATGGTATTTCCTTTGTTTTCTAAACTAAGCGCAAGATTGATTATTAAATATTTATACTTAAATAATTGCTGGGCTTTAGGTGTAAAAAACATTTAATAGCTATAAATAATGAACTTTTGTCATTTCTGTCCTAGGTAGATAAAGTAGATAAAGTCTCTGTCTATGAAAATCTACTTGTTTTTACCATCTTGAATGAATTAAATCTTTCTTTTTCCCCTTTTTCTAGGGCATAACAAATGTACAATGCCCTAATGCTTCCTCTGTCCTTGAATAAAAAGTTTTACAAACTCAATCACTCCTAGGCATAATGTCTGATTAGGCATAATGCTGCTTCCCCAGGTATAATTGCAAGTACTAGCAATATATAATGGTCAATTTTTATTTGGAGGAGGGGTGCATAGACCACTTGTCTGAACCAATCATCCTAGTGATACATAGAGATTTTGTTTCCACTATTTTATATCACAGAAACAGAATTTGAGAGTTGGAAAAGACTTCATTAGCCATCTAGTAGACAAACAAATTTCCACTAAAGTGTCCTGTCAGTTTGTTCTTGAGAAAGCTCATTCAACTTTTGGATAGTTATATATTTTAGGATCTTTATTCTGGTATCAAGACTAAATTTGTCTCTTTACAACTTCTACCCGTTGCTCCAGATTCTACCCTCTAGAACCAGAACAACCTTCCCTATCACACCCCTTCAGATGCTTGAAAGATAACTATTCTGTTTCCTCACTTCTAAAACTAGTCTTATTTTTTCTAGGCTAAAACTGCATAGTTCTTTCTGGTGTTCCTCATAGTCCTTGGATTCAAGATCCTTTTTCATACAGGTTATTAACTTCAAGTCATTCCTATTTAAGACGTGATCTTTCTTAAACTGTGGTGCCTCAAACTGAGCTGTTTAGGTCTTCAGAAGGTAAGTATGGTGGGACTGTTATCTCCCTATTACTGGATGCTATCTCCTTTTTAATGTTGATTAAGATTAACTGAGATTTTTATGTTTGCTTTTTGGCTGCCACATCAATAGACTGATTTGTAGTGAGCTTGCAATCCATGAAAATCCCCAGATTTTATTTTTTTCTAGAACAACTGCTGTTTAACCATGCCTCAACAATCTTATAAAGTTCAGTGTGTATGTGTATATGTGTCTGTGTCTGTTTCTGTGTGTCTGTGTGTATCCAAGCGGGAGATTTTACTGACTTTATTAGATTCAGCCTAACTCTAACCTGTCATGGTCCTTTTGAATCTTGACTCTGTCATTCACTGTGTTAGCTATCCCTCCCAGCTTTGTGTCACCTACAAATGACATAGAGATGCCATACACACTTTGATCCAAGTCATACATAAAAATGATAAATGGCTCACTGGGTTACTCCATTAAAGTAGAGTATCTTTGGATACCTCTTGCTAGATTAATATTTAACCATTAAGAACAACCTTTCGAATCTGTCTATCCAAATAGTTCCTAATCTATACTGTAATATTATCTACTTAATGATTAGAAGGCTTCTAAACCTCAGGTCCATTAAATTGTTTTTATATTAATATTTTGATAACTGCACTTCAATATCCTTTCCTTCCTTTATAATCTTGCATATTTACAATGCCTCACAAGACACAGGGAAGTTTTAAAGTATGTGCAAATTGAATATTACAGAATATTTAAGATAGTAAAGATGTATATTATTCCCTTTCTCACATGCCATAGTCCCCTGAACTGGTTTTGTTGATGCAAATTCTTCATCTGCTGATCCTGTGTCTCTAGTCATTCCATATTCTTGGTATATTCTTCCTCTCATCTCTGCTCTAAGACTCCCTAATATCCTTCAAGCTTAGGTCAAACATCCTCTTTTACATAGCTCCTTTGCTGATCCTTTCTGCTACCAGTGTCTCTGCTAATTAATTTGTATTTATTTTGTATATTAATCTATGAATGTGTGTACATGTATGTGTGCGTATGTGTATATATGTTTCCCTGACCATATATAAGCTCCTCAAGAGCTTATATTTGTAATTTGTAATTCCAGTGCCTGGCACATAATAGTTGCTTAATAAATGTTTGTTGATTCTTTGAAATCATAGGGTCATACATTCAAGGCTGGAATATGTCTTAGTAAACCTCGCATGCTCTGCTACTTCAATTTACAATTCACAAAACTGAGATTCAGGAAAGTTAGGTAAATTATTCTTCTGCATTTTGGGACCTTACGTATGTTAGAGGGATTCATACTTCTGACAAGGGTTGAACTACCTTACCTCAGAAGTTTCCTCCAACTCTAAAATTCAGTAAATCAACTGTTACTATTGTTGAAGGAGTCCTAAACAAGTTGCAGCAAAGGAATATAATGCAATATATTATTGTAATGTAAAAACATGTCAAACATGATAGCTACAGAGAGATATGTGAAAACTTACATGAACTTGTGGGAGTGACAATGATACAGTTGAACGAGTGTTAAAACCGATGCCACATGTTCTAGGTTTGCATTCTGGCATTGCCATTTTTGTGTGATTTAAGATTGGAAGAAGGAGTATACCAAGGCTATATATTGTCATTTTATTTATGCAACATATGAAAAGTACATCAAACTAATTTCTGGAGTGGCTGAATCAAAAGCCAGAATTAAGGTTGTCAGGGGAAATATCATCAATTTCAGTTGTGCCGACAATACCACTCTGATGGCAGAAAGCGAAGAAAAATTAGGAAGCTTCTTGATGAGGGTGAAAGAGGAAAGTGTCAAAGCTAACTTGTAGCTTAACATAAAAAAACCTAACATCTTGGCAACTAGTCACATTACTTCTTGGCAAATAGAGGGAGAAAAATGGAAGCAGTGTCAGTTTTTTATATTTTTGGACTCACTGCAGATGGTGACTGCAGTTACGAAATTAAGACACTTGCTCCTTGGAAGGAAAACTATGGCAACTCTTCACAGCATACTAAAAAGCAGAGATATCACCTTGCCAACAAAAATCCATGAAATCAAACCTATGGTTTTTCTAGTAGCAATGTATGACTGTGAGAGCTGAACTATAAGGAAAGTTGAGTGCTGCAGAACTGACACTTTCAAACTGTGATGCAGCAAAAGACTTTTGAGAATCCCTTGGACAGCAAGGAAATCAAATCAGTTAATACTTAAAGACGTTAATTCTAGTTATTCATTGGCAGGTCAAATACTGAAAATAAAGCTTAAATACTTTGACCACAAACTAAGAAGACAGGACTCAATAGGAAAGACTGATGTTGGGAAAGACTGAAGGCAAAGGGAAAAGTGGATGGGAGAGGATAATATAGATAATTAGGGTCATGGAAACTATAAGCATTAACTTGGATGGATTTCAAGAGAGAGTGGAGGATAAAATGGACTGGCATGTGATAGTTCATGTGGTCACAAAGAGTCAGACATGACTGAATGACCAAAGAACAGCAATAACTGTGTGACCGTGAGTCTCTGTTTCCTCAACTATAAAATTAGAGTTTTGAAATAGGAACTTTGGCTCTATTTATTTAATTCTGTCTATCTCAGGAACCAGAAGGTACGTAGAAAGCGTACTGGATCATCTATCATGTATATTCAAGTAGAGTCTTTTTTTTTGCTTTTTGAAGGGCAATTGGGGTTAAGTGACTTGCCCAAAGTCACATGGCTAATAAGTGTTTCAAGTGTCTGAGGCCGGATTTGAACTCACATCCTCCTGACTCCAGGACCAGTGCTCTACTCACTGCACCACCTAGCTGCCCCTCAAGTAGAGTCTTGTGTCAATTATTCAAAGACAATTGCTTCTAGTTTGGGGGTTCATATGTATCAGAGTAGGTAGTTTGCTGTGATTTTTGAAAAGTCAGTCCTTGAAATAAGAATTCTTAAAGTTGTCTTTAAAACTGTCACTGTTATCCAAATCTCAAAAATGACTTATACTTTAGGACTCATCAGATGTGAATATATTTTATCACAAAACTTTCCAGACTACTTAGTCTCTGGGATATCATGATTTAAAATACAAAATGAAATCATTGTCTGCAGAGGTGAAATTGAAATCATTCAGTTGGTATTGTTATGAATCATACCAATGACTTCCCAGAACATATCTTTGCTAACTTTTCACCAAAGCCAAAATAAAACAAATTCAGTGATGCTTTGGGTCATATTATTTCAATACTTGAATTTTCTAGATATAATCAAAATGTTGGCAACTCTTTCAGATTATTTCTATTTAGTGCCCCAAAACCATAATTTACTAAATGGTACTAAGAGTCCTAGAAGAAAAAAAAAGACGAAGGGTCTCAAAATTTATTTCTCTTGGGAGAATAAGCTATCTAGAGTTCATCCTGTCCATCCTCTTGGTTGTTATTATTTCTGTAGCACATCTTTGAAATTATGAGCATACAATGTGAAGGAGTTTGCAGATCCTATACATGATTGTATGCCACCATGGGGGGGTCGGGTGGGGGATGGGGAGGAAGGGGAGAAAAATCTATAACTGAAGTGACTATGGAACAGAATCTTGTAACCTATAAGTGAACAAACAAGTTAACTTTAAAAATAATAATAATAAAATAAAATTTAAAAAAATTTAAAAAAAATAAAAAGTGAAAAAAAAGAAATTATGAGCATTTTGATTATTTTTATTTACTACATGATTCCAGGAATTATTGTCCTTTCTCTTTATGTTTGTAAGCTGTTGTCTTTCTGTTATCTGTCTATCTATTTGTCCATCTATCTATCTATCCCATATCTACCTCATAGACTCACTTCATTCTACCATGGGCTCACTTAGGTCCTCCCTTTTCCAGGAAGCTTCTAAAACTCACAATATTTATTCTGGGAATAGGACCAATTTAACATACTCCAGCAGTCATTAAAAAATTACATCATACCTTTAACAATTACTCTGGATATATTTCATTACCTCTTATTGATTTATTGTTGTGACTTATAATGGATTTTTGTCTTCACTCCTACATTTTTGGTGATTCTCTTCTAAAAATTTATATTGGTGCAATGTAGCATGATTTTGCTGCTGGCCCCTTTGGATTGTGTTTTGGTTGTTTTGCTATTAAGCTCCTTACTTCTAAGAAGGCCCATTTCTCAACTTTTCTTACTTTTTTATAAGTTAGTTCCACATTCTCTGGGGCTATATGATAAATTCCCTAAATGGGCACCTTGCATGAACCACCACCAGACTTGAATGCCTGGATTCTGCTTTAGGGCACTGAAATTTTGAAGGTACTAACATTGTAAACAATGACTTTTAAAAGATTGCACAATTTTAAAATGTTTTAAAATAACATTTTGAAAATGCTTATATTTAAATGGCATAGAAAAATTAAACTCAGAAAGAAATACAACCAGATTAGTTTCTTCCATGATGGCCAGATCTTGAGTCCTTAAGTGAATTTCTCCCTGATTGACCTATTTCTTCCCCCAACTTGCTTTGCAGTTCTTTCAGTGGTTTTAAATTATCTCAGTGTATGTTTGGGGAGAGGAGTCTATCTTTTCTCTCAGAGTCACTCTTCAATATTGTCTTTTGTTCTTCCCTTCAAACTTATAATATTTGACCATCATAAATTACAAAAAACAAAACAAAAACATTTGATGGAATGTTTCATGTTGCTAATTGTAATAACTTAAACTATTTGGTATTATTCCTACAGTTTAGTCCTTTGTCCTTTTGCTCTTCTTTCAGAAAGTTCATTTTGTTCATGGTTTTGATGATCAACTCTCTGTCATGTTACTCAAAAATAAAACCCCTATATTTACCAGCCTGATCTTTAATTTTAATATTTTCTTTTTAATATCTCATTGTCATCTCAAACTCAATGCATGTACAGTTAAACTTATCACGTATCTCTAAAGAATCCCCTACCTTCTAATCCCTGGCCTGGTCTATGTCATTAGTACTACTATTTTTTCTAGTCATTCATCTTTAAAGACTTTAAAGACTAATCGGTAGAAAAATATTAAAATTAGAAGAACCGATGAGTACCAAAATATCCAAAAGATTGCTAGTATTTCTAAATGAATATTGCAAAAGAAAATTGTATTAACACATGATGAAATATTGAACACTACTTACTCCCAAGTGAGCATCTATTCCAAGATGTTCCAGAAAGGATTAAAACAGTAATAAGATTATTGAGAGAAGTTAAGAGGGAATAAATTGAAGAATTTATGGCCTATGTAGCAGAAATGGTTAGCAAAATAGAAAAAAAAATGAATCCAAAGTGGCAAGTCTCTCAAAAGAAGGAAAAGAGAGGAAAATAAAAGACTGAAAATACAAATATACTGCAGTGAAGTACAATTTTGAAGAGGAGAACAAAAAACACCCAACAGTGTTAAAAGACTACATTATATATAGATATAAATATGTGTGTAAACATGGACATATATATGTGTGTATGCATACATACACATACACACACATAGTAAACATGGACATATATGTGGGTATGCATACATACACATACACATACACATACACATACACATCCATAGGGAGGGGAG
>CM053600.1:52917902-52974423 GCA_028646575.1 Pseudocheirus occidentalis | reverse complement strand
TGCTTTCTATTTTTTCATTTCTTTTTAACTGTTTAATAGTATCTTGGTTTCTCATAAAGTCATTAGCTTCCACTTGCTCCACTCTAATTCTGAAGGAATTATTCTCTTCAGAGATTCTTTTGAGATTCTTTTTCCCTCTGGGACGTTTGACTTTTTAAGGCATTCTTCTCCTCATTGGCTTTCTGGGCCTCTTTTGCCATTTGAGTTAATCTATTCTTTAAAGTGTTGTTTTCTTCAGTCAGGTTGTTGGCTTTCTTTTCATGATTTTCTCGTATCGTTCTTATTTCTCTTCCCAATTTTTCCTCCACTTCGCTTATTTGGTTTTCAAATTCCTTTTTCACTTGATGTATAGCTTCTAGGCATTCTTCAAGTGTCTTGGAAGCATTTGGTGTGGGAGTTCTGACTGGGTTGTCTTCCTCTCATTCCATGCTTTGATCCTTTTCATCTACAAAAAAGGATTCTAGAATTTTATTGCTGTTCTTATTTTGCTTCCTTTTCCTCATGTTGGCCAGTCAATTAATTGGTTGGTTTTTTTTAGCTCTGTGAAACTCTGCTTCCAGGGGTAAAGCTCTGTTCCCAATCACTGGGGTTTTCCCAGCTGCCAGAGCTATTAGAGGGGTGTTGCAAGTCCCCCCAACTTTGGCTTGCTGAAAGCACACCCCAGGTCCACCACCCAAGGCCTCTATCTGGATCCAGGCCACTCAATGCAAGAGCACTTGGCCCTGATCAATCAATTTAGGCCCCCTGCAGAATCCACAGGCTAGCGGCTCTGAAGCAGCCCAGTGGGGGGCTGCCACTAGTTACAGCAGATCCTGCCCTTCCCCCACTGCTTCCCTGCCCCGGGGGCAGATTGGCCAAACTGCTTTTCCTCCCCCAAATTTAGTTTCAAAATGTCACTTTCATTGACCATCTCTGATCCTGGTTTGCTAGGTTTGAAGATCCCCTCAGGTGCTTTAAATCTTCTCTGAAGTAGACTCTTGCTGTGGCTTAGGAGGTTTGGCTTCTCCTGGCTACCCTGGGTCCTGGCCGTGTTGTGGTTTTTGGGATGGGCTGGCCTGCTGGATGAGCCCCTCCTGCCAGGCTGCCCCTCTCCAATGCCTTTTTTTCATGCCTTGGTAGATGTGGACGTGCTGGAGGCTGTATATCTTCTCTCCTGCAGACTGACTGCTGTGAGGCTTGGCTCAGTTCAGCTCCTTCCCACCACCCCGGGCCTGTCTGTATTCTTGGCTTCAGGCTGGGCTGGCCTTGGCTCCTGGCCCGCCGTGATGAGCCCCTGCTACCTAGCTGCCTTCTGCGAGAGATGTGTTTTCTGTATTTTTGTGTTTGAGAGTCCTACACTTTGTCTTGGGTCATATTTTATGGTTGTTTAGGGTAGTTGTTTAGGAGCTGCAGGGCTTTGCGGCTTCTACTCCACCATCTTGGCTCTGCCTATATGTATAACTCTTAAGAAGTTTATCACTATTAGGACAATGAGAAGGAATATACATAGACAGAGAATGCAGGTGTGATTTGACTAGGATGGAATGATATAAAAACAAATATTAAGGGGTGAGAAAGAAAATTGCACTGGAAGAAAAGGAAAGGAAAAATATAATGAGGCAAATTATCTCACACAAAAGAGGCACAAAAAGAACTATTATAATAGAGGGGATTAGGGGAGATGGCTCAAAGAGGGAATAACACTCCTTTGGGCATGTAAATCTATCTTATGTTATAAGGAAGTAGAAAAGGATAGGGATAAAAAAGAAGGGGATGGTGCTGATATAATTGAAGGTGGCTTGGAGGAAGTGGTGGACAAAAGTAGAATACTTGTGAGGTGGGAAAGGGTGAATGTAAGAAAGAGAGAAGGAGAGACTAGGTGGGGAAAAGGAGTGGAATACACAGTAAGTTATTACAATTGAAAATGTTAATAGGTTGAACTTATCCATAAAACAGAAGGAGATAGCAGAATGGATTGAAAATCACAATCCGACAATACCCTTTTTGCAAGAAACACATTTAAATTAGAGACCTACAAGGTAAAGGTAAAACATTGGAATAGACTATATTATGCTTTAGCTGAAATTTAAAAAAGGAAGAGCAGCAATCATGATCTCAATCAAAGCAAAAGCAAAAATCTAATTGAAAGAGGTAAATATGGAGACTATATATTGATAAATGTGCCATAGATAATGAAGCAATATCAATATTAAATAAATATATACTTGATGGGGGGTAAGGAGAGAATTTGGAACTCAATATTTTTAAAATGTGTTAAAAATTATTTTTACATGCAACTGGGAAATAATAAAAATGCAATAAGGCTTAAAAATCTATCTTGCCCCACAGGAAAAGAGGAGGGGAAGGAGATAAGAGAAGGGGAGGGAGTGATAGAAGGGAGGGGAGATTAGGAGAAGGAGTGATAAGAATGCATGCTGTCATGGGGTGGAGAGAGATGGGAGATAAGGAAAAAATTCAGAACTCAAAATCTTGAGGAAATGAATGTTTGAAAAGTTTATTAAATAATAAAAAAATTAAAAATATGTAGCAAATGGCATAGCATTCAAATTTTAAAGGAGTAATTAAATCAATGATAGGAGGAAATAGAAAATAAAATTCAGGTAGTAGAGGATTTCAACTTTCTATTCTTAGAATGAGAAAAAATCTAACCACAAAATTAAAAAAAAAAGAACTTAAGGAAATGAATTAGATCTCTAGAGAAAATTGAATGGGAATAGAAAAGAATATAACTTTTTCTCAGTGGTAAATGACATCTACAAAAAAAAACTGATGATGTATGAAGGTATAAAAACCTCACAACCACATGCAGAAAAGCAGAAATGTTAAATAATCCTTTTCAGATCATAATGCAATATAAATATACATTCAGTAAAGGACAGTGCAAAGATAGATTTAAAATTAGTTGGAAATTAAGTAATCTAATCATAAAAAAACAAGTTGATCAAAGATCAGATCATAGAAACAGTCAATGATTTCATTAAAGCAAATGACAACAATGAAGCAATGCTCCAAAATTTACGGGATGTAGCCAAAGCAGTACTGAAGGGAAAAATTCCAACTCTAAATGATTACATCAATAAAAATAGAGGAAGAGTAGATCAAGTAATTGAGCAAGTAACTAAAAAAAAGCTAGAAAAAGAACAAATTAAAAATCCCTACTGAAACACCAAATTAAAAATCATGAAAATCAAAACAAAGATTAATCAAATTTAAATTAAGGAATGCATTAAACTAATAAATAGTTCCAATAGTATTTTTTTATTTAAACCACCCCCATCTACCTGTAGAAACCATTGACTAATATGACTTTAAAAAAAATAAGAAAATGAAATTACCAGTATCAAAAAGTAAAAGGGTAAATTACCACCAATGAAGAGGAAATTAAAACTACTGCTAGAAAATATTTTATCCCATTATATGCAAATATATCTGGCAATCTCAACGAAATGTAAGAATATTTACAAAAATATAAATTCCCAAATTAAGAGAAGAAGAAATCAAATATTTAAATAACCCCAATTTAGAAAAAGTAATTAAACAAAACATCAATGAATTACCTAAGGGGAAAAAAAGAGAACCAGATGGATTAACAAGCAAATTCTACCAAACATTTAAATAATAATTAATGCCAATACTATTTAACTATTTGGAAAAATTGGCAAAGAAAGAGTCCTACCAAATCTCTTTTATGAAACATATATGGTGCTGATACATAAACCAACAAAAGTTAAAACAGAAACAAAACTATAAACCAATGTCCCTAGTGAATATTGCAGCAAAGATTTTAAATAACAAGAATCTTAAACAATGACCAGGTGTGATTTATACTAGAATGCACAGCAGATTCAATATGAGGAAAACTATCAGCACAACTGACCATGTCAATAACAAAACCAATAGAAATGATATAATTATTTTGGTAGATTCAGAAAAAACCTTTGATAAAATACAATACCCATTCCTATTAAAAAGTGTATCGAGCATAGGAATAAATGGAGCTTTCATTAAAATAATGAGTAATGTCTACCTAAAACCACAGTAAGCATTACCCATAATGGGGGGGGGGAGAACTAGAAGCCTTACAATAAGATTAGGGTGAAGAAAGGATGCTCATTGTCTCCACCATTATACAATATTTTACTAGAAATGCTAGCTATACTGATAAGAAAAGAAAAAGAAATTTTAAAAATAAGAATAGGCAATGAGGAAAGAAAACTATCGCTGTTCACAGTTATGGTAGTATACTTAGAGAGTCCTTGAGAATCAACTAAAAATTACTTGAAATAATTAACAACTTTAGCAAAGTTTCAGGATATGAAATAAACCAACATAAATCATCCATATTTCTATATATTAACAAGACAGTCCTACAGGAAGAGACTGAGAAATTCCATTTAAAAATAACTGTGGACAAAATGAAATATTTGGGAATTTATCTGCTGTAAAGCCAAGCACAAGCAGCTTTCCAGAAGAATGCTACTGTGAACAGCTTTTAAGTTTCTTATTACATAATATAGTAAACATTTTATTGATTAAATAACAAATCAGAGCAAAACATTTGCAGTAAATCAAGGTACAGCATTCACAATGTTACAACTTATCACAGAAAATCAAAATAAAGCATTCACAACAACTTATCACAAAAAATGGCCACATAGTTTTCACGACAGTGGTCACACAGTTTTGAACAAAGTATAATCATTTACTCAATCACTTAGCAACTCAATCATTCAATCATCCTTAAGGAGGTTTGCCATACTTAAGGAAGTTAAGGCTTAACAGAGCCACAAACAGGTTCATGCAAAGTCCCAGTATCACAGTCATGCTTCCTGAGTCTTTGGCAGCTCCCAGGAAAATCTGGTAGCTCTCCAGCAGAAGCTCCAGCTTGTTACCAGAATCAAAATCACTTCATCCAGGTTCCCAAAATCAAAATCATTCTCTCCAGCCAGAGGTTTTTCCTCTTCAGCCTCCTCAGCAGCAGCTGCTTCTGCCTCCACAAAGCTAATCCCAAGGAGTTCTGACTCTCCCTCTTTGGAGCTTTTCCTTATATAGAATATTGCTCCTCCCTTTTCAGCCCCTTTCTGTTACATCAGCAACAGGAGTTCATACCTTCTATTTCTTTAACAGAGGCTTAGTTTGAACTAGGTGCTAATTACCCTTTAGCTTTCTAATACTAAGGGATCTTTAAATTTTATTACCATTATATCTGTCAAGATAAACTCAAGAATTATAGTAACTCAGTTACAAAACACTTTTCTCATAAATAAAGTCAGACCTACACAAGTGGAAAAATATTAATTGTTTTTAGATAGGCCAAAACAATATAATCTATTTATTTCCACTCTATTCTCTTTAATATTTTGTTCTTTCTCTCTAAGCAATATCACCAATGTATATCATACAGTAACATCTCAAAGATCTCAGATTTCAATTCTACATCTTTATTTTCCATCAAGAATTTAAAGTTCTAAAATCATATGTTAAAATCATATGTCATATGTTATATATATATAACATATGACATATGATTATATATATATAACATATGACATATGATTATATATATATATATATATAAAATAGGGAACTTTGCCTTGAGCAATGCCCAGTCATGCCTTCCAGCTATGACAGGATATAGGACAGAGATAAAGACAGAAATAAAAAGGGGCTTAATGGTGGGGCACAGGTGGGCAATAGTGGGCCATGAATCAGGTGATGGGCAGGTGACCTGGGATTTGGGTTTAGGCGCAACAAGGGCAGGGACTACTTTTGCCTCTTTTTATATCTCTACCATATGATACTTGGCACAAAATAGGAACTTAACAAATGTTGAATGATTAATTGATGAATTTTGCTCCATACATTCAACAAAACCCCAAAATACTTACCATTTTTACCCTTGTAAACATTCCTTTTCCCACAATACTTTCTTCTATTTATTTCCATTATATTCTCTGTAATATTTTGTTCTTTCTCTATAAGCAATATCACTAATGTATATCATACAGTAACATCTCAAAGATCTCAGATTTCAATTTTACATCTTTATTTTCCATATTTAAAACAAAACAATTTGTAATTCTCTTAATACCATGCTTATTCAATATGCTACAAATCTGTAATATTTATTTTTTTCATATGATAACTTTTTTTTTTCTGGAAGTTACACCTGATTCTTCACTAAAGGAAAATGCAGTGAACATTATTACCACAATCATATAAGTGAAGGAAGTGAGATCTTCAGAAGACACTTGAGTTTCTCAGTCACAACTCAATATAGGATGAATCAAGACCAGAACTCAGAAATTTTATCATCATTTGCTTGCTTTTATTAGACCGGAGTTATACTATATAGGCTTAGAGGAAACCATAGAGTGTTCAGAACATTGTTTTTTGCTTTTATTTTTTACTAAGAAAATTTATTAAATAGTAATGCTCTCTGCTAAGTGTTAGACATAACCAATCAGTCAACAATCTTTTTTTAGTACTTACTAATTACCAAGCAACTCATTAAAAGATAAGTGAAATATGTATTAATTGTATTGCATCTTCTGTAGCTTCTGGCAATGAGTATAGGTAGCTTCCTCTGGTGAATAAGTATAAGGCATCAAAGTAGAGAGCAATTAAGGAAAACTAATAAGTATATCCAATTAATGATGATGATAATGATGGTGATAATGTCATCAAATATTCCTTTTGTCCATACTTTGTAGTCTTTGCATTGCTATTTGTTGTTTTTTATTATCTTTTGGTTGCTCAGGAGAATAACACACAGCACACTGTCAATATTTCTGCCAGCAAAGCTCAAAGTCTTGACCTCCCTCTTTCTTCTCATTCCATCTCCTTTAGTAGGAGAAATGAACTAAAGTTTGCACATGGAATCAAGAAATAGGAGTAGAACATGAAAAATATAGTTTTCTCTGATATCCTGTTTTATTTTATCCCTTTTGGAGAAACTTCTTGAAAGCCATCATAGTAAATTCTTTGTTCAATCAACATTTATCAGCATTTTGTGTAGAAACATTGTAATTTTAAACCACAATGTAAAGAAGTGCATTTGTAATTCTGGAAATCCTAAAATAACTAAAATTCTTTTATAGGAAACAATTAGTGTGCTTACTCTTCCTTAGGTAAGGAGAAAAATAACCTTGTCCATTTGCCATTTCCAATATTTTCTATTTAAACTGTCCTTTGATAAACCCTTTCTTGCTTTCAATTTTAATTGACTCCTCAAAGGATGGATAGATTTTCCTGAGGAATGGAATAGGGATCATTCTAATATGTAACCAAACACACATACACAAAGTCCCTAAATCCAAAAAAAAATAAAACAGAAAATGAACATTGTTGTTGTTGTTGTTGTGTTTGTCCTTCATTTTCAAAGAGGAGCATGACATCCGGGAAATGATGACATGACTTGTAGTTTTCTTTGACTTGAGTGAGTGAGGGATAAAATGAAATGAAATTAAAACAAACCAAAAAGTAAGATAGTCACTTTCAAAAAAAAGGTTGTCATTCAATCTATTTACTTAGAATTCCATCATCTTCACCCTACAGGGGAACAGGGGGGAAGAGGATGAGAAGGGAGATGAAAGAGGACAGGGCAGGTTGCCAGGGAGGGTTGTTAGAAACAAACACTTCTGTAAAGGAACATAGACAAAGTAGAAAATAGAACAGGGGGAGGGGATAGGAAAGAAGGAAATAGTCTCTTACAATATGTCCATTGTGGAGATGTTCTGCATAACTACTCATGTACAGCCTATATTGAATTGCTTGTCTTTCCAGTGGGGTTGAGTGACAAGGGAAGAATGGAAAGAATCAAGAATTTAAAGTTCTAAAATCATATGTTAAAATATGTTGTTGTTATTGTTGTTGTTGTTGTTGTTGTTGTTTACATGCAACTGGGAAATAAAATGTACAGGCACTGGGGAAGGAGATCCATCCTGAGCTACCTGAAAGTCAGAGGGGTGATTAGGAGAGAGCAGATTGGGGGAGGATGTATACAGTTGGATTGCTATTGGGGGGGGTAGGGGAAAGACAGGAGAAAATTTGCAATTCAAAATCTTGAGGAAATCAATGATGTAAGCTAAAAATAAATAAAAGTTAATTACAAAAAGAAAAGAATTCCATCATCATGATTGTGAAGTTCAAACCTCTAGAACCATCTTGCTTTTTTCCTACTGTCATATGTATATTTCAAAGGCAGGGAAAGAGTTAGGGGAAGAGGTCTCATTATTTTTCTCTTAAATAATTAATGATCAACCTATTGTCACTGTAAATGCCATTTGAATGCATAGCACTGGTGATGTTAAGCTGAGGAGGTGGTGGCATAAGAAGATTTAATCTCTGTCCACAAGATGAAAATGAGATACAGGAAATGAAAATAGCAATTAAGGAACAGGAAGCAGCACAGAACCGTGGACGGAATACTGACTCAGGAGTCAAAGAAACTGAGTTCAAATTGCACTTCTGACATTAATCATCCATATAAAATTGATTAAGTCTTTTAAGATAATTGGACTTCAGTTTCTTCACCTCAACAATTAAACTAGATTGACTTAGAGGTCCCTTTTAACTCCTTTTGACATGACTGTGAAATATAAAATAAACCACTCAACTAAGTACCACTTATAAATGACACTAAAAACAGCAAGAGAGTAAGAAATAGATTAAGGTGAGCTTGAATTGTCAGGGAAGACTTTTCAGAGTCATTAGAAATTGACTTGAATCTATAAAGTTGAGCAGATTTGAAATAACATACACGAGGCACTTCTGATGAAGTAAGCAGAATCATCCAAAGTACGTAGTCAAAAACATGTATTAGTGTTAGGCAGTGGTGAAGGTTATATTGAGTATTATGTTGTTGATAGGAAAACTGTAAGAGAAAGAAGTGTATTGATACTAAATTATATAAATTACTTGATTCAAAGTACAGAAGAAAAATTACTTTTGGTAACATAGATTTAAAATGTATTTAATTACTTGGATAACATTTAAGAGTGTCTTTGAGAATGATGAGTTGCCATTGCTATGAGAGAATTGATTTGAAATGCAGTGGATTAACCACAATTATGATCAAGAAATGAGAAATTCAATTTTTTCTTTAGACAAGAAAAACACTGATGAAGATTGTGAAGGCTAGTGAACATTTTAATGAGCTCAAGGTTTTTTTTTCATTTCTATGCTTCTCACGTGCTCAATTGTCATTCTATGACTGTTTAGCATCAATGTCTGTAGAGTCAAAGATGTCAACAAATCAGACAGTTTTATCTTTTCTGAAGTCATTTTATATAATGGTGCCTAATCCCACTATGTCTGGGAGCTATGAACCTTCCTAAGAAATAAAGACAGCAGAAGGTAGTTTCCCCTTGGGAAAGACTGAATGAGAGGGAGGTGACAGAGAAAGAGTGCGACAAGGCTTAGAGCAGAAGCATCAGGGAAGGAATGTGACAGTCACAGAATTGAAGAATTACAGATTCTCAGTTTTGAAAAAGACTGTCATCTAGACCACTCTGGACCTGACACAGAATCCTCTTTGATATTCCTGACATTTAGTCATCTAGTTTCTGCTTGAACACCTCCCATAATAGGGAAATCCTTTCCTCATGAAACTATCCATTCCACTTTTAGATAGCTCTGTTATGAAACTTTCCTATGTACTGAACCTATCTCCTCTCTGTAACTTCCATTGATTACATCAAATTCTGTCATCTGCAGCAAAGAAGGACAAGTTTCATGTCTTTTTTATATTGTAATCCTCCACATCCTTGAAAATTTTGCCAGTTCTCTCCCAGTAACTCCTAAACCAAATTCTCTTTTTCTTCAATCTCATTCAGAAAGGTCTCACAAAAGAGCATCACTGTATACTCAGAGCCAAATACCAGATATGAGGTTTCTCTTGATAAGAGTGAACTTCTGAGGAAGCAGTATAAATCTTTTCACTCAAAGGAATGATGATGTGAACCTGAAGTAGTTTTTGGATGAGAATGCTGCAGTAGTCCCCTAATAGCCCCTGGCCTTAAGTCTTTCAACTATCCAATAAATCCTTCAAGTAGCTGTCAAACTGACAAATATGGCTGATCATCATTACCGTGCTCAAGAAGCTTGAGTGAATCACCATTGCCTTTAGGTAAAAATGTAACTTCATCTGTCTAAGGTAGTTAGAGGGCACAATAGATAGAATGCAGACCCTAGAGTCTAGAAGATGTGAGTTTAAATCCCACCTCAGACACCATCTAGCTATATGACCTTGGATAAGTCAATTATCCTCCAATGACCTCAGTTTCCTTATCTGCAAATGAAGATAAAAATAATATCTACCTCCCAGAATTGTGAGGACAAAATGAGACAATATTTTTAAAGTGCTTTGTAGAATTTAAAATGCAACATAAATGTTAGCTGCCATAATTAAGTTATGGCTATTCATAATCTGATTCCAGAATATATTTAAAGACTGATTACATATTGATCTCCCATCATATACTCTATTTTCTAGTCAAAATAGCCTACTTGATGTGACCAGTAGAGAATATTACATCTTCTATCTCCTTATCTTTGCACAGGCTGCTTGTTCACTATGCTTAGAATCAGAAGCAAAACACTTTTGAGTAGGAATGGGGTGAAGAGAGAGAAAATAAAATGAATGAGTGATGGGATTGGATGGAAGAAAATAGCAATAGGAACTGTGGGAAAAAATTTAAAGAAAGTTTCTCTGAAAAAGGCCTCATTTCTCTAACATATAGAGAAGTGAGTCATCTGGTGGCAAAGGATTAGAAATTGAAGGGATGCTCATCAATTGTGGGAGAGCTGAACAAGTTGTGGGATGAGATTATGCTCGACTATTATAAGTAACATATATATATATACATATATATATACATATATGGATGTGGATGGATGGATGGATGTGTGTGTATATATAGATATATACATATGTATGTGCATGTGTATATAAGTACTATAAAAATGATGAGCAGGGTGCTCTCAGAAAAAAAATTGAGTGTTGGATGGGCTGATGCAAAGTGAAATGTACTGGGTACAAAGTTACAGCAATATTGTAAGATGATCACCTCTGAATGACCTAGCTATTCTCAGCAAAACAATGAACCAAGAAAATTCTGAAGGACTTGTGAAGAAAAAAATCCCCAGAGAAAGAACAGATGGTATCTGAATACAGATTGAAGCATATTCTTTTTTACTTTATTTTTCTTGAAGGTTTTTTGTCTATGTTTTCTTTCATAACATGACTATTATGGATATGTTTTGCATGACTACACATGTATAACGAATATCAAATTACTTGCCTTCTCAATGAGGGGGGTGAGGAGGGACTAAGGGAGAGAATTTGGAGCTCAAAGTTTTAAAAACAAACGTTGAAAATTGTTTTTACATGTAAATGGGAACAATAAAATAATTCAAAAGAAACCCAATGCAAAACAAAACAAAAAGATAGTCAAAGCCCCTCTTCCTATAGCCATATTCACAATGCAAAGTACTACAAAAAGAACCATAGAAATTGTTGGAGAGGCAGCATTGTGAGGCAGAATGGCACTGGACTTGAAACAAAAGGGCCTGAAATGAAGTCCTCAGTGCTGCTAACTATGCTTTTGCCTTTAAAAAAGTTACATATTGATTTATTAAATGAAGATAATACTTTGGATTATCCACTTCCCTGGACTCCTGTAAGGAAAACTACTTGTAAAGTTGTATATAAGTGTGAGATTTTTTTATTAGTATAATATCATCTAAACTTCCTCAGGATACAATTCCCCCTACAATATCTCAAAAAGCCCTCCAGTCTCCACATGAAAGAATCTCACTACCTATTGAAATAATCTATTCATTGTTCAAGATTTTAAAATGTTAAGAATTTTTTTGTTCTTATAATGAGCTCAAACTGCAACTTCCACTATTTTTCCTACTTCTGCCCACTGGTAATAATACAGAATTAGTTTACTCTTTCTTCCATATACCATCTTCAAAATTTGTTTTAAGTTACTTGGAGCTTCTCTAAATTGCCATCTTTTTTTTTATTCCAGGTCAAACACACTAAGTTTCATGAACAATTCCTCAAGTACCTCTTTCATTATTCTGGCTGCTATCCTCTTAATATAAAACACCCTTTTATCAATGCTCCTTCAGCAAATAAACCTAGCACTTTACTTCAGATAAAGTCTGACTCACAAAGCCTGCACTGGGACTATAACTTCACTCATTCTAGACACTGGGATTTCATCAATGTGATCTGAGACTCAGAAGAAGTATTGCATAGTGACTTGGGTTCAGATACCATCTCTTACAAACATATAGTACTATGCTCACAGGCAAATCACTTAGTGTTCTCCCCACCCCTCATCTTTTTATGTTTCTCTTAATTTCTGTTTGAACTTCAAAGTTTCTCTGCAATTCTGGACTTTTTTTTAAGGCAAGGCAACAGGGATTAAGTGACTTGCCCAAGGTCACATGACTATTAAGTGTGACAAGTGTCGGAGGCTGGATTTGAATTCAGGTCCTGCTGACTCCAGGGCTGGTGCTCTATTGACTGAACCACCAACCTGCCCTGGTTTTGGACTTTTCACAGGAATGATTAGAAGTCCTCTCTTTCATTAAAGATCTCCCCCCCACACCCCTGTAGCTGTTGTTCTCCAGTCATTTTCAGTTATGTCCAACTCGCCATAACTGCATTTTGGGTTTTTCTTGGCAAAGAGACTAGAGTGGTTAGCCATTTCCTCCTTCAGTTCATTTTACAGATAAAAAAAAAACTGAGGCACACAGGGTTCAGTGACTTGCCCAGAGTTGCACAGCTAGTAAATATCTGAGACCAGATCTGAATGCATAAAGATGAGTCTTTCTGATTCCAAGCCCAGTGCTCCATCCACTGTACCACCTAGCTGTCCTGTAGTATTACACTTCCCCTATAGTAATTACTACACTCACTTTTGCTGGATGAGTTATTCTTGGCTGAAAGCCAATATCCTTTGATTTCTGGAATTCTGTATTCCAAGTTCACTTCTTTATAGTTCTGAAATATAAATCTTGTGTAATCCTGAGCATTTCTGCTCAATATCTGTATTCCTTAATTCTGGTCATTACATGTTTTTTTCCTCTGAACTAGAAACTCTGGATTTTGACCATCACAGTCCTGGGCATTTTCAGTAGTCTTTCCTTCTGGGGATAACCAGTGGGTTCTATCAATTTTTACTTTGCCTCTGGTTATAAGGGATCTGGCAATTTTATTTTAAGATTTCTTGAAAATGGATGTCTAGACTCTTTTTTTTCAATCATGGAATTCAGATACTTCAATTATTCTTGATTTTCTTCTCTTCTAGCTCTTTGCTGCTTTACTTGCTTTTGCCATCGGAACCCTTCACATTTTCTTATATTTTTTTCAACCTTTTGACTTCATTTTAATATTTCTTGTTGACTAATAGAGTCATTAGTTTCTACTTAGTTGCTAATTCTAATTTTAATTCTAATTAAATTTTAATGATTTTAATTCTAATTTACCATTCTAATTTTCAGGGAATTTATTGGTTGGATAAGGTTTATGCCTCTGGGGCCAATCTATTCATTTCCTTTCCAATTCTTTCTTCGATAACTCTAATTTATCTTTCAATTCTTTCACTCATGAACTCTTTTAAACTATTTTTTAAAGTCTTGCTTTCTCTCCTCCAGGAATTGCAGTTAGATTTGTGCCCTGTATTTTTATCTGTGGCTTTGATTGTATTTGGGAATTATTATCTTCTGCATTTGTGTCTTGACCTGTGTTGCTAACATGTTAAATTTGTGGTGGGATTGTTTTTTTTTTGTTTTGGTTACTTTTAAAATTAGCTCCTTTTGTCCTACTTCGTGACTTCAGACTTGATGTTAGGACTAGACTCTGTCACTTTTCTTCTTTTATTTTATTTTCCCCAGTTACATTTAAAAAGAATTTTTAACATTCATTTTTAAGACTTTGAGTTCCAAATTCTCTCCCTTCCTCCCTCCCAATGCCCCCATCATTTAATACAATAATCATACTGTGGAAGGAAACATAGACCATGCCTAAAAATTTCTCAGGAAAAATAAAATAAAAAAATATGATTCAATTGGTATTCAGACACCATAAGTTCTATCTCTGAGGATGGAGAGCATTTTTCATGATAAGTCCTTCAGAGGTGACTTGGATCACTGTATTGCTGAGAATAGCTATGTTATTCAGAGCTGATCATCTTCAACTTGCTGTTACTTTGTACACAGTGCATTTCACTTTGCATCAGCTTATGTAAGTCTTTCCTGGTTTTTCTGAGAGCATTCTGCTCATCATTTCTTATAGCACAATAGTATTCCATCAAAATTACATAGCACAATTTATTCATTCATTTCCTAATTGAGGGGCATGGCCACAATTTTGAACTCCTTGCCACCAGAGAAGAGAAGTTATAAATATTTCTGTACATATAGGCCCTTCCACTTCCTAACAAACACACACTTTTTATGCCTTTTTGGATATAGACCTAGTAGTGGCACTGCTGGAAAAAGGGGTATGTAGGGTTCTATAGCTCTTTGGGCATAGCTCCAAATCACTGTGTAGAAAGGTGGAATAATAACTCCACAAAAAGTATAGTAATATCTTGTTTTTCCCCATATTCCCTCCAACATATGTCTTTCTACTTTTCTATCCTATTAGCAATCTACTAGGTATCAGATAGTATCTCAGAATTGTTTTTATTTGCATTTATCCAATTAATAGGGAGTTAGAACAACTTTTTAAATATGGCTATGGATAGCTTTGATTACCTCTTTTGAAAACTGTTCATATTGCTTGATCATTCATCATTTGGGAAATGAATCCTGATTTTATAAATATGACTCAGTTCTCTATATATTTGAGAAATGAGACCCTTAGGAAAGAAAATTGCTTCAATTGTTTCCATAGTTATGGTTTCTGAATGAATTTCATCCACCCTACTCCTGTCTCTCCTTTCACAATGTCCCTCCTGAATAGACTACTGCCTCCCCCAATTTGCCCTCCCTTCTATTTTCGCCCTCCCTTTTATCACCTTTCCTTCTCTTATCCCTTTGCCCTCCAACTTTACTGCAGGGTAAGATACACTTCTATACCCAACTGAATATGTATATTATTCCCCCACTGAGTCAATTCTGATGAGAGTAAGGTTCACTCACTCCACTCTTCACCCATCTTCCCTTCAATTGTAAAAGCTTTTCACTATCTCTTTTATGAGACATAATTTAAACCATTCAACCCCTCCCTTTTTCTTTCTCCCAGTGCATTCCTCTTTCTTGCCCCTAAGTTTAATTTTAATTACATATTATCTCTTCATATTAAATTCACACCTGTTCCTTCTGTCTACATATACTAACTTCCCTAATAATGAGGTTTTAATGAGTTATAAGTATAATTTACCCCTGTAGTAATCTAAACACTTTAAACTTATTAAGTCTCTTAATATTCCCCTTTTATGTTTGCCCTTTTATGCTGCTATTGAATCTTGCATTTGAAAGTAAAATTTTTATTCAGCTCTGATCTTTTCATCAAAAATTCTCAAAATTCTCACACGGTGGATAGAGTACTCACCCTGGAGTCAGGAAGACCTAAGTTCAAATCTGGCCTCAGAAACTTAACACTTACTAGCCATGTAACCTTGAGCAAGTCACTTAGCCCCAATTGTCCTACTCTGCTTACCCTCTTCTAAAAAGCAAAAAAAAAAAGAATTCTCAGAATTCTTGATTTCAATCAATATTCCCTTTTTTCCCAAAATTAGACAATAATTTTCTTAGGTAAGTGATTTTTGATGACAATCCTACATCCTTTGACCTACAAAATATCATATTCTAAGCCCTCCAATCCTTTATGGAAGACACTTAGAAGTCTTGTGCTATCCTGACTCGATACTTGAATTATTTCTTTCTGGCCACTTAAATATTTTCTTCATGACATGGGAACTCTGTAATTTTGCTATAATACCCCTGGCAGTTTTCATTTTTGGATCTCTTTTAGGAGGTGACCAGTGTATTCTTTCAATGTCTATTTTATCCTCTAGCTCTAGAAATCCAGGGAAGCATTCCTCTATAATTTCTTGAAAGATAATGTCTAGGCTCTTTTTTTATTTTATGATGGCTTTCAGGTAGTCCAATAATTTTCAAATTATTTCTCCTGAAGCTATTTTAAGGTCTGTTTCTTGTCCAATGAGATATTTCATATTGTCTTCTATTTTTTTTCATTCTTTGGGGGGTTTTTTGGTTTGTTTCTTGCTTTCTCATAAAGCCATTCACTTCCATTTGCTCTATTCTAGTTTTTAAGGGATTATTTTCTTCAGTGAGATTTTTGGACCTTTTTTCCATTTAATCAGTTCTGCCTTATAAAGCATTTTTGTCCTCATTGGATTTTTTGGACCTCTTTTTCCATTTGGCCAAGTCTGGTTTTTAAAGTGCAATTTTCTTCAACATTTTTTGTTTCTCCTTTACCAAGTAGTTGATTCTTTTTTTCATGATTTTCTTGCATTATTCTCATTTCTCTTCCAATTTTTCTTCTAACTCTTTCACTTGATTTTCAAAATGCTTTATGAGCTCTTCTGTGGTCAGAGACCAATTCATATTTTTCTTGGAGACTTTGGGTATAGGATATTGTACTCTGTTATCTTCTTCTGAATATGTTTAGACTTTCCTTGTCACCATAGTAACTCCAACCTATTACTTGACTTTTAACTGTGTGTGAAATTAGGACTCAGATTCCAGGATGGAGGGTACATTTTCCCAAGCTTCAGGGGTTTTCAGACATACTTTTGGGGACCTACAACTTTTTAGTTCTTTGATGGTGGCATGATGTAAGGAGAAGTGTTAACTTATGTCCTGGCCTGTGCTCTGGTCTGTGAGTGATCACAAGCAATCTTTTCTCTCCTGGACCTGTGAGGAAGGTTTCTGCTCCTCTGTGACAGTAAGCTCTGGGATGCTAGTGCTCTTTCTTACCCTGGAAGTTCCCTACCTAATACTGTGTCCTGTATCCAAGTATGGGCAAAGTATCTCCATCAGTATTAGAGAAGAGACCCCTGTGACCTCCTTCTGATCAGTTGTTCAACCCCCCCCTTACTGTCTGTTGTCTGACAAGTCTGGAAATTGCCATTGATGCCACCAATTTAGTCACTGTGAAGCTTGCTTCTGGTTTGCTAGGGGTAAGATTCTATTGGCATAAAAAAATCCACTGGCATCACCTGTACTAGACTAAGCTCCTCTCTCATCTTGTTGCAAGAGACTTTTCTTCCTGACCTTCTAGGCTTTCTTGGGTTGAAAAATTGTTTCACTCCATCCTCTGTGTGTTCTGCTGCTTTTAGAATTTCTTTAGTTATTATTTTCCCCCAGTTATTAGTATTTTATTTTTTCCAATTACATGTACGTTGCTTTCAACCCTCACTTTTACAAGATTTTGAGTTCCATTTTTTTTCTCCCTCCCCCAACAAACTCTCCAAGAAAGCAAGCAATCTGATAAAGGCTATACATATACAATCATATTAAACATATTTCCACAATGGTCATACTGGGAAAGAAGAATCAGAACAAAGGGAACAATCCCAAGAAAGAAAAAAGAAAATAGTAAGTATCAATCTGCATTGAGTCCATAAGGTTTTGACTGGATGTGGACAAAATTTTACATCATGAGTCCTTTAGAATTGCCTTAGTTCATTTTATTGCTAAGAAGAGCTAAATATATCAAAGTTGAACATCACACAATGTTGGCATTACTGTGTACAATATTCTGATTCTACTCACTTCATTCAGAATCAGTTTATATGAATCTTTCCAGCTTTTTATAAAATGAACCTGATCATAATTTCTTTTTTTTCACTTTTTAAAAGTGTATTTATTTATTCTTAGTTTACACCATTCAGTTCCACAAGCTCTTGAGTTCCAAATCTTCTCCCCCTCTTTTGCCCCTCCCACCATAAGATAGCATGCAATCCAATATAAATTTTATTGGAATATTTATTGGAAATATTCATTCACATTAAACATATTTTTGCGTTGCATAGAAGAATTATAATCAATGGAATGAACCACTAAAAAGAAGAAACAAAACAAAAAATAGAGCAAACAATGTGTTTTGATTTGCATTCAGATTCTGTAATTCTTTCTCTGGATGTGGATGACATTTTCCACCATGGGACTTTTGGAGTTGTCTTAGAACTTTGGATTGCTGAGAAAAGCCAAGTCCATCATAGTTAGTCATCACACAATGTGACTGTAACTGTGTATGATATTGTCCTGGTTCAACTCTCCTCACTCAACATCAGTTCATCTAAGTCTTTCAAGGATTTTCTGAAGTCAGCCTGTTCATAATTTCAATACAATAATATTCCAGTACATTCATACACCACAACTTGTTCTGCCATTCCCCAATTAATGCACATACCTTCAATTTCCATTTATTGGCCACCACAAAAAGAGCCACTATAAATATTTTTGTACACATGAGTCCTTTGCCCATTTGTATGATCTCTTTGTGATACAGTCCAGAGATAGTATTACTGGGACAAAAGGCATGCACTTTTTTATACCCGTTTGAGCATAGTTTCAAATTTTTCTCCAAAAAGGTTGAATCAGTTCATAACTCCAACAAAAATGGATTAACATTCCAATTTTATCACATTTTTCCATTATTTGTAATTTTCCTGTTTTGTCATGTGATCCAATTTTCACTTCTCTAATCAATGGTGATTTAGAGCATTTTTGATATGACTATAGATATGTTTAATTTTTTCCTCTGAAAGCTGCCTGTTCTTATCCTTTGACCATTTGTCAGTTGGGGAACAGCTTTTATTCTTACAAATTTAACTCACTTACCTTTATATTTTTAAAATGAGACATTTTATTCTTTCCCAGTTTTCTGCATCCCTCCTAATCTTGGTTGCATTGGCTTTGTTTATGCAAAATTTTTCAATTTATTGTAATCAAAATTATTTATTTTGCATTGTACAATGTTTTCCATCTCACTTTTGTTCCTAAATTCCTCCTTTCTCCATAAATATGACAAGGAAACTATTTCTTGCTCTCCCACATTTCTTATAATACCAGCCTCTATATCTAAATCATAGCCCATTTTGACTTTATTTTGGTATATGGGGCAAGATATTGATCTATGCTTAGTTTCTGGCATACTGTTTTCCAGTTTTCTGAGCAGTTTTTGTCAAACAGCAAGTTCTTATCCCAGAAGCTGGAATCTTTGGGTTTATCAAACAGTAAATTAATATAGGCATTGACTACTGTATCTTGTGTACCTATTCCAGTGATCCACCAGAGTATTTCTAAGGCAGAACCAATTAGTTTTGATGCTTGCTGCTTTATAAGACAATGTAAGATCTGGTATGACTAGGCCATCTTCCCTAGCATTACTTTTAATTAATTCCCTTGGTATTCTGGACCTTTTGTTCTTCCAAATGAATTTTGTTATTATTTTTTTCTAGCTCCAAAAATTTTTTTTTCGTAGTTTGATTGGTATTGTGCTGAATAAGTAAATTAATTTAGGTAAAACTGTCATTTTTATTATATTAGTTCTGCCTACCCATGAGCAACTGATATTTTCCAACTATTTAGATCTGACTTTATTTGTGTGAAAAGTGTTTTGTAATTATGTTCATATAGTTGCTGAATTTGTTTTGGCAGGTAGACTCCCAAATACTTTATAATGTCTACTTTAAATGGACTTTCTCTTTCAACCTCTTGCTGTTGGGCTTTGATAGCAATATATAGGATTGCCAAGGATTTATGTAGATTTATCCTATATCCAGCAACTTAGCTAAAGTTATTTATTATTTCAAGCATTTTCTTTTATTTTTACTTGATTCTCTAGGACTCGCCAAGTATTATCATCATATCACATGCAAAGAGTGATTGTATTGCTTTTTCTTTGTCTATTCTAATTCCTCCACTATCTTTTTCTTCTCTAATTGCTAAAGCTAACATATATCCTACCATATTGAAAAGGGATGAAAACAAAGATTATGTTTGTGTGTATCTTGTATTTCCTATCCTTCCTGACTCCTTTACTTTACTTCTATCCACTACTTTGACCTCCTATTACTTAGAATACACTCTCCCCAGGATCCCTCCCCTATTCCCCCATTCCCATAAATCTAAAACTGCTTCTATAACCCTTTATAAACTATTACCTCACCATCTTCCCCAGGGATACACTCTTGAACAAAGGAATTGAATTTATTATGGAAAGTATGTGTCTATGTATGTATGTATGTATATGTGTATATGCATATATATACATATATATATATATATATATATCCATAAAGACAGATAGAGATAGAAAGAGACAGACAGACAGACAGAGGCAGAGACAAAGATAGAGACAGAGATAGAGATAGAGATAGAGATAGAGATAGAGATAGAGACAGAGATAGAGATAGAGATAGAGATAGAGATAGAGACAGAGATAGAGATAGATGTGCATACAATTGTAGCCTCCTGGGTGTGTATGGAGGAATGAGGGAAAAGAACAAAGTAAAAAGTACATACCAGAGAACAAAAGAAAACCTACAAAGAAGCAAGGAAAAGATGAACAACTCTCAAAACATGTAGTATTTATTATACAGGTTTTCTTGAAATGAAAGTTTATTGCTACATATATTGAATGTTCTACTATGCACATGTTATGCTTTCCTTCCCCTTTTATAAACTTTGTTTTTAAGTTCCAATATTTAATTTTCATATACTTCTTTTTTTCTTTTCTGTATTCTGTATTTGTGTCCTGGGAGGCTAGATGGTGCAGTAGATAGAGCACCTGCCCTGGAGTCAAGAGAACATGAGTTCAAATCTGGCCTTAGACTCTTGACACTTCTTATCTGTATAAAAAAGAAGAAAAGGAAAAAAAGAACCAACATTCTCTCTGTCATTCAAACTCAAAGTCACCTTTGGCCCTTCTGTTTCCCTCTTATTCATCTACCAAATCTAATAAAGTTTCTTGTCCTTTCAATTCTTCCTCACAAATATTTTTATTATCATATCCTCTGTTCTTTCCTGGCATTGCCTTGGTTAAAGCCTTCATCCCTTAGTTGTATTACTGCAATAACCTATTAATAATCTCTCCAAATTCAATGTCCTTGTCCACTCCATCTATGCCTTCATGTATGCCAAAATAATCTTTTAGTTCATCGGTCTGGCCCTATGATTGGTCTGTTCAAAAAACATTTAATGGTTTCTGATTGCTCAGTGGATTAAAATTTGAACTCCTTAGCCTTACCCTAAAGGTTCTCTATGGTCTAGCTCCAATATACTTTTTGTAAGCTTCTTTTCACTTTGCTTTCTTATTCATTCTACCTTCTAGTCAAATAAAACTGCTAATTGCTCCATAATCTCATTTTGATCTCTCCTGTGTAAATTGTGCAGGTAACTAACTATGACTCAATGCCTCTTTCTCATATTTATTCACTGAAATTATTCTGTCCCTTTAAACTATATATTAGAATTCTATTTACTCTGTGAAAGCCTCCGTATTCCCCATACGACCTTACATAATATCATCATACTTAATATCACTCATAAACCTTAAGATAAGTAGTGCATTGTTATTTGCAATTTTACAGACAAGGAAACTGAGGCTGAGGAATGTTAAGCATGATTGCAAAGCTCATGGATATAAGAAATAATATTCAAACTCTGTCTCTTGACACTAAGCTGATATAATTTATATCATGCTATGATAACTCCATAGTACACATAGAAGATGCATGAAAAAAGTTTGTTGCATTGATTTACATCAATCAGTTTTAAATTGTCCCAATCATTTTGGTGCTATTTTGTCTAAGTTTCTGAGAAGGCATTCCAGCTATTATAACAACTATCATGTTAAGATATGTTAAAGTGTCAGGGATTATCTATCTATCTATCCATCCAACTATCTATCAAATTACGTAATCCCTGTCCTCAAGATATTTACATTCAGGTTATGAAGACAAAACTGAAAAAGAATGAAAATGTTTCTGAAGAAGAATAACATTAATAATTAAACATTGGGGTTCAGAAAGTAAGTGTTACAAGAATACAAGAGATGCATCATGGTGGACTATAAGAGTCAGAGGAAGAATTTGGATACTTTTGCAAATATGTCTGTTATCAGAGGAACCTATGTATTTTATAACTTGAATGATCATTCAAACCCTTTGGCATTCTTTTCCATTGAATCTAGTGCTAGACAACATTATTGTAGCCATAACTGTGGTAGGCTAATGGAGGGCCAAATTTTAGAGAGTGAAAAACTGTATGCAGTCCTTCAGCCAGGTAGAAATACCTACTTGCAAACTAGGTGCTTAGAACCCAACTAACAAAAATCATCATTTCAACAACCTCACAGTATTATTAAGAATATACATCTATGAGCCTCTTTTGTAACCCCTTCCCCTGAATAGAGAGCAACTAAATCGGTCTTAATTACTTCTTATATTGCTATCCCATATACAAAGTTGATCTGAGGGCAACTGTTGATGCTATTTTGACATAGTGCCAAAGTTACTGGTTAAAACTTTGAACTCTAAATGTGGAAAGTCAAAAAATCGTATTTTTCACTATAGTTTGGTTGATATATTAAAGTACAACTTTAGGAAGATGATAAAGTATTCTAGTGGTAAAGAAAAATGTTGTGAGGGGAGAAGTTGAAGGCAAAGCAGTGGGTAATCAGTAAAAGAGAAATCAGAAATTTCTTTTAAGCAAAGCTTGATTGGAATGAACATCCACCCAGCTAATGCTTTGGAATCCTAATATGATCTATCATAGAATTAGGCTTAGATCAGGATGGATGTGTGCAGAGACACACAGTCATCAACACTTCAGAACAGAGGAGGAGAAGCTGGGCACAGTAGCTTATAAAACAATAATGTATTCAGTTCCATGCTTAGCAAAGCTAAAAGGGGAATAAATTCGAGAATGTGTGGTTTTGAATATTGGCTATAATAAATATATTCCAACACAACAGAAGGGATATTTGACAAGTGATGAGTGCACTTCAGATATTAAATGGTTTTTAGTAGTTATACAAAAATGAAAATAGATTCATCTACACTCCCTTCTAGCAGAAATTTTATCTTAAATGTTTTTCATTATATGACCAGGTCTTGATTATTCCCATCTGGTAACTAGAAATGTTGAAATAGTAGCAGTCTTTATTATTTTAATGCTCAAGAATAAAATTCAAATAGTTAAAAAAAAAACTTAGCAAGGTGTTTTTAAACACAAAGAGAAAGGGGGGACTAGCAAAATTTCACCTCTATCTACTTTCTCCAATTCTTCTCTCCACACATTTCCCAAAGTACTCTTCTTAGGCATGTACTCTTCTCAGGTATGGATCTGGCTATGTGTGGAAAGCATCGTACAATCAGAGACAGAAGTCACAGGATGAAGGGTGCTTACAATTTGTGAAATGCAGAGGATGTGCACTTCCAATGTGAAGAAGTTTCTGTAGCACAGAAGAGAAATTCTAGTCCAGATTTAATCCCAGGTTCTCAAACTCCTGAGCATTGCAGTGCTTTTGCTATCACACTGTCTTTCACTTTGTTTGATATCTTGTATCACACTGGCTCTTCAGAAATATGTGTGTAGGGGTAGAAGTAGGTTAGTGTCCTAGCCACCAGGTAGACAGAAAATTTTCAGGACAACCAATTATTTTTGAATGAGATTCCAGTATACACAAGGCCATCTCTATACTGTACAACTTCCTAGAATTGATTTTGAATTGGCATTTTCAAAATCCCTCTAAGTATTTGATTCCATAAGGTAGTGGAACCCCAAGTAGTGAATTTGGTTAATAATCATTCATTAATCCTACATCTATTTTACTACTTTATTTAACTAAAACAACTCCTTAAAATTCACCTCCATAATGTTTTATCAGATCTATATTTATATAATTATATCTACACATGCACAATACATACAAATGAAATACAATTTAATTTTGTAAGAGAGAGAGTATTAGGAATGGGGAATCAAGAAAAACATATAAATTCTATAAAATTTTTGTGCAAATATACACTTTTGGGGATAAACAAAATTCATATAATATGCTAGGGGCATTTTTTAATTTAAAATAAATTTATGACTCACTTTAATAATTAATATTTAATTCATCCTTAGTATAATGCTAGATTTTCTTTTGCCTCTAGGTTTAAAATGAACTGGATATGTACCTGGTGCAAGTCTTTCCATTCTTAAATATTTTTGTGTGGTTTATATTGATTTCAGAGTTTTCTATTTTATGTGATAAACTTGTAGATAGCCAGGACTAACTTTGTAATGTAGTGGTGGAGGGGTAATAAATGTTTTTGAATAAAGAAATGAAATTTGCCTATTGTTTAGTTGTAGGGTCATTTCAAAATATTATCGTACCCCCAAACAACCTTTCCCTCACATTGTCAACCAATTACATTTACTCACCTAAGTAAATAGTTCAAGAGAACAGACAAAAAGAAGTGGAAAGAGACAAATTCTACATCTTTTTTTCAAAAGGGAAGCAGTGGGCCAAGAATAATTGTGACTTCCAAGAAATGTGGAAAAGGGACCTTCTGCCTGTACTCTAGTCATTGAAGCACCATGTTATTTTCTCTTTTGATTGGTTGGTTTTTTTGTCATTGTTTTGGTTCTCTTTTTCAATTTATTTCTTTTTAGTTTTCAGCATTAACTTCCATAAGTTTTAAAGTTTTACTTCCTGTGTCACCCCTCCCTCTCCAAGATGGTATGCAACCTGATATAGTAGATATATATATATGTATATATATACACATATACATATATATACATATATACATACATAAATATATATGTATATATATATTTCTATTAAACATATTTTCACAGTAGTCACGTTGCATAGAAGAATTATAATAAATGAGAGAAACCATGAGAAAGAGTGAGAATAGCAAAAAATAAAAATAAAACAAAAAGAAAATATTCTGCTTCACTCTGCCCTCTGACTCCATAGTTCTTTCTCTGGGTGTGGATGGCAGTTTCCATCATCAATCATGTACAGTTGTCTTAGAACCTTGCATTGCTGAGAAGAGTAAAGTCTATCAAAGTCAGTCACCACACAATATGGCTTTAACAGTGTACAATGTTCTACTGGTTCTGTACCCCTCACTCAGAATCAGTTCATATTAGTCTTTCCAGGTTTTTCTGAAATCCACCTATTCATCATTTCTTACAGCACAATAGTATTCCATTATATTCATATACTACAGCTTGTTCAGCCATTCTCCAATTAATGGGCATTCTCTCAATTTCCGGTTCATGGCCACCACAAAAAAGAGCTTTTATGAATATTTTTGATCACATGGGTCCTTTTCCCATTTGTATGAACTTATTGGGATAAAGCCCTAGAAGTGATAAGCTGTGTCAGAGGGTCTGTCCCTTGGGCATAGTTACAAATTGCTCTCCAGAATGGTTTGATCAGGTCATAGCCAATTTCCCACATCTTCAACATTTATCATTTTCCTTCTTTGTCATGTTAGCCAATCTGATAGGTGTGTTGTGGAACCTGAGAGTTGTTTCAATTTGCATTTCTCTAATTAATAGTTATTTAGAGCATTTTTTCATATGGATATAGAAAGCTTTATTTTCTTCCTATGAAAACTGCCTGTTCATATCCTTTGAACATTTACCAATTAGGGAATGACTTGTATTCTTGTAAATTTGACTCACTTATCTATATAATTTAGAAATGAGGCTTTTAGCAGACATAATAGTTGTAAAAATTCTTTCCCAGTTTTCTGCTCCCCTCCTAATCTTGGTTGAATTGGCTTTGTTTGTGCAGAAACTTTTTAATTTAATGTAATCAAAATTTCCCAATTTATATTTCATAATGTTCTCTATCTCTTGTTTGGTCATACATTCCTCCATTCTCCATAAATCTGACAGATAAAATGTTGCTTGCTCCTCTAATTTGTTTATATCATCAGCCCTTCTATCTAAATTGTGCACCCATTTTCACTTTATTTTGCTATATGGTGTCAGGCATTGGTCTATCCCCAGTTTCTACCATACTATTTTCCAGTTTTCCCAGTAGCTGCCTTCTATTTTCAAGGTGATTAAGTATATAGAGTCTGCACCTCAGGACAATAATTTTGCAATTTTGGTTTGTTTCTGGTCTCACTGGAAATATGATATACAATGAATGAAGTCTGGCTAAAGTGCTGAGTAGAAAAAGAACAATGAATACATAGCACTAGATGACTGTATGCAAAACAGAAAAGCTAACTTAGTGATTACATCATAAATAAAGGCCAAAGTAATTAAGAAATGCACACACACACACACACACACGCACACACTATTAACAAGTATTATTGTAAAGACTATCTAGATATTTGATATCATTTCCCAGTTTCTCCTTTTCTTGCCTCATCCCTGACTGTTTTTTCAATATATTCAAGTGAAATTTACTATTCACATAGAAATTTATATTTTTCTAAGTACACTACTTTGAACATGAGTTTTTGAAATGACTTTGGAGTTTGTATTCATCACTCTGGGCTCAGTTGTTCCACTTTTAAACAATGACATTGCTAGGTGCTAGAATTAATGGGGAGATTGTTAAGCAAGGTAGTATGGTGCCGTGGCAAGAATGAAGGATATGGAGCCAGAGAATTTGGATTTAAATCCTAGGTTATCTGATACTTATCTACATGATTTTGAGACTCATGTATACAGTAAGAGAGTTAGATATGATCTCTAATTTTCCTATCTATGATCCCACATTCGTTCATACTGGAATAAAATTAAAAACTAACCTGGATTTGTAAATGTTTCTCATATTACAGACAGAATTAAAGTTCATTCACCAAAAGGCAAACATTTTGTAAAATAGTCTGATGATCAAGAAGATAATGGATTATGTTTTTCTTAATGACCTAATCAAAAATTAGGTAGATTAAGAATTGACTAGAAGGATTTGTTCCAGCCAAATCTGTATGATGTTGATCACTGATAAGTCATTGATAATCATGGTAGTAATATGTCTCCCAAAACTTGCTGAGATTTCTGGTCCAACGGAAAAGAAGAGAAAAAACTTATAGCTGCTCAATACCTTCCATGATCACATTACAAATAAGTTTCATCAAAGGAAAGCTGGAGTAGTAGATTTACTACAAGCAATTTGTTAAACAAAGAAATGCTGGGAATGTCTTAATGCAAGGATCATGTCTATCAGATGAAACATCTAACTGACAGATGAGATTCGAAAATATCACAAATTGCAACCCAAGGCAGGTTTATATAAGATGACGATCTGGTTCTTTGAACAGAGATAGAAAAAATGAACAACGATCATTGCTTCTGCTTGGTTGTTGGATTGATATTATTACCATTGGACAACAGTAGATACATGTACATGAATGAATAAATAAATAAATAAACCTCAATGAATGTCAGTCTCAAAGTTCCTTCTTTGCTACTATTAAGTCATTTTTCAGTCATTTTTAATTCTTTGTGACATGATCTTGGGGTTTTCTTGACAGAGATTCTGGAATGGATTGACATTACCTTCTCAAGTTAATTTTAGAGATGAGGAAACTGAGGTGAACAGGATTAAGTGACTTTTTAGAGTAACACAGTAAGTGTCTGAGGCAAGGTTTGAACTCAGATTTTTCCTATCTCTAGACTCAGTACTTTCTTCACTGTGCCACCTAACCTGCTCCTAAAATTCTTTCTAGCTCTAAAATTTTAGTCATCTATAAGATATTCTCATTTCACCTTTTCATTAGCCTGTTCATATTCTACCTTCTCACTCATATTTCTCATGTTACATATACTCCAAGAGATTTGCAAACCATCAATGCCTACTTTTTCTATATAACTCCCATTCATATCTTCCTACAAATTTGTCTTAAAGAGCTCTCTTCATTGATTTTGAGCCTTCTTCACATTCTTCTGACATTGTACTGATACCAGTGGAGTGCACAGGTTTTTAGATACTTCACTACATATCATTCTTCTTGTCTTCCATTATGTTGTTGTTGTTCAGACTTTTCAATCATAAAGGTTTGTTCAGGACCCCATTTTGGGTATTTTTGGCAAACATGCTGGAGTGCTGTGCCATTTCCTTCTCCACTTCATTTTACAAATGAGGAAACTGAGGTAAACAAGCTTAAGTGACTTCCCCAGCTTCACGCAGCTAATAAATGTTCAAGGCTAAATTTGAAGTCAGGAAGATGAGTCTTCCTAACTCCAGGTACAGCGCTTTATCTATTTCACCACCTGGATAGCAATATTTCATTAAAGAATCTTATAAAATGTTTTCAGCAAATTATTTTTCCCTAGCGAAATTTGCATTGTGTATCCCCACATTTATCAAAGACACTAGTTTCCCTCAGCCTTTTTCAAAGCCCCTGACAGTCACATGTTGCCAAATAAAAACAGGCTAGGAAAGAGGAACTTGATGTATTATATTTATCATTATGCACACCAGTAATTTGACTTAGGCCTGAGGGCCAATATTTATGTGTAAGATAAAATTAGTATCTTTCTATTATTTTCTTTGCTAGTTTGTCCAGATTTTTAAAAATAAATTTATTTAGTTTTAGTTTCCAATGTTCTTCCATAAGATTTTGAGTTATAAATTTTTCCCCATCTCTTCCCTGCCCTCAAGCCAAGACAGCATGTAATTTGATATAGTATCAACATATACATTCATATAAGACCTATTTTTCACATTAGTCATATTGTAAGGAAGAAGCAGAATCAATGGGAGAAAATGTGAGAAAGAAGAAATGAGAAAGAGAGAGAGAGAGACAGAGAGACACAGAGAGACAGAGAGAGAGAACAAATAATATGTTTTGATCTGCATTCATACTCCATAGTTCTTTTTTTGGATGTGGACAGCATTTTCCATCATGAGTATTTTGGAGTTGTCTTAGATCATTGCATTGATATGGAGAGATAGGTCTATCAAAGTTACTCATTTCACAATGTGGCTGTTCCTGTGTAGAATGTTCTCCTGGTTTTGCTCACTTCACTCAGCATCAAATGATATAAATCTCTCCAGGCTTTTTAAAGTCTTCCTGCTTATCATTTCTTGCAGCACAATAGTATTCCATTAAATACATATACTACAATTTGTTCAGTCATTCCCCAAGTGATAGAAATTCCCTCAGTTTCTAATTCTTGGCAGCCATAAAAAGAGCTGCTATAAATATTTTTGTGCATGTGGGTCCTTTTTGCATTTTTATGATTTCTTTGGGATACAGACCTTAGAAGTGGTATTCTTAGATCAAAGGGTATGCACATTTTATAGCACTTTGTGAAGGGTTCCAAATTGTTCTCCTGAATGTTGGATCAGGAGCAGAGCCAAGATGGTAGACTGAGAGTAGGGACTCACCTGAGCTCTCTGAAAAATTCCTTCAGGTACCTACAAGGAGTGAATGTGAGCAGATTTTGGAGTGGTGGAATCCACAAAGAAAAAGAATGTGCCAGATTTCCAGCACAAGTCACCTGTGGGGTCAATTGGAAGGAAGGATCTGTTATACTGGGCTGGGAGAGGATCACACAGTGCATGAGCTGCATTGGTGCAGAGAATATCACAGCAGAGCCAGAGCAGAGCCCAGATTCAGCACACTGGATTACTGGAGGCAATGGAGGATTCCTAGACCTCTCAGCATAGGATAGGGGTCTGCCAGAACTCAGTGAGGGAGAGGTACAGTCCTGCACAGGGCCTGTGACAGCAGGAGCAGTTCCACTTGGGGTTGTCAGCCCACAAAATAATGTTTGAAAGTCACCAACTTAAACTTCAGGGATCCAAGATGGCAGAATAAACAGTAAGTGCTACCACCCTCCATTCTTGACCTTAAAAAAATCAGATAATAGTGCCTCCAGGAAAAATTCTGAAATAGTGGAGACAGTAGAAAGGGCACAGTAGTCTTTTACTTCAGGAGGCTAGGGAAAATAACAGGAAAGGTTCCTCTTGCTGTGACTGAAGGGAAACAGCACAGGACGGGAGGTGTTCCAGCAAGCCATCAATCAAGAAACACCTCAGTCACCCAGTGGGAGAACCTGAGCCCCCAGGGTGGTGGAACCAGCAAGTGCCCACACCTTGACCCAAAGCATGCCTTCCCACAGCCAAGGGAATCAACAGATACCATAACAAACATGGATCCACCAATTTTTGAGTCTACCTTTGTTCTAGCACAGCCACAGGGAGGAGGAGACCTCCAAAGGCCAGACCACTAGTTCCAAACATATCATGGCATAAGGTTCATTGTAACCATGGGGATATGGAGAAAGACTGCACCTGGCCTCAGCACACACCAGGCAGTTCCAGTTCAGCACCAATTAAGCTGCATCATTATATACCTTCCATCTGTCAGAACCAGATTCCACAGCACGCAAATCTAGTAACCAGGACCCTAGTCCCCAGAACAAGAAACATGGGACAGAGTCCCCTGTTCCCCAGAATCAAAGATCCACTTTAAAACCAGGAAAAAGGCAATCACAATGAGCAAAAAGCAGATTAGATAGGCAAAGACCATAAATTTTTACTAGAGGGAAAAGGGAATATCAAAATACACATTCATAAGAGGACAGTATTGACACTATACCCACATCTACAAGCTCAAAGGGCAATATAAACTGCTCTCAAGTCCCAAAAACATTCTTGGAAGAGCTCAAGAAGGATTTTGAAAGTAAAATTAGAAGGGCAGTGGATCACCAGCAGCTGTGGCAGTTTCCAGAATTATCAACCCATAAATGCTAAAGGCAAAGTAAAAGTTCAGTGTAGACTTTGAGTGAACAGGGTAACCAAGAGTTTGGCCCAGCCTCTGTCCCCGGGGCAAGAAGGCAAGAAGCAGTGGAGTTGCAGATGCTATGTAGCCACCACTGCAGCTACTTCAGAGCTCCTAGCATGTGGATCATAGGGGAACCAAGCAACCATTCAGAAGGGTAATCACGCTTCCTTTAACCTGCTTGGATCTGGATCACTGTTTTGGGTGGAGGTCCTGGGGCATGTAACTAGGTGTCACAAAACTCTCCTCTTTGAAAGCTGAGTTCTACTGTGGCAAAGGGCTCAAAAGTCAAGTAACTGAGTGGCAACATGAGCAAGCAAAAGAAGTGAAGGAAGCAAATCAGTCAAACCTTAGATTACATTTTTGAAGACAAAAAGGATCAAAGCATGGAATGGGAGGAAGACAATGAAGTCAGAATACCTGCACCAAAATCTTTCAAGAAAAATATAAACTGGTTACAGGCCATAGAGAGCTCAAGAAGGATTTTGAAAATCAAGTAAGAAAGTAGAGGAAAAATTCTGAAGAAAAATGAATATTAAGCAAGAAAATCATGAAAAGAGTGCCAACACCTGACTGAAGAAAATAACACCTTACAAACAGATTAACTGAAATGGCAAAAGGGGCCCAAAAAGCCAATAAGGAGAAGAATGCCTTAAAAAGCCAAATTTCACAGATGAAAAAAGAATTTCAAAAGCTCACAGAAGAGAATAATTCCTTCAGAATCAGATTGGCACAAATGGAAGCTAACGAATTTATAAGAAATCAAGATGCTCTTAAACAGATCCAAAAAATGGAAAAACTAGAAGGGAATGTGGAATATCTCATTGGAAAAGCTACTGACCTGGAAAATAGATTGAGGAGAGACAATTTAAGAATTATTGGACTACCTGGAAGCCATGATCAAAAAAAGAACCTAGAAATTGTCCTTCAAGAAATTCTCAAGGAAATTTGCCCTGATATTTTAGAACCAGAGGGCAAAAATTGACGTCTTGACAAAGTTCCTCCCCCCCCCCAAAAAAAAACTCCTAGGAATGTTATAGCCAGTTTCTGGAGTTCCCAGATCAAGGAGAAAATATTACAAGTGTCCAAGAAGAAACAATTTGAATACTATGGAAACACTATCAAGACAACCCAGGATATAGCAGCTTCTACATTAAGTGATTGAAGGGCCTGGAATATGATATATTGGAGATCAAGTGAGCTAGGATTAAAACCAAGAATTACCTACCCAACAAAACTGAGTATAACGTTCCAGGGGAAAATATGGTCATTCAATGAGGTGGAGGACTTTCAAGTATTCTTGATTAAAAAAACAGAACTGAATAGAAAATTTGACACTCAAATACAAGGAGCATGAGAAGGTGAACATGAGAAAGAATTCATAAGGAACTTTTCAAAGCGAACTATTTACATGCCTACATGGAAAAATTCTCATTGTACCTTATGAAACTTTTCTCAGCATGAGGATAGTTGAAGGGAATATAAATGTGTATATGTATGTGTGTGTGTGTGTATGTGTGTATACATACATATATGTCTATATAGGAGGGCATATATGTGTATGAATACACATGTGAGTGTGTTTATATATGTATACATAGACAGAGGGAGCAGGATCAATTTATTAGAAAGGGATCATATTTTAAAAGGTGAAATTGAGAGGTGGGATAGGAATAGAATGAGAGGAGCCAGGGAGAGAGAAAATGGGGTTAATCATCTCATATAGAAGAGGCAGGGATAACTGTTACTATGGAGGGGAATAACAGGAAGGCAAAAGGGAGTGGGTCAACCTTCCTTTCACTGAATTTTCCTTAGGGAAAAAATGGCATACACTCTAAATTGGGTATCTTCCCCTACAGGAGAGTAGGGGGAAAGGGATTAGATGTGGGATGACGGAGGGGAGGGCACTTTGGACGGAAGGGTTGTTAGAAGTACACACTTTTTAAAGGGGCAGGAACAAAGTGGAAATTAGAACAACTAGGGGGCAAGATAGGAAGGAAGGAAATATAGTCAATCTTTCACAATATGTCCATTGTGGAGATGTTCTGCATAACTGCACACCTACGACTTGTATTGAATTGCTTGTCTTCCCATTGGGGTGGGTGATGAGGGAGGAAAGGAAAGAATCTAGGGCTTAAAGTTCTAAAATCAAATGTCAAATACATACATACATATATGTATATATATATGTGTGTGTGTGTATGTATGTATATGTATGTATATTATTAGTATTAGTATTAGCATCATTATCTATATGAAACTGGGTAATAAGATATACAGGTACTGGGATAGGGAGATCCATCTTGATCTACCAGAAAATCAGAGAGGTGATGGGGGAGGATATAGGAGAGAGAAGATTGGGGGAGGGGATATACAGTGGGATTGTTGTTTTGGAGTGGTGGGTAGGGGAAAGATGGAGAGAAAATTTGTAACTCAAAGTCTCATGGAAATGAATGTTGTAAACTAAAAATAAGCACAAAATTAAAAAATAATAAATATTAAAAAGAAAGTAAAATTAGATAGGTGGGGAAAAAGTAGTTCTTTTAAAAATATAATTGAAAAAATGGAAAAAAATCACTGAAGAAAACAATTCATTAAAAAGTAAAATTATACGAATGAAAAAGGAGGCACAAAAGCTAGCTGAAGAAAACAATTTATGAAAAATTAGAATTGGACAAGTAGAAGCTAATGACTCTATGAGACATCAAGAATCCATCAAACAAAATCTAAAGAATGAAAAAATAAGAAAAAAACCATAAATATCTCTTTGGAAAAACAACCTACCTAGAAAAATGATCCAAGAGAGATCATCTAACAATTATTGGAGTACTGGAAAATCATGATGATAAAAAGAGTCTGGGCAGTATCTTCTAAGAATTCATCAAGGAAAACTTCCCCAAGGTCCTTAAACCAGAGAGTAAAATAGTCATTGAAAGAAGCCACTTACCGCCTCCTGAAAAAAGATCCCAAATTGAAAATGACAAGGAATATCTTAGCCAAATTCCAGAATTATCAGGTCAAGGAGAAAAAAATAGAGCAAGCAGCTAGGAAGAAATAATTGAAATATCATGGAACTACAGTCAAGATCACATATAGGACCTTGTAGCTTCAATATTAAAAGATTGGGGTTGGGGAAGAGGGATTGGAATACTGTTAGGCAAATGAGATTTGGCTACAACCATTTACAACTCTGCAAAATTGAGCATAATCTTTCAGGCAAACAGGTGAACATTCAATGAAATAAGAAACTTTCAGACCTTCTTGATGAAAACACCAGAGCTCAATGGAAAACCTGATTTTCAAAGGAAAGACTCAAGAGAGACATAAAAAGGTAAACAGGAAAAACACCCAGCATTCTGTTCAATAAGAGCACACTGTTTACATCTTTACAAGGGAGGAGGATACTTGTAAATATTAAGAATTACATGTTTATTACAACATTTTAAAGGGATATACATAGACACAGGGAGTGGGTATAAATTAATTGATGTGATGTTTAAAATGTAATTAAGGGGCACAAAGGGATTGTAATGGGAGAAGAGGAAAGGAGGAGGCAGAAAAGGGGAATTACATCAAATGATGTTGCACAAAATCTATTACATTAGAGGGAAAGAATGCAGGGGGATGAGCATTGTTTGAATTTTATTCTCATAGGATTTGATTCAAGGAGGGAAAACATATTCACTTAAGAACAGAAATCTAAATTGACCTGCAGACATTGGAGGGGGGAAGGGAAAAGGAAAGGGAGAGGGTGGTTAGAAATGAGGGAATAGGTAGTGAGGGAAAAGGAAAGGAAAAGGGAAGGGGGCTGATAGAAGGTATGTAACATTAAGGGAGGGGGTGGTCAAAAGAAAAATACATTTGAGGTGGGTAAGGGAGAAGTGAGAAATAAAAGAATAAACAAGGTGTGTGTGGGAGGAATAGGATGGAGAGAAAGACATTGATAGTAATTATACTTGAGAATGTGAATGGGATGAAGTCTCCCATAAAAATGAAGAAGAGAGCAGAATGTATTAAAAACCATAAATCCACAATATGCTGTATAGAAGAAACACATTTGAAACAGGGGGACATACACATACAGCGTAAAGGTGAAAGGCTGCAGTAGAAAATATTATTTCTCAGCTGAAGCAAAAAAAAAAACAGGGGTAGTAATCCTAATCAGAGACAAAGAAAAAGCAAAAATATATCTAATCAAAAGAGATAAGGAAGGAAACTATATTCTGCTAAAAGACACCATAGACAAAGAAGTAATATCATTACTAAATATATATGAACAAAGTGGTATAGCATACAAATTCTTGGAGGAGAAGTAAAGGGAGTTACAGGAAGCAATAGAGAGAAAATCTATACTAGTAGGGGGACTTCAACTTCCCCCTTGCTGAACTTCATAAATCTAACCTCAAAATAAGAAAGATGTTAAGGCGGTGAACAGAATTTTAGATAAGTTAGATATGATAAACCTCTTGAGAAAACTGAATGGGGATAGAAAAGAATATACCTTTTTCTCAGTGGTACACAATACCAATGCAAAAATTGACCATACTGGGTCAGTACTAGGGCATAAAAACCTCACAGTCCAGTGCAGAAAGGCAGAAATATTAACTGCAGCCTTTTCAGATCATGATGCAATACAAAGTATATATAATAAAGGGCCTTGGAAAGACAGACTAAAAATTAATTTGAAACTAAATAAACTAATCCTAAAGACTGAATAGGTCAAACAACAAATTATAGAAACAACCAGGACCTTCATTCAAGAGAACAACAATAGACAAGAATTCACTATTTGACAAAAACTGCTGGGGAAACTGGAAAATGGTATGGCATACACCAATATCTTACACCATATGCAAAAAAATCTAAATGGGTACAAGATCTAGATATAAAGGCTTAGATTATAAACAATCTGGGAGAGTAAGGAATGGTTTACCTGTCAGATCCATGGAGAAGGAAAGAATTTGTAACCAAGCAAGATAGAGAACATTACAAAATGCAAAATGGATAATTTTGAATTACATTGAGATGAAAAGTTTTATACAAATAAAGCTAATAAACCAAGATTAGGGGGAAGTAGAAAACTGGGAAAAATTTTTTACAACCAGTGTCTCTGATAAAGGCCTCGTTTCTAAAATATACAGGGAATTCGGTCAAATTTATAATAATACAAGTCACTCCCCGGTTGATAAATGGTCAAAGGATAGGAACACGCAATTTTCAGAGGAAGAAATTAAAGATATTTATAAGCAAATGAAAAAAAAGTCTTAAATAACTATTGATTAGAAAAATACAAATCAAAACAACTGGGTACCACATCTCATTGATCAGATTGTCTGAGATAACAAAACAGGAAAATGATAAATGCTGGAAAGGATATGGAAAAAATGGAACACTAATACACTGTTGGTGGAGCTCTAACCTGATCCAGCCTTACTGGAGAGCAATCTGGGACTATGCTTAAAGGGATATAAATAAGTGCATACCACTTGATCCAGCAATACTGCTTCTAGGACTGTATCACAAAGAGATCATGGAAGAAGAAAAATGGCCCATTAGTACAAAAATATTTATAGCAGTTCTGTTGGTGGTGGCAAAGAATTAGAAATCAAGGGAATGCCCATCAACTGGGGAAAGGCTGATAAAGTTGTGGTATATGAATGTAATGGAATACGATTGTGCTATAAAAATTGAAGAACAAATTGAATTCATAAAAACCTGGAGAGACATATAAACTGACGCTGAGTAATGGAAGCAGAGCCAGGAGAACTTTATACACAATTACAGACACATTGTATGTATGATGACTAACTTGGATAGACTGGGCTACTCTCAGCAATTCAAGGTTTTAAGATAATTTCAAAAGGCTCATGATGGAAAGGGATATCCTCATTCAGAGAAAAAACTACAGAGTCGATGCAGATTGTAGCAAACTACCTGCTCTATATTTTTCTGTTTTATTTTGTTTTGTTTCTTCTTTCTCATTGTTTACTCCACTGGTTATAATCCTTCTTTACAACTTGACTAATATTTAATCTGAAAGTATTTATAGATCCTATATTTGATTGCATGCTGCTATGAGCAGGGTGGGGAGAAGAGAGGGACCAGGAGAAAATCTGAAACTCAAAGGGGTGTGGAACTGAATGTTGTGAACCAAAAGTAAATAAATAAAATTTTAAAAAGAATGTGTGGGCAGAGTCAAGATGGTGGCATAGAAGCAGGGAAACTCCGTGGCTCCCCCATAATCAAATATCGATAAAATATGACTCTTAACAAATTTTAGAGCTCCAGAACCTGCAATGTAACAGAGAAACAAAGCTCCCACTGAAGGTGGGCCAGCAGGGGACAGGCCATCAGAGTGGAGCCAAGCCCAATCCCATGGTTTTAGCACAGGGTGGCCTGGAACAGCCATAGCTGCTGTTGGAGCATTCAGGAGAGTGGATCACCAGCAGCAGTTGTGGTTTCTAGAATTATCAACTCATAAATTCCAAAGACAAAATGTAAGTCAGTGAAACTTGCCTGATTATGGGGTGGGGGAGGATGGAGGAGTGAGTCTGGCCCTTTTCCCCAAGAGCCAGAAGCAGCAGAAATAGCCCTTGAAGCTCCACATGGCTTCTTCAGAGCTCCCAGCCTGCAGATTGCAGGGGCCCAAGCAAGCATTCAGAGGTTAAGTGCTTTTGCCTTAACCTGCCTGGATCAGGATTGTAGTCTTGGATGGTGTTCCTGAGGTTTGTGACCAGTGAGCCAAACCTGTATGGGCTGTAGAGACAGTGGCCTCCTAATTACTCTGGCAACTGTGAAAACCTCAGCAATTTGGGAAAAAGCTCTCCCTTCTGGAAGCAGACTTCTACTGTGGCAAAGACGTCAAAAGTCAAGTACTAGGAATATGAGCAGGCAAAGGAAGCAAAGCAAGCACAGCAATCCAACTTTAGATTCCTTTCAGAGGGACAAAAAGAATCAAAGAATGAAATAGGAGGAAGTCAATGAAGGCAGAACTCCCTCATCAAAAGCTTCCAAGAAAAATATCATCTGGTTACAGGCCATAGAAGAGCTCAAGAAGGATTTTGAAAACTAAATAAGAGAAGTGGAGGAAAAATTTGGAAGAGAAATGAGAATTATGCAAGAAAATCGTGAAAAGAGAGTCAACAACCTGACTGAAGAAAATAACACCGTACAAAATAGAGTAACTCAAACAGCAAAACAGGCTTAAAAAGCCAATGAGGAGAAGAATGCCTTAAAAAGTCGAATTTACCAGATGGGAAAAGAATCTCAAAAGCTCACTGAAGGGAATAATTCCTTCAGAATTAGATTGAGGCAAATTGAAGCTAATGATTTTATGAGAAATCAAGATACTCTTAAACAGATCCAAACAAATGAAAACATAGAAGACAATGTGAAATATCTCATTGAAAACCACTGATCTTGAAAATAGATCCAGGAGGTACAATTTAAAATTTATTGGACTACCTGAAAACCATGATTTAAAAAAAATAACCTTGAAATTATCCTTCAAGAAATTCTCAAGGGAAATTGTCCAAAAAGAAAACTCATAGCAATGTTAAAGCTAGGTTCCAGAGTTCCCAAATCAAGGAGGAAATATTACAGGCTGCTAAGAAGAAACCATTTGAATATTATGGAAACATGATTAGGATAATTTAGGATCTAGCAGCTTCTACATTAAGGGATAAAAGGGCTGAAATATGATATTCCAGAGATCAAAGGAGCTGGGATTAAAACCAAGAATCACCTACCCAGCAAAACTAAGTATAATGGTTCAAGGGAATATATGTTCATTCAATGAGGTGGAGGATTTTCAAGCATTCTTGATGAAACAACCAGAGCTGAATAAAAAGTTTGACATTCAAATACAAGAAGCAAGATAAGCATGAGAAGGTAATCAGGAAAAAGAAATCATAAGGAACTTATCAAAGTTGAGTTATTTACCTGTGCACATGGAAAAAAGTGAATTGTATGTCTACATACATATATGTCTACATAGGAGGGTACATATAAGAATGAATACATGGGAGAGTGTGTGTATATATGTATACAGGTATACATAGAGGGCATAGGATGAGTTGAATAGGAAGGGATGATATTTAAAAGGTGAAATTGAGAGGTGAGAGAGGAATATCATGAAAGAAGACTGAGAAGAGACAGAATGGGGCTAACTATGTAGTATAGAAGAGGCAAGGGATAACTGTTACAATGGAGGAGAAGATCGGGAAGGCAAAAGGAAATGGGTCAACTTTACTGTCATTGAATTTGGCTTAGGGAGGGAATGACATGCACATTAAATTGGGTATCTTGCCCTACAGGAGAGTAAAGGGGAAGGGGATTAGAGGGAGGATGATGGAGGGGAGAGCAAGTTGGTGGAGACTGTTACAAGCACACCCTTTTTAAAAGGGACTGGGACAAAGTAGGGAATAGAACAAGTGGGAGAGAGGGATAGGAGGGAAGGAAATATAGTCAGTCTTTCATAATATGTCCATTGTAAAGATGTTTTGCATAACTACACATATATGGGCTGCATTGAATTGCTTGTCTTCCCACTGGGGTGAGTAAAGAAGGAGGAAGTGAAAGAATCTAGAATTTAAAGTTCTAAAATCAAATGTTTAAAAATGTATATATCATTATTACTATTTACATGCAATTCAGAAATAAGATATACAGGCACTGGGGTAGGGAGATCCATCTTGCCCTACTGGAAAGTCAGAGGGTTGATGGGTGAGGATATAGAAGAGAGGAAATTGGGGGAGGGGGTATGGTTGGATTGCTATTTTGTGGTTGTGGGTAGGGAAATGATGGGGAGAAAATTTGTAATTCAGAATCTTGTGGAAATGAATGATGTAAACTAAAAATAAACAAAAGTTAATTTTTTAAAAAAGAGAATGATGATAATATGATAACTTACTAAAACTTAGGGGATGCAGTAAAAACAGTTCTTGGAGAAAGTTTTATATCTCTGATAATATTAGTAAAATGAATGAATATTTACAAAAATATAAATTGCCCAGATTAACATAAGAGGAAGGAAACTACTTAAATAAACCCATCTCAGATAAAGAAATTGAAGAACCCAGTAATGCATTCCCTGGGGAAAAAATCTCCAGGGTCAGATGGATTTACAAGAGAATTCTTTCAAACTTTTAAAGAACAAATAATTCCATTACTATAAAGAGTATTTGGGAGTACTGGCAGAGAAGGAGTCCTACCAAAATCTTTTTATGATACAAATATGGTACTGATACCTAAAACCAGGTAAAACCAAAACAGAAAATTATAAACTAGTTTCCCTAATGAATATAGGTGCAAAAATTTTAAATAAAATGTTAGCAAAAAGATTACAGCAATTTATTACAAGAATAGTACACTTTAGGATTTATAACAGGAATGCAGGGCTTAATCAGTATTAGGGAAATGATGACCATAATTGATTATATCAACAACAAACCTAGCAGAGACCATATGATTATCTCAACAGATGCAGAAAAAGCTTTTGGAAAAGTATAATACCCACTCCTATTAAAAATACTGTAGAACATAGGAATAAATAGAACCTTCCTTAAAATGGCAAGTAGCATTTACCTAAAACCATTACCTAGTTGATTAGTTGATTGTTATCCTTTCTCAAAGAGGACCAAAAATGACATCACTATGCTAAAGACAAGTTTCAATGTGTCCCACTGTGTCTGATCAGAGCAATACAAGCTCAGAAAGCTCTACCAAAGGTCAGGCACTAATAGTCTATGTGAACATTTTGGGTGGATATTCTAAATTTGCACATCCTGCATTTCCTTTGAGTTGTTTCAATTCTGCTTTGCTCAGAGAGCACAGCACCTTCTCTGATGTGGGCATGCTATGCTGAGTAGTGCTGTGCCAGTGTCTCCCATGTCACAAAATCAATACCAAAATTCTTGAGAGAGACCTTGAGAGCATCCTTATATTGCTTCTTCTGACCACCATGTGAGCATTTGCCCTGCGTGAGTTCTCAATAAAATCATCTTTTTGTCAAGCATACATTTTTCATTGAACAATGTTGCCAGCCATTGGAATCACACACTCTGAAGTAAAGTTTAAATGCTTGGCAGTTTTGTTGGAGTAAGGACCTCAGTGTCTGGTACTTTTTCCTGTCAGGTGATCTTCAGTCTCTTCCTAATTCAAATGGAAGTGATTTAGTTTCCTGGCATGGCACTAATAGACAGTCCAGGTTTCACAGGTATACAACAATGACGTGAGCACAACTGCTCTGTGGGCCTTCAGTTTGGCAGCCAGTTGGGCAGTGCAATGGATATTAGTGAGACTGGAGTCAGGAAGACCTGAGTTCTAATTCAGCCTCAGACACTCAATAGGTCCATAACCTTGGGCAAGTCACTTCACCACCACCTGCCTCAGTTTCTCCAAATGTAAAATGGGGAAAGTAATAACTCCCAGAATATGTGAGGATCAAATTAAATCATATTATATGTAATGGGGAAGAGCTAGATGCACTTCTAATAAGTTTGGGAAGGGGTGAAATAAGAATGTCTGTTATCACACCTGTTATTTATTCAATATGGTACTAGAAATGTGAGATTTAACAATGAGAAGAAAAAGAAATGGAAGGAATAAGAATAGGTAAAGAAAAAATTAAGTTACCACTCTTTGCAGATAATATGATGATATACTTAGGGAATCCTGGAGAATCAAGTAAAAACTACTTGAAATAAGAAATAAGTTTAGCTAATTTGCAGGATATAAAATAAACCCACATAAATCATCAGTATTTCTATATAACACCAACAAACCCCAACAGCAAGAGGTAGAAAGAGAAATTCCACTTAAAGTTACCATAGAAAAATAAGAAGTATTTGGGAGTCTACCTGCTACCTGTTCCACTGATCTACCCCTTCTATTTCTTAGCCAGTACTGGATAGTTTTAATGAGTACTGCTTTTTGATACAATTTAAGATTCGGTATGGCTAGACTACTTTCCTTAGCATTTCTTTTCCTTAATTCCTTTGATATTCTGGACCTTTTGTTCTTTCAGATGTATTTTGACATGATTTTTGCTAACTCTATAAAATAATGTTTTGGTAGTTTGATTGGCATGGCTCTGAATAAGTAAATTAATTTAGGTAGAATTCTCTCTCTCTGTCTCTCTGTCTCTCCCTCTCTCTTTGTCTCTCTGTCTCTCTCTGTCTCTCTCTCTTTGGATATTAGCTTGGCCTATCCACAAACAACTGAGATTTACTTAGATCTGACTTTATGTGTGTCAGAAATGTTTTGTTAATATATCCATATAGTTCCTGGGTTTATTTTAGCAGGTAAACTGAATTTCTCTTTCTGTCTCTTGCTGTTGGGCTTTGTTAGTAATATATAGAAATACTGGTGATTTATGTGGGTTTATTTTGTATCCTGCAACTTTGCTAAAGTTGTTTATAATTTCAAGTAATTTTGGTTGATTCTCTAGATATGATTCTCTATATATGATTCTCATGTCCTCTACAAAGAATGATAGCTTTGTATTGTAACAATATGGTACTGGGAACATTAGCTTTAGCAATGAGAAGAAAAAGAAATTGAAGAAAATAGAATAGGCTAAGAAGAAACAAAGCTATCACTCTTTTCAGAGTAAATGAGAATCATATCTAGAGAATCAATCAAAATTACTTGAAATTCTAAACAACTTGAGCAATGTTGAAGGATATAAAAATAAACCCACATAAATCACCAGTATTTCTATATATTACTAACAAAGCCCAACAGTAAGATACAGAAAGAGAAATTCTAAATATGATTCTCTATATATATGATTCTCATATCCTCTGCAAAGAGTTATAGCTTTGTTTCTTCTTTGCCTGTTCTATTTCCTTCAATTTCTTTTTCTTCTCATTGCTAAAACTAACATTCCCAGTATCATATTGTTAACAGTGGTGATAATGAATATCCACGTTTTACCCCTGATCTTATTGGAAATGCTTCCTCTTTATATATAATGCTTGCTGATGGCTTTAGGTAGATGATGCTTATCCTTTTAGTTTGGCTCCATTTATTCCTGTGATCTCTAGTGTTCTTAATAGGAATAGGTCCTGTATTTTGTCAAAAAAACCTTTTTCTGCATCTATTGAGATAATCATGTTCTCTGTTAGTTTTATTGTTGAAATGGTCCATCATGCTGATAGTTTTCCTAATATTGAACCAGTTCTGGATTCCTGGTAAAAATCCTATTTGGTTACAATGTATTATTCTCATGATAAGTTGCCTTAATCTTTTTGATTACATTTTATTTAAAATTTTTGCATCTATATTCATTAGGGAAATTGGTCTATAATTTTCTTTATTTTGGCTCTTCCCAGTGTAGATCTTGATACCATATTTGTATCACAAAAATCATATTTTCTTTAAAAAATGTTTTTAAAGTTCCACCTCTAAGAAATATTTATGATTAAAATGTATTTACGATTAGTTTGACTCACTGGTACCACAAAAGAAATGAAATATGCTTCTTTTACATCAGATATTAATTTGGGAGGATATTTTAGGGTTTTACAATAAATGGTATATGTTGGTGTTTAACACAAGGGAAATTTTTCATCTCAAAATGAATTTAGTGGTCCCAAAAGGTTTCAGATGTGAAAGTATTCATTTAGTCACAAAATTATGTTATGCAGTCAGAAGCAATGGAAAATTCTCTAAAATGCTCAACTAAAGACCCTGCTGGGTGAAAAAGTTTCCGTGAATTTTTCTTCTAGTATTTGTAAGGGCTGTGAATCACTGGAAACAGCTACTTAAGTTCTGTTCTCCTGCCAATATGTGCATCTCATGAGAAACTTCAAGAGAAAAGAGTTTGGTGGTTTCTGCTCATCTCTGGAGGATTTTATATTCAGACCACAGCTGAATTGGCAGCCTAAGGGAAGAAGATGCTTTGTGTCAGAAATAAGACTACATTATCTCCTCTCCCAGGAGAGAAAACTCTCTTTTGATCAAGATTGTAGTCACACTGAGGTCAAAAGGGGGCACCTAGCAGAATGTTCTCCTGGCTCAACCCCAGCCAATAAGTGCAGTCCAGAGACTTCATTGCCATGACTTCCTTCACCTTTGCCAGCAACCAAGATTGAAATGCAGGAATATGGGATCAAAGAAAGGGTAGAGAGGGAGAAGAGAGACAGGTTTAGAGCAAGAAATGAAATGTAAAGAAATCCAGATACACATTGAAGGCCAGATGTTTCAGTTGGATGGGGTAGTCCCTAGGTATTAATACTGTTCTATTGTAAAACACAATTCTTCTGTTGCTGAAATACACCAGTTTTCAGCACTGTAGCTGTTCTGTTCCCCCTTTGGACAACTGTTAGGTTTAGGAATCATAACTTATCTCTTTTGCAGCACATTTGCAGAGCAACAGGTGATGGAAGAAGCTCCTTTACCTGACAAAAATAATGTTCTCCTGGGAAATTTTTACCTGTGTATGTCTGTTTTTTGAGGTGGAGGGAATAGAAAGGGTAGTTGAGTTAGTTTTTCTAATGAATGCTTTTCCTAAAGTTTAAAAAGAGTTCATTGGTCAGATGTAGTTCTTAATTTCTAAGGCTATAATTCTTTTGATAGAAAAAAGAAAAGAATGACTAAATTTTTCAGTGGAATTAATTTCTTTGAGAATTGGATCCCTGTGGCAATATGAATTCCCATTGCTTTCTCAGATCACCAGATGATCACCTGCACTTACTTTCATGGATGAAAAACAGAATTTGGCTGCTAGATATAGATAAATATATGTATACATACACACACGCACACACATACATACATATATCCATCCATTCATCCATCTGTCCGTCTGTCCATCTATCTATCTATCTATCTATCTATCTATCTATCTATCTATCTATCTATCTATCTATGTATCCATCATTTTAACTATATCTTATCACCTTTGGCATTTTCTCCCTTCTGTAGTTATGTATTGTCCTAATCTTAAAATCTGTAGAGAGAACAACCTTGTAGATATAGTATCAAAGCTCAGCTAAAAATCAGTGTGGTGGATAGAAAACAGATAATTTGGGAGCTAAAAGATTTGAGCTTTCATTCTGATCTTCATTCTGCAACTAGCAAAGGGATGTCAGAGGTTCCCACCTTTATTTGGCCTACCACCACCTTTAAAAAAAATTTGTTCAGCACCCACCTGGAAATTTACTTTTCTTTAACCCTTTAATGTTTTTAAAGTCATTTCAAAAATATATAAAATATTTTTAAATGACACAACTTAAATTTAATAATTCATTGTGAATTTTGGGAGTTTTCTTGCATTGAAATTTTGATGACACAATATTGCATCATGTAACTGTACTTTAAACAAGTCATTATACACACATATTCCCACCTATGCATACTGAACTTCTCAACAATGAGCAACACTCTTGCCTGCCAACACTTGCTTGTTAAAACCTATTGTCAGACTTGACCACTGATGGGTTGCAGCTTGCATTTTGTGTTTATTTTGAAAATAATATAATCACAATGACTTTAACTCTATTACACAATAAATGAAATATATACAAATGATTTTTCAAAATTGTATTCTTTTCTTTCCTTGTGCTTTTGCCACCCCCTTATTTTTATTCAATACCCTGCACCTGAGGCTACAATCACCCCTGTGGATCATTCCAGCACCATCCAAGGGGTGGTATCATTCATTTTGAAAAGCCATACTAAGTCTTTGAACCTTGGTTTCCTTATCTTTAAATGAGAAGGCTGAAAACATGCAGACCCCATGATGCCATGCAGAGCTGACATTTTAGCATTTTAACATGCTAAAAAGGTGAAGATTCAGTATGTCCTTAATATAGCAATGAGGATTGGGAAAGCTAAAGATTTTTAATATCTTTGCATTAAGAAGAACTGGAATAAAGACTACATTTGTGTTTTCATTAATATGGGGAAATCCCTGTTCTTCACCCAAAGCAGGTTAGCATTTTTTCTTCAACTTGTTGTAATAGAAAGTGGGCTAGTGCACTGAACGATTAAGTGATTTGTCCAGTCCAACAGTCATTACATGCAAAAAGTGATACTTGAACCTAGATCTTCTAGGTCTGGAAGTTAGTTCTTTATCCACTAAGCCTAATTCCTTTGTATTAAGGAAGCTCTTAAAAGGTTTAGGCTACTGCTTTGTTAGCATTTGGTTCAGGAATTTGTTCCAAGCTCATTCTTATTTATCTCCCATTAATTTGTGTGGTTTTCTGGTTTACCATGATGCTGTGAATATAATTCATTATGTCCCAAGTATAATGATACCCCTTCCCCGCCCCATACAGATTATAACCCTTTCCCATACATCTCTGTTTCATATTTTATCCTTGTTATTGAACAAAAACAAACAAACCAAAATCCTTGAGTCTATGATTGTTCTACTAAGAGTATTCATCTATTGTCTTCATTGCCCCAAAGAGTTCACCTCTTTCCTGGCCTTACACAGTATCAATGATGTCTTTCTCTGTCTTTGTACAAGAGTCATAAATGAGAATGTATTCAAGCACCTTATGTCCACTATGTGTTTTTCCAATGACAAGGCACTGAAAGAGTTTCTTTGATTTATATCTCAGGTCAAACTTAAAATTATCTCTCAAGTACTTCAACTTTTTTTCCAAGAAAAGCAACCCAAATTCGATTGATTAAAACAACTATAATGGATAACTTTTCATCAATGATGATTCTTCTTCAAAGAAAAGATTGGTTAGGACTATTATACCTCTTCAAAGCCACTTCAGCAAATAGTCAACTTTAGAAGTCTAGTGTGGGTCATTTGAATGATCTCATCAGACCTACAAAGGTCAAAGTTATATTCCAAAGTTTTTTCATCTCTCCTTTCACAGTTAAACCAGGTAAAGCTTTCAATTCAATATGCCCTAAATGTTTTTGTCACTTAGAAGATAGTTTCTTATTTAGTAACTTTTCTTAACATTGTGTCAATTGCATTAACTTGTAAATATTTCAATTCTATCCCTTTCCTAGGAATCCACAACAGATTAATTTTTAAAATGAGAAAAAATGCTCAGTTATCAGAGTTCCAATGAAACTACCCTCCTTTTCAGTCAAATATTTCATTTCCTTACACTTTCACATCACTTTCAACCTGAAGAGAAAAGAAAATGTCACTCAAATGTTAATTTTTAAAAAGTTGTTGTTTAAAATAGTTGTGTTTTTTTGCATCTTGACTAATAAGAATAAAGAACTATAAACAATGCATATGTCAATATAAATACAATTAGATCATAAAATAGAAACTCTTGAATGAATGGATAGATGAGAAAGGATTTTTGAAATGCTTATTATGTACCAGCCCCTGAGCTAAATACTGATGACACAAAAAATGAACATGCAAGAAAGTCCCTGCACTCAAGGAACTTATACTCTAATATGGGATGACTATAGATAAAATAGGAACTAGAGATGAAAATCAGCCCATAAAGTTATGGTTATGCTTAATGGTGTTTCATTATCAAAGCCTTTCTAGATGATGGAATGACCATCACAGTATGAGAATTGCCCCAACCATGTTTTATCTGATTCTTCTTCATCTACAATTATATAAACTCAATTTTTCAGTAGGTTAGTAGGTCTTTAACTTAGACTTTAGGGTTTGTCCTGCATGATTTTAATGCCCAGAATTAGAGCTACAAACAATCTTATGGTTCCACTTTGCAGGAGTTTCATATGACTATTTTCTCTCATGTGAATTTACATTCTTTTGCCATCCAGATTTCTTTGGGGATTCCAAAATAATTCCAAACATTAAGTAAAAGCAATTGACCATAGCTGAGAATCACATGGCTACATCAAAAGAAAGCTATGCTGTAATATTTTAGAAACCCTTACAAACATACTAGATGATGCACAGCATAGAGACATAGTCATCTCTTTACTGGGGCCATACTTTTAATTAGTCCACATGAGACAAAGAGGCAGGATGAATGAGAAGATGCTCTCAGCTGTGGGACCTTCAACATCTGTACAATTTGGTGGATAGAGCCAGGATGAGTCACAGGTAATGTTTTTTTCTTTTTATAAATGAGGCCTATGTTTAACTCCAAAGTTCAAACATTCTCCTGAAGTGGAGGATGAGCTTCTGATTTACACTGAAACCCAAGGAAGTTTTCTCAGTTTCTCCTTTCTTGGTGAACATTTTACATAGCTATGGAGAGATAGTGTCTTCAGGAATTTCTTTTCTTCAAAATTCTTTCTACCAAGCCCATTTCATAATTTCCCTCCAGGCTTGGAAATCTGAGCAGGCCTATATATTTCCCATTTCTTGAATGTTCTGGCAATTTTCCCTGGAAGGGAGGAAAAATCCTATAAAATTTCCTTTGGCCCCCAAAGCAGAAACATCTGTTGGAGTCATGAGTAGCTTTTTGGCTTTGCATCAGCCTGCACTTGATTATCTCTTCTGCTTTCACCAGCATAGATGTCAGTATAGTTAGGGAAGAATACATGTAAAGATTTCTAGAAATATTCATAGTAAATGATGGGATAGCATGGGTGAGAAAAAAAGGAGGAAAAGTGAAAAACCACTCTTACTCTAAACCTTTTGTTGAACTTCATGAACAAGAATCATTAGAACACCAGACTACTCAATTAGTGTTCTCCAGATTAAGAAATCAGTCCATTGCTTTTTGTAAATACAGCTGCTTGGCAAGGACAAACAGGGAAAAGTGACAGATTGTTTGTTTCCCATCTAGTTATTTTAAGTGAGACTTGGGAAAAAGAATTGCTTGCTGACTTGTAGATAAGTTACCTCACAGTGGAGCTGGCAGAATGCAACACCTTCTGGCTTGAATGAAAAGTTATCTTCCTCATTTGAAATAGTTTAACAGGTGCAAGCCATGAAAGCTTTATAGATGGTTGTTTACTGACCTCTTTCATAAGGTAATGCACCTGATCTTCCATAGAGAACACTGGTTGAAAAGTTTTGGGGGGTTCTGGAGATCCACATGGTTACTTCAATATTTCCATGAAAAATTTAGATAGATATTCCCTCCAGTAGCGCTGACCACATGCCATCCATGTTTTGGCTAGCCTGTGTGACTTCTGTCCATATCCTCCAATAAATCCTTCACAGGACATTAGCTCAATGTGACAGGTCATTCCATTAATTCAATAATTCATTTCAATTCAGCAAATGTGTAGTAAGGATCTATTACATACAAAGCATGATATTCAGCTCTGAGAACACAAAGACAAAAATAAAATTTACCCTGTTCTCAAGATTACATTCAACTATGGAGGATAATATATGGACCAAGGCAGAGGTGGGAAACCTGTGGTCTTAAGGCTACATGTGGCCCTCTAGGTCCTTAAGTGTGACTTTTTGACTGAATCCAAATTTTACAGAACAAAATTTTAATTTTAATTAGCATGTTTTAATTTGTCTTTTATATTTTGTTATTTTTAATGAACAATTTCAAACACCAAAGAACAAAATAAGTTTCAACAAATAATCTTTGCAGCTTGACCAACACAATTAGAACATTAATAATCCATAATGGCTAAAGTGGCAGCTGATATGCTTGTTAACTTTCCACACCTGAATGCTGTCACTACTGCACAAGACTGGTTGGTAAGAGTTTATGGGGGTCAAGTACACCAGTATGTTACCAGCTTTTGACAATAATGCCTTGTGTTTCTGTTTGAAGCAGATTTTGTCAGTAGTTGCATAGCTTGACAAAATTTACTAATTCTGTCTGCTTTAACAGACCATCATCTCAAAGAATACCAAGACAACACTGAAGGAAAATCAGATTTTGTAAATGAAGATTGAAAATTGCAGTATTATATTGTTTCTGGTAAATATAAGATGATTTTCTTGCTTTGTGATACTGCAATATCAACATTAAAGAAATACAATGCTCATCAGCATTATAACACTCATAAGGCCCCAAAATATTTTAAATTAGAGGGAGAGGCCTGATAGGTTGTATTGCAGATAATAAAAGATGAAAATCAAAAGCAAAGGTAATGCTTCCAAACAGCAATAAGACCTGGAAATAATGTCAAAATAGAAACTGAGAAAGTAGCTCATATACTCAAGGGAAAAGGGGAAGTAGAAATTGGGAAAGAACACATTGTCAAAGTTGTAGGATGAGTAGACCCAATAATGTTTCAAAGTACAAACAACAGCCTCTTTCAGAACTAATAAGCAACATGAATTAGCCTTTGATATAACAGAACAATTTCATGCAATACCTCAAAAGGAAAATATATATTCTTCAATCACATTGCATTAATCAACTTTCTCTTCCAGTCATCAACGGCCTGTGTCAAGACAAATGTCAAGACAACTGGTGATGGCCTGGGATGCAGTAGATGACCCTGGCATTATCGTTGCCTGATCAAGCTCTAAGCACTCCACAGTAGCTGCTTCGGCCACCATGTGGTTGTTATTAGCAGTGGTGTTGGAGGAGTGTGGAAAGGCCAAATAACGGGAAAAGAGGCATTGTTTTGTTGATTGGCTGTAAAAAAGACTCATTTAGCTGAGACCTCTTCAGCTGTTGCTTCTTTGTCTTAACGTAATGCTCTCTGGTGCCTACAAGGGTAGGAAAATCTCTTTGGGTGCTTGGTGGGTCTCTGTGACTCTCCTTGGTTTGAGAGAAAAAATCAACAGGATGGTGGAATTAATGGATGTTTGAGATTTGACAGGGTATATATAATGATAAAACAAGTAATAAAGGATAGAAGGGTAGTTTGTAATGTATATGTTAATTGGTTGAGTTTCAAGATTCTCTAGGGTGGAATGGTATCCAAAGCAGGGAAGTACAAAGGCATTGGGATAGTGGAAATTAGAGGGAAATGAAGAATAGAGACAAAAGAAATAAAGGAGAGGGGAAAACAGAATGATAGGAAATTAGAGTAAAAGCATTGTATTTCAATGTTCTGGATAAAAGAGGCAAAGGAGTTTGGGGTGATGATATGATTAAGGAAAGAAATAGTCATCCCTATGCACGACTGTGATGGAGTAAAAATGGAAGTTATAAGAGTTTAGAAGGTTACATATTCTTGTTTTCAACATCTGTAGATATATTTTTAAATTGAACTGCTTTGTGAGTTCTCCACAAATTCACATCAATCTATACCAGAAGTTGCTATTTTTTCCTCTTTAAGACTATTTCTCTTTGTATCTTCAGAATTTCATTTTTTGAACTTTCTAATTCTTTCCTAGGCTGAATTTTTCTATAAATTTTAAGTCCAAGAATATTTCCTATTCTTTTTCTAAAGCCTTTCAAAGCAGTCATCCCAAAATTTTTGGTCCGTTGTCAGATTATTCTGTCTTTCAGCTCTTTCTCTGATATAAACTTTAAGAGGGAGCAATGATTTCTCCTTGAGGGCCCCATTATTTCAACCTCCAGTTATTATCATAACATTAACAAAAATTAGCTCCAGAAAAGAATTTCCCTCTTCATTTCTCCACTTTATGAAGGATAAAATTATCATTAAGAACAATCAAGAATTTATTACAACTCCTTCCCTCCAGAGTTCATGGTCATAAAGCATCATCAGAATACTGAGGCTTAAAAAATGATGGACTTTTGTATCAGGGAGAGGCTTGACATGTCATTAAAAGCATCAAGCAATTATTAAAATGCAATTCAACCCACCAAGTTCTTACCTTTTAATTGTGAATCTAATACTTCTATTTGCAGTATGTGCCATCCTTTCATTTAGTGGCACCTTTTTTTTCCCTTGTCTCCTGGTTTCATTTATATTGAGAAAGCCAGCACTTACAACCTTAATGTCCTCCATTAATGTATACATTTGTTGGTCACTGGACAACGTTTTCACATTTGGTAGCTAAGTTAATGTGCAAAGATGGTCTAGAAGCTGTGATTCTTAGTAGTCAGTGAGCAGCTTTTTCACCACTTTGCCATGATGACTGGAGAAGTTAGGAGCCTATATTTTGTTGTTCATTAGTTTGTTTCTGTTATTATTTCATGGGTTACTGTGGTCAAAGGAATCATTACCAAATGGTTAGAGTATGGTTCTTCTTACTGATATTACTGTAACTGCTTCTTGAAGAACAAAAAAAAATGCCATTTCCTCACTTAAGTTTTTTTTCTCCACAATAAACTGTATAAGAACTTGAATTCTACTGGCATAGCTTTTGAGAACTCAGTCTCTCCTACCTCATGATCAGGCATTTGAACAGAATTTTGTGGAGTAAATATAGTAAATTATGTAATAGAAAATTCTTTCCTTATCACAGTGGTTATTAACCTTGAGTCTAGGAAGAATATCATTGATTCATTGTACCTGAAAGGGAAAAATAGCAGTAATATCTTGATTTTCGGCTAATCTTTAAGTAAAATGTAACTTTTTCTTCAATTGTTTAAAAACATTGTTGCAAGAAGTGAACATAGGTTTCACCAGAGTGCCAAAAGGTTCCGTGACACAGAAACAATCAAGACTCCCCACCCTAGTGCCTTGAATTTTCAAAGATCATGGCCTTTTCATTACCTTTACACATAATTTTGTAAAGTACAGCCACAGGAATGAGTGACTTTCATTCTAATAAAAATTAGAGAAGAGAAAAACAGATTAGATTGTTTGGGATCGAATTGATTTGATGATTTGGAGAATCTAATAAATAGGTTAGACTTTCTTTTTAGTAAAAAAAGATTTATTTCCAAGACTTGTAAAACAGCTTCTGAAAGATCAGTTTTCCCAGAAAACCATAGATGAACAATGCTTTTTTTCCCTACTGTTAGAATGTGCATTAGAATCAAAATATGAAAACAGTAACACAAATCACCATTCTTCAACAGTCGGCAAAGATAAAAAAGCTTGAGGAATATTATGTTTACTTCAAGCCCTAAGAAGAAAGATGAGCACAAGTGAATGTCATGAGCTGTATATGAATTAGACCTTCGGCACTAAGAATCAGGGTGTTTTGTCACTTAGCATTCATGAGGATCATCAAAGTGCTTAGTGTCAAAGGAATGAAATCAACAGAATTCAAGTAGCTTAGTCAAATATACACTGAAACATCCTATATACAGCATATCACTCTCTGTGTCTGCTCTTGCACACACTGGCAGCACCTCTGAAAGAGAAGGAAGAGCTGAAGTATCCACCTTTGCATTTTCTATTCCAAACAAAACAGATTATTTAAACATCAGTCCTGTTTTACATAAACACAATTATAAAGAGCAATATTTGTGCAAGAGAGAGATTAATGGAACATACATATAGTATAACAGAGACCCAAAGAGAACAAAAAGCAACTGACTCCTTAGACAGCTTTCTGATGATATTCAGGGGGAGCAACCTCATAGTCACTAGTGCTAAATAGCACTGACGAATTCTTCGCCAAATATTTTAAGAAATCATGCAACTAGTTCAACAATAAAGCCAAACTCTTCTCATCAAGAGGTGTATATACCAGCATTGCTCCAATTCCCACAAATAACAGGAGCAGGTGTGGTACTGCATAGACCTGGGACATTGGTGCATCAGAGTGATCACTGAGGATCTCAGTATACTGTTGCCTCTTGAATTTGTAGAGCAGTTGAGTGCCCAATATGACATTGAAGTATTCTTTGATCCCCATCACAACTTCATTGACAGCATTCTCCTTGTTATCTGTGTTTCCACGTGATTTCTTGTAAGTGGCATAATCTTCTAGAATTGAGTCTGCATTCTTCTTGGCAGGAAGATAAAGAAGCTGTTTTTGCCTAGTAATCAAGTCCCAATCAACAAGCCAAGGTTTCAGCTGTTCAAGAATATTTACTTTAATTTCAACTCTGTTCATAAATGTTTCTTCACTTTCAACCAATGGATCCAATGGGGCCTTTTTTCCCCCCAGGTGGTTGAGGTGTCTCACTGGTACTGCTGCCCTCTCTAATCCTGGGAGTTTTCTGTTTGTCTAAGCCCAGGAGGGTGGACACAGCAAGCACTAGCAACACAAGCCCAGGTGTGCTTTAGCATCTTCTGGGCAATCAGCAGACTGCAGCCCTGCCCTGCGACTGAGCCTGCCTGAGCTATGGCCCAGAGACCCAGAAGTGGAAACTGGAAGTGGCCAGGCCACCCTGCCCCCACCGTTACTCTGTGAGCCTCAGGGTAACTCATGGAAAGCACTGAGAGTCCTGGCACTGGCCTCAGTCTAGTCACTCAGAGGCTGCAGCTTCACAAAGTAAACAACCAACCACTACCTCCCAGTCTGAGAAGCTCAATACTTCTGCACCCCGGAAGCAGATATCCACTCTAAAAATCCAGAATACAGACAATCACAATGGGCAAGAAGGAATGTATGAAGTCTAGGACCATCAAATATTTTTATAGTGCGCAAGAACAAATAAATTCAGAAAACAAAATGGACTCTATACTCACACTGGAAAACACAGAAAGAATTGTGAGTTTCTCTCCAGCACAAAAAGCAATCTTGGAGGACCTCAAGAGGGATTTTAAAAACCAAATTAGAGAGGTAGGAGATAAATTTAAATCTACAGTAACCAAACTGGAAAAAAAATTTCACTGAAGAATACAAATCTTTAAATACTAAATTGGAAAACAGAACAGGAGGTCCAAAATCTAACTGGAGAAAATACCTCCGTAAAAATGAAACCTGAACATATGGAAAAGGAGCTTCAAATATTGATTTAGGAAATAATTCACTAAACATTAGAATCAGTCAAATTGAAGCTAAGGAGTCTATGATGCAGGAAGAGTCTTTCAAAAAAAACCATAAATAGTGAAATATTAGAAGAAAGTGCAAAATATCTCACTTGAAAAACAACTGAACTTATAAACAGATCCAGGAGAGATAACCTAAAAATTATTGGCCTACCTGAAAGCCATGATAAAAAAGCACCATGACAGCATCTTCTAAGAGACTGTCAAACAAAACTGTCCTGGGGTCCTAGAATCAGAAGATAAAATAGTTATTGAAAGAATTCACTAATCTCCTGAAAGAGATTCCAAATTGAAAACTCCAAGAAATGTAGTAGCCAAATTGCAGATCTACAAGTTCAAGGAGATAATACTTAATGCAGCCAAAAAGAAACAATTCAAATATTGTGGAACTACAGTCAGGATTACACAAGACTTATCAGCTGCTACAATAAAAGATGGGAGGGATTGGAATTTTCTGTTTTGTAAAGCAAAAGAGCTAGGATTGCAATCAAGGATCAACTACCCAGAAAGACTGAGCATAATCTGTGAGGCAAGGAGATGGTCATTTAATGAAATAAAGGACTTCCAGAATTTCCTGATGAAAAAACAAGAGCTCAATGGAAAATTAAATCCCCACTTACAAGACGCAAGAAAGTAATAAAAAGGTAAACAAAGAAAACATACACTCACCCATACACATATATGTACACATGCACACACAGGCACATAACTTGGGACTCAATAAGAGCAAACTGCTTACATCCCTATATGAGAAGCAGATACCTGTTGATATCAAAATTTATATAAGTATTGAGACATTTAAAAGGGATGCACATAGATAGAGAGTGTGGGAATAAAGGAGGTAATCTGAAGATTAAAAATAAACCTTAGTAAGGGGAATAAAGTGATTGTAATGGGAGAAAATGAAATGTTGAGGCATAAAATGGCAAATTATGCCACAAGAAGAGGCATAAAACATACTACAGTGGAGGGGAAGGGAGGAAAGTAATGAGCATCATATGAACAGTATTCTCATTGGTTCTGATTTAAAGAGGGATCAATATAAACATTTAAGTTTAGATTCTAACATGAAAAGAAACAAAAACTTAACAATAGATGGAAAAGATGGAGGGAGAGGAGTACTATATGAAATTTACTAGCATTGTTTTGGGTTCAAGGAAGGAATAACATACTCCATTAAGGATAAAAATCTATTGTGTCCTACAGGCAGTAGGATGGATGGGGGAGGGGGAGTGTAAGAAAGTGGAGCGTGGTTAGAAGGGAGGTAAACAGTAGTAAGGGGAAAGGGTAGGTAAAGGGAGGGTACACAAGGACAGAATATTGAGGGAAGGGGTGGTCAAAAGGAAAACTCTTAAGGAGGGGAAGGGAAAAGGAAGACACAAAAAATATAAACAGGGGAGGGAATAGGATGGAAAGAAAGTCACAGATAATAATTATAACTGTGAATGTGAATGGGATGAACTCTCCCACAAAACAGAGGTGGATAGCGAATGGATTAAAAGCCACAATCCTACAATATGCTGTCTACAAGAAACACATTTGAAATGAGGGGATACACGTAGGGTACAGGTAAAAGGATGCAGTGGAATATATTATGCTCCAGTGAGAGTAAAAAAAAATCAGGGTAACAATCTTTATCTTAGATAAAGCAAAAGCAAAAATAAATCTAATTAAAAGAGATAATGAAGGAAACTACATCATGCTAAAAGGCACTATTCAGAATGAAGCAATATCATTACTTAATATATAATGCACCAATTGGTATGGCATCCAAATTCCTAGAGGAAAAGTCAAGGGAATTAGAGGAAGAAATAGATAGCAAAACAATACTAGTGGGGGATTTCAATTTCCCCCCACCCCCGGACTTGATAAATCTAACCTGAAAATAAACAAGAAAGAAGCTAAGGAGGCAAATAGAATTTTAGAGAGGCTAGACATGCTAGATTTCTGGAGAAAACTGAAAAGGGACAAAAGAGAATATACCTTCTTCTCAGTGGTACATGGCACATTGTAAAGCCAATGAACAGTAGATTCCTAAAAGAATGCTACTGCAAACAGCTTTTAAGATTTGGATTACACAGTATTAGTGAACACACTGTTTATTCCAT
>CM053600.1:52884362-52910517 GCA_028646575.1 Pseudocheirus occidentalis | reverse complement strand
ATGAATTGCAGAGCTTTAAATTCTAGATTCTTTTGGTTCCTTCCTTGTCACCCACCCCCACTGTAAGGACAAGCAATTCAATACAGGCTGTGCATGTGTAATTATACAGGACATCTTCATAGTGAACATATTGTGACAGTGATTATATGTCCCTCCTTCTTAACCCTCCCCTCCATCTTCCCCTCCACTGTGATAGGTCTTTCTTGACTCTTCATGTGAAATAATTTACCACCATTCTACCTCTCCCTGTCTTCTGCCCCCATTTTATTCCTCTTTCTCATCATTTATTTTTTATATCATTCCCTCAAATACACCTCATCCCCATACCTTCTGTCTGTGTATATTCCTTCCATCTGTACTGTTAGTGATACAATTTTTAAGAGATGCAAGTGTCATCTTCTGATGTAGGTATGTAAATAGTTTAATGCTTTTGAATCTTTTCTAATTTTCCCCCTTTTTTACTTGCTTTTGCTTCTCTTGGGTCTTGATATTGGAGGTCAAATTTTTGGTTTAGTTCTGGTCATCTCTTTATGAAAGCCTGAAATCCTTCTATTTCATTGAATAAATTTTCCCCCTTTGATGTATTATGTTTGCTTATGCCTGGTAAGTGATTCTTGGTTGTATTCCTAGTCCCTTTGCCCTATAAAATATCATGTTTCATGACCTCCCACCTTTAATGTCACAGCTGACATGCCCTATGTGACCCTCATTTGATTGTCAGATGTTTGAATTATTCATTTCTGGTCACTTGCAACATTGTTTTTTTTTTCCTTGACCTGATAGAAGTGAAATTTGTCTATAATATTCTTTGGGATTTTATTTTGGAATCTCTTTCCTGAAATGATCTGTGGATTCTTTCAGTGCCTTTTCACCCTCCGGTTCCAGGACATTAGGGCAATCTTCTTTTGTAATTTCTTGAAAGATGATGTCCAGGTCCTTGTTTTGATTATGGCTTTCAAATACTCCAATGATTCTGATATTGTCTCTCCTGGATCTATTTTACAAATTAGTTTTTGTTTCCCCATTAGATATTTTTCATTTTCTTCCAATTTTTCATTAATGATGTCTCATAGAGTTGTTAACTTCCACTTGCCCAATTCTAACTTGTAAGGTATAGTTTTCCTCAATTACCTTGTGTACTTTCTTTTCAATTTGGCCAACTCTTTTAAGGAGATATTTTCTTAAGTGGATTTTAGTATTTCCTTTTCCATCTTGCCAATTCTACTTTTTAAGAAGTTTTCCAAACTGATGAGTCTTTTTCCACAATTCTCTTGTATCATTCTCATTTCTTTTCCCTACTTTTGTTCTACCTCTCTTTATGATTCTTAAACTCCTTTTTTGTTTTTTAGTTTTTCCATGTATTCTTTCTGGCTTTGAGATGATTTCTTGTTTGACACTGTTGTTCTATACTGAGTTTCTGTCTTGGTCTTTCCTGTCATCATAATAACTTTCTGTGGTCATATTCATTTTATCTTTTTTTTTTTGCTTTTTGGAGGGCAGTTGGTGTTAAGTGACTTGCCCAAGGTCACATGGCTAGCTTTTTGTATTAAGTGTCTAAGGCTGGATTTGAGCTAAGATACTCCTGACTCCAGGGCCAGTGCTCTATTCACTGTGCCACCTAGCCACCCCAGTCATATTCTTTTTTTTCTTGTTTTCTACTCAAATTTTCACCCAATTCTTCAAACTTTTTTCCTTTAAGTTTGAGATCTATTCAGAAGGTGGAAGAGTTACTGTCTCCAGCTTCTTGTGCTAGTGGCTGCAGTCCCTTACTGTTTACCTGGTGTTGTGGTGATGTTGCCCTGAGGCCCACAGGGGACCCTACTGTCTGGTACTGTGTTGTGGGGGGTAGGTTGGGATTAGGGTGGTGCTGCTGGAGACTGTAAGGATCTGGCAGCTAACCTGGTGTTGAGCTGAGGTCCTAGTGGTAGTGTCTGGTGTGTAGTGAGGCCTGATGTTTTTTTTAAAATTTATTTCCTTTGGGGTATGCTGAACCACATGGACATCTGGACACCACATGGCTCTTGCCCATTTGGGGCTGTGCTGAAGCATGTGGTGGTTCTCAGAGCTAGAGCTATGCTAAGGCATGTTGCAGTCCTGGTGTTGGTGCTTGCCTGCTTCACTTCACTATGGCTCAGTATCTCCCACTGGTTTGCTGAGGTAGGGCTTCTTACTGGCTTAGTATGATGTTCCCTGTTCTAGAATGTGGTTTTCTTTTATCTGAGTGAGATAGATCTTTCTTGCCAATTCACCTATCTTCCCAGGATAAAAGAATGTTCCTCCTGGTCTTTCTGCTGGCTCTGATGTTTATGGAATTTTTCTGGGGCACTAATATATAGATAGTGGGCTATTTGGTGGTGAATATGGGAAAGCTACAGCTATTTACTGCTTACTCCTCCATCTTGGCTTCCAGAAGTCCCTTAGGTTCCTATTATGACATTCTTTGTTAATATTCTTTTGAAAACTTATTTTCTTTTTGACCATGTAATTCCTGGTAAATTTATTTTCATTTCTTGTATTTTTGTTCATTGCTGTTTATTTAAAGTATCAGATTCCCTAGCAAAGGTATTGAGATCAGAAAAAAAAGCCAGATAATAGCTTCCCTTTTTATCCTTCCTGAATTAGTTTACTTCATGTAAAATCTTTATAATTTCATGAAATCAAAATTACGAATTTGATCTTTTTAATCAACTGTAAGTTTTGTTTAATGAAGAACTTACTTCTTAGAAAGTGCTATGAATGATGTCTTATCTTTTATGTTCTGGTATTCATGTCATATATCTATTTTGAAATTATTATAGTATATGATGTTGAAATCTAAACATAATTTTTACTAAACTGCTTTCTAAATTTTTTCAGCATTCAAAAAATGAATTATTTTCTTAGAAATGTGATTTGCTTTTTAACATTTATTTCAATTTGTGTTTTTATCAAAGAGTAAAGCAGCTATTTCTGATTCTTTCATTTATAAAATGTCCCCCAATCTACTTTTCTGCTTCTAAGTAATATCAAATAATTGTGATGATTACTGCTTTATAATATAGATTAAAATCTAGACTTGTTATTCCCCCACATTTTCAACTTTTGCTATTATTCCTCTTGATATTCTAGATCACTAAGTATTCCAATGATTTTTAAAATTATTTTGTTGAGAAGTCTAGGTGGCACAGTGAATAGAGCATCAGCCTTGGAGTCAGAAGGACCTGAGTTCAAATCCAGCCTAAGACACTTAACACTTACTTGCTGTGTGACCTTGAGCAAGTCACTTAACCCCAATTACTCTGCCAATAACCCCTCCAAGAAAAAGCAAAAAAAAAATATTAAAAAGTTAAATTTTTTAAAAAATCACAAATGTTTAAAGAAATTATTTTGTTTAGCTTTGTTTGATATTTTTTGGTAGTTTGATTGGTGTAGCACTACAAAATAATGTAAATTTATTTAGGTAACAGCGTTAGTTTCAATATATTAGCATAGTTCATTCCTGAGCACTCAATAATCCTTCAGTTATTTTGTTGTTGTTGTTGTTTTACTTTAAAGGGTTATTTTATAATTAAATTTATAAAGGTATTGAGGGTTCTTTGATAGATTAAATCAAAGATATTTTAAGCATTTTCTACCTACTTTGAAAAGAAAACTCTTTTTTTTTACTGGATTTTGTTATTGCTGTACAGAATTGTTGCTGATCTTTGTGGACCTTTTTATGGCCTATAGTTTTGTTAAGCCTATTATGCTGACTAATTTCTTAGCTGATTCTTTATGATTTTCTAAGTAAACCATCATGTCATTAGAAAATAGGAATAACTTTCTTTCTTCTTTGTATCTTTATGCCTTCATTATTTTTCTGATTGCCTTTTGAGAACTATATGAAATAACAATGTAGTAAGGGAATATCCTTAATTTGCTTTCGAGTTTATCTGGAAAACATTTAGTGTTTTTCAAATAATACTAGCTGTTTGGTTAAGATCCATACTTTGTGTCTTAATATAAATAATAAATTCCCTTTATTTGTTTTATCCTGTCCTGATTCAGGCATTAGGACCAAATTTATCGTATAAAAGGAATGTGATAGGAATGCTTCTTTATCATTTTTTGGAAATGATATATATTGTATAGGCATCAATTTTTCCTATAAAGCTATCTAGACAAAGGTATATTTGTTCATTGGTAAATTTTTTTTTCTGTCTACATATTGGTCTTTCCTGAATTGAATTGTTTATATCTTTGTTGCTCTTTTAATTTAAGCATTTTGTATTTTATGAATATTTTACTTCTTTTTAATTTTCCATTTTCCTAGAACATAATGAAATATAATATAATTTGATCATTGTTTTCATTTTTCCTGCTGTAATTTCACCTTGTTCATTTTTTATTATACTCATTTCATTGCCCTACTTGTTTTTAATTGTGTTGGGTAAAGCTTTACCAATTGTGTTCAACTTTTTAAGGAATCAGGTTTTAGCTCTGTTTTATCTGTTCTGTACTCTTTCTGTGTGGGGGCAGCAGGAGTTCTGATTTAACAGGGTTTGTTTTGTTTTTGTTTTTGCTATATTTGCCCACCTCTGAGAGAAAAATATTTAAGTCTCCTGCTACTTTTGTAATTATTTTTTGTGATTAATTTATTTTTTTCTTTATGAATGTATATGTCATAATAATTGTTGTATATCTATTTCATATTGATGTTGGAACATTGCAAGCTCTTCTCATGAGCATGATGTCATTTCCTTGTTAATTTCCATTGATATTGTGAATTTTATTTGGGCTTGATTGCAATTTTTTCTTTATTGTTTTCACCTTATGCATAGCAAATTATGTTCCTAAGCTTTGATGTTTTTCTGTGTGTGTGTGTGTGTGTGTGTGTGTGTGGTTTGTGTGTGTGTGCTTTTGATATGTTTCTAATGAAAAAAATGAACCTGTCTTGCCCATTTCCTTTTCCTCTTACATTTACATGACTTATGCAAAATATCACTTCCTTTTCTTTCCTCCACATACTTACTTTTATTAATATTCTTTTTCCTGATTCTGCTGTTTTATTTTGCTCTGTTCTCTTTATTGTCTTTACTTCTAATCTATTCTACATTAGATTCTCTTGAATGTGATCTACTTATTCCATTATTTTTCTTTTAAAAATCTGTGTCAGCAGTGGTGGTGGCACAGTGAATAGAGCACCAGTCCTGGAGTCAGGAGGACCTGAGTTCAAATCCAGCCTTAGACACTTGACACACTTACTTACTTGAAAATGAAGTTTCTGTATGTGGTGTGAGGAGTCACTGAGAAATGATAGTAATTTTTTTCTTAAAGTCATGAATAAAATAATGTGTTTTTTAAAATTAATTTGAAAGTGTATAAAAATATGTCATTCATTTGCTCCTAAACAGTTGATCATATCAACTTCAAATATAAAGAGAGATTTCTGAAAATAGAATGAATTCATATTTCTTTTATTAGGTCATAGGGTGAGTTTGGAAGAGAGAACCACATGAGCATATCCTTGATGGTAACTAACTAGTGAGTGTTTCCTATGACTATTACAACATTTTTAGGGCCTCATTAGGAAAAGAAGCATGTACACTATGTACTTAGCACATAGAGTCAGGCCAACATGGAACACATTAAACTTCATCAGAAATGCTCTCTAAATCTGTGAGTCAGTGTGCTACATAGAAGCCACACTAGAAGCAATTATTAAATGACTGGAGAGATAAATGTAACTATTAATACCACACACCTGCAGTTCTTCCCTCTGCACTTTGATCTAACAGATGATGATTTGTAATGGCACAACCTACACCCCACTGCCCACCTGTAGTTTATTAGGAAGTCATCCAAGGATTTGTACAGCTTGGTTACCAGCAGCTGGAAGGTGGAGCTGTAAAAAGTCAATTCTTGTCATTTCATAGGTGACACCTTCATCCAATAACCACCCCCGTAGCATCTGTGCCACACTGCTCTCCCGACTGCTTTCCTGGAGGAATGCAAATTGGACATCTATTTCCCTTAGGCCATTTGACCTTTTCTTTTCAAATGAGCAAGGTATTAAAAAAATATTAAACTGATGTTGAATAGTTTTCTCACAGCATGTGTTGGAACATCCTTTGTTTCAGAGCAGTACTCAGCAGTCTGTTTAGATATTCCAACCTACAGGCTTCATTTAAAGGAGCAGCTTTGGTGTCTATAAAAAACCTAAACTGCTTAGTGGGTTATAGGGGAACATGTTGTCAGGTTGTTTCTGGATTATACTGTATGACGGTGCAGCAGAAAAAGCAGGTAAATCAATACAGTGGTACCTTGACATAAGAGTGCACCAACTTATTTTCTGAGATATGAGTTGTCTTGCTAGCCAAAATTTGAAGCATGAGCCGCTACTAGTTGGCATAGAGAACACCACATCCCAAGACCCACCCAGCATCCCACACCTCACTTGTTCAGTCCACGTGTTTACCTTGTCAGTGAAGACAAGCTAAGTTAAGCAAAAGTAAAAAAGATATTATGGCGATTAATTTCAGGTATAAAGTGTAGCATTAAGACTGTAGCAAGTAAGTCAATGAAAGTGACCAAAAGAGGACAAAACAAAACTCCTCTAACCTCCTCCATTTGTGTCCTCCACCCTCCACCTCCACCAGTTAGCTTCTTAACACCTTCTTAAGATCTTCTGTTAGCTCAAGTTGTCTGATGTTCAAGGTAAATATATACTTTATAAAACCAGTTTATTTCTTTACATTCTCTTTTATTATGTTTTATTATAATATTTTTTATTTATAAATACTTTTTATTATTTAAAAACACGTAGCAAAGAATACTGGACTGGCATTTTGGGGGCCAGAACGGATTAATGGCATTTCAGTTCATTTCAATGGGGGTAACTGATTCGATATATGAGCAAATTGTGTTATGAGCTCAGTAACAGAACAAATTAAACTCGTAAGTCAAGGTACCACTGTACTAGTCAAAAATGGTAATTGAGACAGAAACTCCTCTTGGATTGTCTCATCTCATTGTCTGACTCCACCACATCCAAGAATTTTTTTTACATAAAATTGTCCTTAGGATATCTTACCTATATGAATGAAATGTCACCATGGTCAGACTTAACTAAAATAAATTTCGTATAGTAGGCCCTGAGAAGGAATAGCAGAAAGAAAATAAATTATTCTAAACAAGAGTTGAATATTAAATTATGATTAACTATATTGTGTAATGGTTAATCAAAGGCTGATTTCCTCCACTTTTCTTTTCCTATCTTTTCTTTTAAATGTAGGCTCTCGCATAGCCAAAAGGGAATTAATTATTGAATACTGTTCCTTTTGATATTAAAGGCTTAACTCTAAACTCACAAGAATGATTGACACATGTTTCCCACCTGATAGAGGACAAAATTTCTGTTACATCTTAAAAGTTTTTTTTGACTACTTTTTTTTAATCCGCTTTTTACATACTATACATAGACATTATGCAAAGTAATTCTGCTTTCTACATATTATGCATAGACATTATATATATATTAATTTTAATGCATATTATACATAGATATTTATTCATATTATACATTTTGTTTTATACACATTTTATACATATTATACAAATATACACACATATCCAAGTTATCCCAAAAGTCTCAGTGAAGTTTTAATAGATTAAACATAAAGTTTTGGAACACTCTTTTTATGCACACACACACACACACACAGAAACATGTATATAGATGTGCATGTATATTATATATGCATATATGTAGATGTTCATACATATATACACATACATACATATACACATATATCTCTATCTCTCTCTATATATGAAAATATATATACATACATACATATATATATATATATATATATATATATAGGTTGGTTGTGGTCCTTCTTTCTTGAAGGGGACCAAAACAGTATCACTTTGCTAGAGTCAAGTTTCAATGTGCCCAACTGTGGCTGATGAAGACCAGGATGAGATTGAAATTCTCTACCACAGGTCAGCACAAATAGTCTATGTGAACATTTGGAGGGGATACTCTAAATTTATGCATCCCACATTTCCTTTAAGCTATTTCAATTCTGCTTTGCTCATAGAGCCCAGCACCTTCTCTGATGTGGGCAGACCACAGTGAGTGGTTCTATGCCAGTGTTTCCCATGTCACAAAATCAATTCCAGAGTTCTGGAGAGAGATCTTGGGGAAAGGGGGTTTCCTACTACTAGCATATTAAAACTTCTCCCGGTGGAATGGGTGGATGTGAACAATTTGCTCCAATGGCCATGAAGGCAGTCAAAGCAGGTGCTGTGCAGTTCTTAAAGCTTAGTTAGAGCTTGAGACCAAGAGGGGTGGAGCCAGGAATCTTTAACACCAGAAACCTAAGTGTGCCTTCACACAATCAGGGGAATCAGCAGACACCACCATGGCCCTAGCCATAAGCAGCTGAGTCTGCCTGAGCTCTAGCCCAGAAATGTGGAACCAGAAATTTGAAGCAGTCGGAACACCCCTCCCCCACACTTCACACTTAGCTTTGGTGTAACACATGAGAAACACTGAAGGTCCTAGGCACTCAGAGGCCACAGCATACAAAGTCAACAACCATGACCCAAACTCCCAGCATAGGAAGTGTGGGTCAGAGCCCTCTGTACCCCAGAAGCAGAGATCCACTTTAAAAGCTAGGAAATAGAGAATCACAATGAGCAAAATTGGGAAAAAAAGACTATATAATATTATTATAGTGAGCAAGAAGAACCAAATTCATAAGAGGACAGCATTGACCCTATAACCAAATTTGAAACTTCAAAAGGGAATATGAATTGGTCTCAAGCCCCAAAACCATTCTTGGAAGATCTCAAGAAGTATTTTAAAGAGGTAGAAGTAAAACTTACCAATTACTTTAAAATGGAAAAAAAAATCATTGATGTGAACAACTCCTTGAAAAGTACAACTATGTAAAGGGAAGAGATTCCAAACCTAGATGAAGAAAATAAATCCTTGAAAGTAAAATCTGGCTTAATGGAAAAGGAGACTCAAAAACTAACAGATGAAAACAATTCTTTAAAAATTAGAATCAGACATGTTGAAGCAAATGACTCTGTGAAGCATCAAGAATCAGTCAAAGAAAATGAAAAAAAAAGAAAAAATAGAAGAAAATGTAAAATACCTCATTGGAAAAATATCTGACATGGAAAATAGATCCAGGAGAGAAAATCTAAGAAGTATTGGCCTTCCAGGAAGCCATAATGAAAAATAAGAGCCTGGACAGTATCTTCCAAAAAATAATCAAGAAAATCTGCCCTGAGATCCTAGAACCACAGGGTAAAATAGTAGTTGAAAGAATCCACTAAACACCTCCTGAAAGAGATCTCAAATTCAAAACTCCTGGGAATATTGAATCCAAATTCTGAAACTGTCAGGTCAAAGAGAAAATATTACAAGCAGTCAGAAAGAAACAATTCAAATATCATCAAACTACAGTCAGGATCACACAGGACATTGCAGTTTCAACATTAAAAGATCAGAGGGATTGGAATGTGATATTTCATAAGACAAAGGAGGTTTGACTATAACCAAAGATCAACTACCCAGCTATATTAAGCATAATCTCTCAGGCAAAGAGATATTCCATGGAATGAGGGACTTCCATACCTTCCTGATGAAAAGGCCAGAGCTCCATGGAAAATTTGATCTTCAAATATAAGACTCAAGAGAGCCATAAAAAGGTAAACAGGGAAAAAATAGGCACATCCACACATATACATACAAAACAAACAAAAAAAAATGTTGTTCAATAAGCGCCAACTATTTACATTGCTATATGGGAGGATGAAACCTGTTAAACTTGAGAACTATATAATTATTACAATACTTAAAAGGGATCTACATAGATAAATGGTTGTAATGGGAATTTGAAGCTCTTTCCTGCCCCTAGGCCCTTTGAAAGGCTTAAGTGGCTCCAAAAATGTTCCCAGATTTGAAAGTATACTCTGCCCCCTAATAGGGTGAATGTGGCCATGTGGAACCTGTGGCAGGAGGCTTGTTTTTTGGCAATGGCTACACCTTGTTACTTTGTAATTGGACAGTGGGTCAAGAGGGCTGACCCAGGAGAAGCCTATATATACACCCTGATGTGAGGTTTCCTTTGGGGCTCACTTTGAGAAGAGTTGTGTGATTTGACCAGATGAGACTCTGTTGAGCCCCCTGTCTTTGAAAAACCCAGATGTTGATGCTTCCCTCTCTGGTAACTTGAATAGGTAATGGATGTTATGGTCAGATGGTTGGAAACCCATCTGCTCATGTGTTTCTTGCTCCGCTTGTAACTTGTGTTTGTAACTTCTGCTTGTAACTTGGGTTTGTATTTTCTGGAGTTCAGGGTGCTGACTTTTCCCCCTGAACTAGGTAAATGATATGTTTGTTTGATTAAAGAAAGATTGTTAACCCATTTTGAGTTGCTTTCCTTTACAAAAGCAGATCTAAGAACCTGTGCTAGCAGCTGCCCTGGGTATGCTAGAGTGCTTGTTGATACAATGGTGTGGGTATAAATTAACTGATATGAAGATTTAAAAACTTAATTAAGGGTTGAAAGGGATTATAATGGAAGAAGAAGAAAGGAGGAGGCAGTAAAGGTTAAATAACATCACATGAAGAGGGTCCCACGTATTCTAGTAGAGGAAAAAAACAGGAGGGAGATGAGTATTGTATGGGCTTTACTCTCATTGGTTTCCCTTCAAGGAGGGAATAACATATTTAGTTAAGTATAGAATTTTAGATTGATGAGATACAAAAACTTATCATAGTAGAGGAAAAGAAGGGAGGGAGAAGAGCATTGTTCGAGATTTATGCTTTTAGACTTGGTTCAAGGAGAGAATAACATTTTGTTACACATAGAAAATGTGCCCTACAGGCAGTAGCAGGAGACAGGGGAAAGAAAAGGCGGTGGAGGTTAGAAGGAAGAGAAGAAGAAGAAAGGTAAAAGGTAAAACCTATCATTAAGGGAGAGGGACTGATAGAGTTGGAATATTGAGGGAGGCAGTTATCAAAAGCAAAATCTTTTGAGGAGGGGAAGGGAGAAGGGAGAAATAAAAGCATGGGGAAATAGGATGCAGAGAAGGACACAAATAATAATCATAATTGTGAATGTGAATGGGATAAACTGTCCCATAAAACAGAGGCAGTTAGAAGAATGGATCAAAAACCATAATCCTACAATATGCTGTTTACAAGAAACACTTTTGAAACAGGGTTACACATAGGGTAAATGTGAAAGGCTAGTGTAGAATATATTCTGCTTCAGCTAAATTTTAAAAAAAAGCTGGGGTAGCATTTCTAATCTCAAAGCAAAAGCAAAAACAGATTTAATTAAAAAAGTTAAGGAAGGAAACTACATCCTGCTAAAAGGTACCATTGATAACAAAGTAATATCATTACTAAATATATATTCACCAAGTAGCATAGCATCCAAATTCTTACAGAAGTTAAGAGAGTTAGAGGAAAAAATAGACAGCAAAATTGTGCCAGTAGGGGACCTCAACCTTCCCCTTTCTGAACTTGATAGATCTAACTTCAAAATAGATAAGAAATAAGTTAAGAAGGTGACTAGAATTATAGAGGAAGAAGATATGACAGATCTCTGGAGAAAATTGAATAGGGATAAAAAGGAATATACCTTCTTCTCACATGTATAGGTGAGTGTGTGTGTACGTGTGTGTGTGTGTGTGTGTGTGTGTGTGTGTGTGTGTGTGTGTGTGTAGACAGAGGGTACAGCGTGAGTTGAATAGGAAGGGATGATATCTAAAAAATAAAATTAAGAGATGAGAGCAGAATATATTGTGAGAAGGAGAAAGGGAGAGATAAAATAGGGTAAATTATCTCACATAAAAAAGGCAAGAGAAAGCTATTACAATGGAGCAGAAGAGCAGAGAGATTACTCTCACTGGACATGGATTAAGGATGGAATTACATGCACACTCATTTGGGTATCTTACCCTTACAGGAAAGTAGGGGGAAGGGAATAAGAGAGGGGCATGATACAAGAGAGAACAGATTGGGGGAGAGAGTAGTCCGAAGCAAACACTTTTGAAAAGTGACAGGATCAAAAGAGAAAAAAAAAATTTTTTAATGGAGAGGCAGAATGGGGTGGAGGGAAATATAGTTAGTCTTTCACAATATGACTACAATGGAAATGTTTTGCATAACTACACATTTATAACCTGTATTGAATTGCTTGTTTTCTCAGTGGAGATGAGTGAGGAGGGAAGAAGAGAGAGAATCTATAACTCAAAGTTTTAAAACAAATATTTAAAAATTGTTTTTACATGCAACTGGAAAATAAGATATACAGTCAATGGGATACAGAAATCCATCTTGCCCTACAAGAAAGTAAAAGGGAAGAGGTTAAGGTGGGGAATGAGAGGGTATATAAGAAAGGACAGACTGTTGGGAGGGGTATTCGGTGTGTTTACTATCTTGAGGTGGGGGGTAAGGGAGAAATGTGGATAAAATTTGTAACTCAAAATCTTGTGGAAATGAATGTAGAAAACTAACAATTAAAAAAATCAAATTTTTAAAAAAGTACACGCTCAATTCAGTAAATTATTCTGTCTTTTTTTTATTGGTATAGCAAGCAATCAGGGATAGCAGTTGACAACTCAGTACTACTTGGCTTCCCCTCATAGATTTTGACCAGTATTATATGTATTGTCATTATCTTTCATATGCCCTGTTTTCCCATAGTTTTTATAATTTCCTTTCCTGCACAACAAATTGTTTAGCCAATTGTTTTGTTTTTTATGGGCGTTTTACCTGGGACTGCAGCAAATTATCATTATTTGTTGCTGATTTTGTATTATGATCTATAAAAGCAAAATAAAAAAATTTCTGATTTTCAAAAAAAAGAGAAATACAAGGGAAGGTGACCTAGCTATGCCAAATTGTAAACTGTATTATAGAGCAGCAGTCACCAAACTACTTGGTACTACTTCAGGAACAGAGTGGTAGATCAGTGGAATAGAATAAGTACTCAAGACATAGTAGCCAATGACTACAGTAATCTACTTTTTGTTAAATAAAAAAAACCCAACTTCTCTGATAAGAACTCATTATTTGACAAAAAATCTGCTGGGAAAAAATAGAAAAAAAGTATGCCAGAAACTGGGCATAGACCAATATTTTACACCATATACGAAAATAAAGTCTAAATGGGTTCACAATCTAGATATAAAGGTTCATACCATAAGCAATCTGGTATAGCAAAGAAGAGTTTACCTGTCAAATTTATAGATATGGGAAAAATTTATAATCAAACAAGAGACAGATAGCATTAAAAATGCAAAACAGATCATTTTGGTTACATTAATTTGAAAAGTTTTTGCACAAACAAAGCCAATGTTAGCAAGATTTGGAGTGAAGCAGGAAACTGGGAAAGAATTTTTACAACTAGTGTCTCTGCTAAAAGACTCATTCCTAAGATATATAGAGAACTGAGTCAAATGTAGAAGAATACAAACCATTCCCAATTGATATATGCCAAAGGATATAAGCAGGCAGTTTTCTTTGGAAGGCATTAAAGAAGTCTATAATCTTATGAAAAAATTCTCTAAATTGTTATTGATAAGAGAAATACAAATCAAAACCACTCTTAGGTAAACTTGACAAAACAGGAAAATAATAAATTGGGAAGATGTGGGAAAATTGGAACATTAGTGCTGTGTTGATGGACTTGTGAACTTAACCAAGCATTCTGGAGAGCAATTCCAGTATGTACAAAAATATTTATGGCAGCTCTTCCTTGTGGTGGTAAAGAACTGGAAATCAAGGGGATGCCCAATCAATTGGCGAATGGCTAAACAAGTTGTGGTATATGAATGTAATGGAATACTAGTGTGGTGTAAGAAATGAGCAGCAGACAGACTTCATAATAACCTGGAGAGATTAACATAAACTGATGCTGAGTGAGGGGAGCAGAACCAGGAGAACACTGCACATAATTACAGACACATCATGTCTGTTATGACTGACTTTGATAGACTGAGTTTCCCTCAGCAATGCCAAGTTATAAGACAACTCCAAAGGACTCATGATGGAAAAGGTTATCTATATCCAGAGAAAGAATTACAAAGTCTGAATGCAGGTTGAAGCACACTCCTTGATATCTCTCTCTTTTCATTTTGTTTTGTTTCTTCTTCCTCTTTGTTGATTTAATTGGTTATAATTCTTCTTTACAACTTGATTAATATTTAATGTTGAACTTATATCAGATTGCATGCCACCATGGGAGTGGGGTGGGAGTTGGGTATTTTGAAACTTAAAAACTTGTGGGACTGGATGTTTTAAACTAATATTAAATATTTTTTTAAAAAAAGAAATACAAATTTAGAGTATAGGTCCAAGTGAAAAATGCTTTTAGGAGAATGATGTCAGACTAAAAGCAACATTATCTCAAAATTTCATGGAAGGAGAAATAAGCTTTCAAAAAACTTTGGGTAAGATCCAGCTAATGTAGATAATTCCCAATTACAATTTAATTCTATAAATAATCGTCTGTTTGTTATGTTGAAAGGCATGATTAAGTGTAAGAGAAACCAGACAAAAAATAAGATAATCAAATGAGATAAAGTTTGTAAGGTGTTTAACTCTGCTTGTGTAGTGGGCACTTAATAAATGCATGTTCTTTCCCCTTTGCTTTGAAAGAAAAAAAATCATCTCAGTCCTCCAAAAATTAACATTCATAAAAATCTCAGGAAAATGAGTGTTATCTCTATGTTGTTTTTCTTTCATTTTCAAAGTGGACCAAAGACATCTTGGGGTGCTGTTAATTGTCTTTTGTTCTAGAATAAGACCAATGACAACAAGAAGGCAATATTTTGATTTGCAAGTGAATTTGATTTAAGTGAGGCTTTGTAAAGTCTCCAGCCTCACTCTTTCCTCCTGACCCATAAGGCTGGAGTGGCAAGATATAGATAAGGAGGACTGGAGAGGACCCTGAAGATGCAGTGGGAGACCTTGGCCTTCTTAATCTAAGGTCTTTCTTTGCCAGGTCTCAAATTGTCAGAGGCAGCATTCAGTCACTGATTACCTAGATAAGAAAATCTCCCAAAGCACGAAATTAGTGGACACATGAATAACAAAGGTCATGTATCCCGAAGTAAAATAGAAGAGATTCCCTAAATATGTTTAGCATTCCATTTGGATATTTTGTTCATTGCATTATACCTCATTATTGATGGTCTTTCAAAGCAAAGGTTGTTTTACCTTTTTCTTTGTATCCCCAGTGAGTGAAAGATAGTAAGCATTTAATAAACATTTGCTGATGAAAAAATGGCCTGATTGATGAAGAATTGATGAATCAATTAACTGGTTAATGCATTAGTTAAAGTTACCATTTCTATAATTAGGCACTTAGTCTATACTGTCCTCTCTTCTCAAATCCGTCATTTCTTCAGTCTATGCTGTTTATCTCATTGACAAAATTCAGCCCTTGATTATTCACATTATCTGCTTCTGCTGGTTTTAAATGTAAGCTGCTGAATAAAACTTTCTTCTTACTTCTACCTTAGAGATTCTCTCTCTTCTTTCAAGTACTATATTCTACATGAAACTTTCTGATTCCACTGACTGCTAATACCAACCCTATCTAATTGCATTTAATTCCTTTGTATTTATTCTCTTAATATTTATTTTATACATATTTAGCTATAATATCTAATAAATTCTCCCCATTAGAATGTAAGTTCCTTGCCCATAGGGATTGATTCATTTGTTTATTTGTATGCCCATTAACCAGTACAGCTTCTGACTTGTAAGAGAAAATTAATAAATATTTTTAGTTTATCATGCTCCCCACTGAGCTTTGTATCTGTGTTGCTTCTTTCTACGTCTCATGTCTCTATTCCATTTATTTTTCCTTTGTAATTATATTCAGGACCACCCCAAATTTTGATTACCATACACTGAAATTGTGATATGATTAGCATACTTCTCCTCTGACAGAAAGGATTATAGCATTTTTTATTGAATGAGTTCTTTCAGCTATATTCAAGGCCATTTTTCTATTCAATGTACTAATTCCTGGGATCATTTCCCAGTGAGCAACACAATTATAGCCTAATCTCATCCCTGGTCTTTGTATAATCACAAGCATTTCTTTACTTAAAAATCCATCTTTTTAACTCTGGTATTTTCCTGATGATGTTTTCTGCCTGTAATTCATTAAATACTATGATGTTAGAAGAATCAAAATTGCAGGTGACCCAGAGGGCAATGGAAAGACACATGGAGGGTGTAAATAGTCTGTAGCATGTCCCTAATGATGACTTACATGTGAGATATGGTGTAAAAGACATTATCAAGGATCTATATGACTGGAAAATGAGGTGGGAATGTCATGTTGCAAAAGTAAGGAAAAACAGATGGACAGCTTGATTGCTGCCCTGGTGCCTATAGAATAGTAAAAGAACCAGAGAAAGGCCTTCTCCAATACATGGAGAAGATTCTCAGTTCAATTCAAGAAATATTTTTAAAGCACCTACAAAATTTGTACAGAGCACTATACCAGATCCTGGGGATTTAAGAACAAAAATGAAACAGCCCTTGCCTTCATAGAACCTGATATCCACAACTTATATAAGTAAATACAGGACAACTTAAGTATTAACAGTGGGGTGGTTAGAGGGGAAAATCAGGAAAGACTTCATAGAGAAGGTGACACCTTCACTAAAATTTGACAGAAGAGAAGGTTTCTGAGGGTCCCATATGGGAAGATATGGGAAAGATTTGTGCAGTATGAGAAGGTGTCGGTGGATTGCAAATTATACCCATGGAAAATACCTATATTAATGGGATTGTGGTTATTCCAAAATATGAATTAAGATTACCCCTGTGAACACTAGTTATTGATGGTAAGAGGGAAAAAAATGCTTATTTCCTAGAATCTTCTATGTGCTATAATTTTCCCATTAAAAAAAGAGAACTATATTCATATAGATATACACTTCACTTGGTTTCTCAGTATTCTAATCCTAGTTATCTTCCTCCAGATTATCTGAAAAAAGTTGTGCATTCTAAACTCAATATGAATGTGATATGGCAGCTAAAAGAGCAAATGCAATCTTGGGAACTAAAAAATACAGAAATAGTGGGTAGAGGCAAGATGAAGGAACAGAAGCCAGAAATTCCATGAGCTCCTGCCACAACCACCTCCAATACCTGAAAAACACGACTCTAAACAAATTTTAGAGCTACAGAACCCACAAAAAGGGACAGAGAGAAACAAGTCTCCCCCTGGAGGCAGCCTGGAAGGCCACAAAAAGGGACCATCAAGCCAAGCTGGGAGCCAAGCATAATCTAGAGGTCTTGGCCCCAGGTCCACCCCAAACAATAGCACAAACTGGCCAGAACAGACATCAGGAGAGTGAATCACCAACAACTCTGATCATTTCCATACTCCTCAACCCATAAATTCCAAAAAGAAAGCAAAAAGTCAGTGAGGAATCTGTTGGAACTGGGTGACAGAAAAGTACACTCTGGCCCCTGCCAACAGGACTAGAGGTGGCAGAGGTATGGTGGCTGCAGCTGCTAACATGTGACACCCTCTGGAACTCCTGGGCTGCAGATTGAAGGGGGACCAAGCGACCATTCAGAGCGTAATTGCTCTTGCTTTGACCTCCTTGGACTTGGATTGTGGTCTTGGGTGGTGGTCCTGGGGTGTGTGGCAGTGTGCCAGAGATGAGGGGGGGAAATAAAGAGAGAGCATCCTCCTCAGACCTCTGACAACATTTGTGGAAACACCAGCAATTTGGGGAAAAGGTCTCTAGTCTGGAAGCAGAGTTCTACCATGGCAAAAAGCTCAAAAGTCCAGTAATTGGCTGGCAAGACGAGCAAGCAAAGGAAGCACAATCAGACCATAGAATCCTTTTGTGAGGAAAAAAAGGATCAAAACATTGAACTGGAAGAAGTCTACAAACTCAAAACTCCTGCATCAAAAGCTTGCAAGAAACATATGAATTGGAGGAGCTCAAGAAGAGTTTGAAAATCAAGTAAGAGAAGTGGATACAAAATTGTGAAGAAAAATGAGAATGATGCAAGAAAAATATGAAAAGAGAGTCAAGATCCTGCTAAAGGAGACCAAAAAAATACTGAAGAAAATAACACCTCAAAAAATAGATTAATTCAAATGCAGAAGTGGCCCAAAAAGCCAACAAGGAGAAGACTGCGTTAAAAAGCCAAATTGGACAGATGGAAAAGAAATTTCAAAAACCCACTGAAGACAATAATTCCTTCAAAATTAGGTTGGAGCAAATGGAAGCTAATTATTTTATGAGAAATCAAGATACAATTAAACAGATACAAATAAATGGAAAAATAGAAGGCAATGTGAAATATCTCATTGGAAAACCCACTGACCTGGAAAATAGGTCAAGGAGAGATGATTTAAAAATTATTGCACTACCTGAAAGCCATGATAAAAAATAAAGAACCTAGAGTCATCCTTCAAGAAATTCTCAAGGAAAATTTCCCTGATATTCTGGAATCAGAGGGCAAAATAGAAATTGAAAGAATTTACTGATCACCTTTTTAAAAAGGTCCCCAAAAGAAAACTCCTAGGAATATTATAGCCAAACTCCAGAGTTCCCAAGTCAAGGAGAAAATATTACAAGCTGTCAAGAAGAAATAATTTGAGTATTATGGAAACACAATCAGGATAACACAAGATCTATCAGCTTCTACATTAAAGGATAGAAGACCTTGGAACATGATATTCCAGAGATCCACAGAACTTGGATTAAAAGCAAGAATCACCTACCTATCAGAACTGAGTATAATGCTTCAGGGGAAAGTATGGTCATTCAATGAAACAGAGAACTTTCAAGCATACTTGATGAAAAAATGAGAGCTGAACAGAAAATTTGTCTTTCAAATACAAAAAGCAGGAGAAGCAGGAGAAGGCAAATGGGAAAAATAAATCATAAGGAAGTCATTAAATTTGAACTATTTACATTTCTACAAGGAAAAATGATAATTGTAACTCATAAGACTTTTCTTAGCATGAGAATAATTGAAGGGAATATGTTTGTGTGTATATGCACACAAACATACATACACATTTATGTATGTACATACATACATATGTATATTTATATAGGAAAGTATATGCATGCATAAATACATATGTCAGTGTGTGTATATATGTGTACATGTATACATAGACAAAGGGCACAGGATCAGTTGAATAGGAAGGGATGGAATCCAAAAAATAAAATTAAGAGGTGAGAGAAGAATATACTAAGAGAAGGAGCTAGGGAGAGATATAATTAGGTGAACTGTCTCATATAAAAGAAGCAAGTGAAAACTGTTACCAATGGAGGGGAAGAAGAGAAAGATGAAAGGGAATAGGTTAACTTCACTCTCATTGAATTTGGCTGAAGGAGGGAATAACATACACACTCAATTGGGTATCTACTGGAAAGTAGGGTGGAAGGGGATAAGGGGGGATGATAGAAGGGTGGGTAGATTGGGGGAGAGGGTAGTTAGAAACACACTTTTGAAAAGGGACAGGGTCAAAGGAGAAAATAGAATAAGTGGGGGGCACGATAGGATGGAGGGAATTGTAGTTAGTCTTTCACAAGATATCTACTATAGAAATGTTTTGCATAACTACTTGTGTACAACCTATATTGAATTGCTTATCCTCCCAGTGGGAGCTAGGTGAAGAGGGAAGAAGGGAAAGAATCTAAAAATCAAAGTTTTAAAAACAAATGTTTAAAAAGTTATTTGGTATTTGCAAGTAGGAAATAAGGTATACAGGCACTGGGTATAGAAATCCATCTTGCCCTAACAGAAAGTTAGAGGAGGAATGGGGGAGGATATAAGAGAGCATTATTTGGGGTAGGGGTATTCAGTAGGGTTGCTATTTTGGGGTGGGGGTAGGAGAAAGAAAAGGAGAAATTTTGTAAATCAAAATCTTGTGGAAATGAATGTTGAAAACTGAAAAGAAACTAATTTTTAAATGAGTTAAAATTAAAAAAATAAAAATAAATAAATACAGAAATAATATATAATTATGCAATATAGTCATTTGGTGGGACAATGTGAGGAGTATTGTTTTTAGGTCTTATCACTACATTTTTAAAAGGACATTGATAGCTAGAAACTAACCTCAGAGGGAACCTAAAGGATGGTTGTAGGAACTTGGGATGAAAAGCCTAAAGAAGACAAAACAAGGGCACATGGTATCTGTCTTGCAGTTCTCAAACAGCCACAATGTGGATTAGTAAGAATGATGGGTGAAAGTTGTAAAGAGGAAAATTTAGCTGTGATGTCAAGAAAAAAAATAACCTTGACAATTACAGGTAAGCAAATTGTAGAATGATATGTCTCTAGAGTGGCTCAGTTTTCCCTCACTGGAGGTCTGCAAGTCAAGGATGGATGGTCATTAGCCATTGATGTCCCTCCCAAATCTGAAATTCTATGACTGAGTCTGTGATTTAGTGATATAAATTCGGTGCTGCTGAGATAAACAGCATTTTCTGTCATGAAAAGATATTCTCTTTCAGAGTAATCCCTTAGTTTCTATTTAATCATAGGTTTTTGCTAATGTATATTTTTCTTTCCATTCATGTAGAATCATAGGCTTTCATGAATTCATAGAATTTATTTTTACGTCTCTGTATACCTGTTTATTCTTCCATTACAAAAAACATCTAATGCATATGTGTATATATGTGTATATGTATGTATGTGCATGTGTGTGTGTGTATGTATGCACACATCTCTAGCACCTGCACAGAATGGTGCACAAACTAGGCAAAAAAAATGCTTGTTGTAGTGAATTGAAAAAAATCCATCTCCAACCACAGGTGTAAAATCCAAACACCTTCTGTTCTCTTTTTTTTAATGCTTTTTGTTTTTACTTATTTTATTCATGTGTAGTTTGCTTTTTAATTCATTTGGTTAAATATTGTATGTAAGGTAGCATGTTGGTATTAACCTATTTTCTACCAACTTTCTACCCAATTTCCTCAGCAATTCTTATTGAATAAAAACTTGTTTCCCATTTTTTTGTGTTCTTTGGTATATTTAATACTAGACTGTTCTATGTGTTTCCTTGTAAATCTTGCTGTCTCATCTATTGAAGTCACCAAGCATTCATTAAATTTCTTTTTTAATTACATCTTATGTTTATTTTTAGTTTACATCATTTATTTCCATAAGATTTTGAGTTACAAATTTTCTACCTATCTTTTCCCTACCCACTACCCCAAAACTGAGATCCCATTGTATAACCCCTCCCACAATCTGCTCTATCCTCTATCCTTCCTCATTACTCTTCCCACTTTCTGGTAGGGCAAGATAGATCACCATACCACAGTGCCTGTGTATCTTATTTCCTAGTTGCATGTAAATAATAATAATGATTTTAAAACATTTTATTTTACAACTTTGAATTCCAGATTCTTTCCCTTCCTCCCTCATCATCTATCCCTACTGGGAAGATAAGCAATTCCATGCAGGCTGTGCACGTGCAGTTATGCAAAACATTTCTATAGTAGATATATTGTGAAAGACAAACTATAATTTCCTCCATTTTATCCCATCCCCCACTTATTCTATTGTCTACTTTGACCCTGTCCTTTTCAAAAGTGTGTGCTTCTACTTACCCTCTCCTCCAATCTGCCCTCCTCTCCATCATCTCCCTCTCATCCCCTTTCCCCTTACTCTCCTGTATGGCAAGATATCCAATTTAGTGTGTATGTCCTTCTCTCCCTAAGCCACATTCAATGAGAGTAAGGTTGAGCCATTCCCTTTTGCCTTCCTGTTCTTCCCCTCCATTGTAATAGTTATCCCTTGTCTCTTCTATATGAGATAATTTACTCCATTCTGTCTCTCCCCACTTCCTCTCATTATATTCCTCTCTCACCTCTCAGTTTCACCTTTTAAATACCATCCCTTTCTATTCAATTGATCTTATGCCCTCTATGTATAGAATGTACATATGTACAGAAACATTGACACAAGTATTCACATACACATAGACTTTCATATACAGACATATATGTGAGTGTATATGCATACATACATACATACATATACATTTGTATTCCCTTCAACTATCCTCATACCGAAAAAAGTTTCATAAGTTATAATTACCATTTTTCCATGTAGGCATGTAAATAGGTCAACTGTCTTAAGTTCCTTAAGACTTCTTTTCCCTGTTTACCTTCTCATGCTTCCTTGCTTCTTGTATTTGAGTGTCTAATTTTCTTTTCAACTCTGTTTTTTTCATCAAGAATGCTTGAAAGTCTTCTGTTTCATTAAATGACCCTATTTTCCCCTGAAACATTATACTCAGTTTTGCTGGGTAGGCGATTCTTGGTTTTAATCCTAGCTCCTTTGAGCTCCAGAATATCATATTCCAAGCCCTTTGACACCTTAATGTAGAAGCTACTCAATCCGGTGTTATCTGTATTGTGTTTCCACTATATTTATATAGTTTCTTCTTGGCTCTTTGTAATATTTTTTTCCTTGATCTGGTAACTCTCACATTAAAAACTGCAAGTTTTCCTGGCTTCTACTAGTGTTGTTCTTTCTAAGGTGAACATGTTTCTCTCATGGTATTGCTAGACCTCATTCCTTAGTATTTTAAAAATTTATTTGAAAAGATTGACATTTTGTTACTACATGTGAATTTTGTTATTGTTTAATTTGAATGTTGAGCATTAAATCTGAATAATTTGGTAGTACCAGTATGGTATATAAAGTATATAGCTGACCTCATAACTTGGGAGATCTTTGAATGTTATATCTCACATGTACTGGCTATGTAGATAACATATACAAAAATTTAACTCCTCTAGCAACTCTATAGATTTCAGGAAAAGTACTCATACTCACTGTTAGACTGGTGGCTTCCATGAGTCATGGTGAGACCAAATCAGATTCAGTGCCAAAGCCTAACCATTATTCTTTGACCATATCTACAAGCTAGAAGGAGATATGTGAGTAATCAAATCCATCAGCTCAGATTCCATTTTTCATATTTTGTTGTTTTATTTTGTTTTTGTTTTGCTTTGTTTCATAGTGACCTTTTGCTTCAATAAATCACATCAATATGAAAAAAAACCCTAAGTTGTATAAATCCTATAAATGAGGATGCTTACAAATAAGAAAAGTAGACCTTGTACCCAAAACAGGAAATGGAGCTCAAACCACAGATAAATGAATTTCTTATTGAAGTCATTTAAAAACTAATTACAGAGCGGCGTAGAAGCAGCAAGGTCCCACAGCTCCCACACCACCACCTTTAACACCCATAAAATATGAACCCAGATAAAGCCTAGGACTCTCAGACTCACACAAAAATACAGAGAACACATCTCTCGCTAAAGGCAGCTCGGCAGCAGGGGCTCATCACAGCAGCCGGAATGGAGGCTGGAACAGCCTGAAGCCAAGACCGAGGCCAGACCTGGGGCAGCGAGAAGGAGCCTGGCTGAGCTGAACCGAGCAGGCACTGCAGCCAGTCCACAGAGGTTCTACAGCCTCTAGCACCTCCACATCTGCCAAGGTGTGAGGAACAGGAGGGGAGAGGGGCAGCTTGCACTGCAGCTAAGCAGAGACCCAGACAGCACAAAACCACAGCTGCAACCACGCTAGGCCCCAGGGTGGCCTGGAGGAGCTGAGTCTCCCAAACCGCAGCTTGAGTCTACTTCAAAGAAAATGTAAAGCACCTGCCTAAGGGAATCTTCAAATCCTCAGAGACCAGTTAGTGAAAGTGAAACTTTGAAAATTAATCTGGGGGTGGTAAAGCAGTTCAGACAATCTGCCACTGGGGCAAGGAAGCAGTGGGGGAAGGGAACTGCTGGAACTGGCCCCAGTGCCCACCAGGCTGCTTCAGAGCCCCTGGCCTGCGGACTCTGCAGGAGGGCTGAATCGATTGATCAGGGCCAAGTGCTCTTGCATTATTTGTTTTTTCAAAAACCTTTTTCATTTGATATGTGTCTTGTAGGCAATCTTTGGGTGTGTTGGAAGTATTTGGTGCAGGAGTTCTGACTATGTTGTCTTCTTCCTGTTCCATGGTTTGATCCTTTTTGTCCACAAAAAAGGATTCTAGAGTTTTATTGCTGTTCATATTTTGCTTCCTTTTCCACATGTTGGCCAGTCAATTAATTGTTGGGTTTTTTTTTAGGTCTATGGAACTCTGCTTCCAGGGGGAAAAGCTCTGTCCCAAATCGCTGGGGTTTTCACAGCTGCCAGAGCTATTAGGGGCATGCTGCAGGCCCCAATAGCTTTGGCTTGCTGAAAGCGCACCCGAGGACCATCACCCAAGACCACCATTCAGATCCAGGCCACTCAACACAAGAGCCCATGGCCCTGATCAATTGTCTCAGCCCCACTGTGGGGTCCGCAGGCCAGGAGCTCTGAAGCAGCCTGGTGGAGGGCAGATCCTGCCCTTCCCCTGCTGCTTCCTTGCCCTGGGGGCAGACTGACCAAACTGCTTTTCCTCCCCCAAATTAGGCTTGAAAGCTTCACTTTCACTGACCTTTCTCTAATCTTTCTTTTTCCTAGCTTGATAGATATGAAGATTGCTCCAGGTGCTGTAGATCTGTTCTCTGGGATAGACTCATGCTGCAGCTCGGCTCCTCCCGACCTCCCTGGGGCCTGTCCGCAGTTTTGGTTTCAGGCTGGGCTGGCCTCAGCTCCCAGTCTGCCGCAATGAGCCCCTCCTGCCAAGCTACCTTCAGCGAGAGATGTGTTTTCTGTATTTTTGTGAGTTTGGGAGCCCTAAAATTTGTTTACAGTCATATTTTATGGGTATTTAGGGTGGCTGTGTGGGAGCTGCGGTACCTTGGTGCTTCTATACCGCCATCTTGGCTCTGCCCCGGTCTGACTGATTTTGTTTTGAAGAGATTTAGTTGTTTATATTGTGATCTTTTTTCTTCTTCAGATATTTCCACTAATTTTCCACATAATTCTTTATATTAAAGTCTATTTTTTGCTTATTTTAAAAATTTTTCCGTATTAATCTTCCTTAGAGTCCACCATACCCCCTGCCAGGGAGCAGATAGGTGGCTCAGTGAATAGAGTTCTAGCCCTGGAGGCAGGAGGACCTGAGTTCAAATTTAACCCCAGACACGTAACACAAAAAACTAGCTGTGTGACGTTGGGCAAGTCCAAAAAGCCAAAAAAAAAAAAATTTTTTTCTTATGAGGTTTTCTTTCCTTTTCCCTTTTCCGCTGTTCTTTTAAATTGTGTTTGGCTCATTTGTTACTGTTTTGTGGTCATGAAGGAGAATTAGGTTTAGTCACAATTACTCATGAGGAAACTGAGGCTCAGGAAAGATAATACTTTGCCAAAGTTTATTAATTAAAAGTGGTATGATTTTTGACTCAGTTCTCCTACCTTTAGCATTAGAGTCAGTATGGATAAAGTGGTGGATCAATATTAAAATCCTACCTCAATAATAACTAGTGGTGTGATCCTGAGCAAGTCAGTTAAGCTCCCTAAATATTAGTTTCCTCATATATAAAATGAGGAATTTGGGTTCAATGACATTTAATGCCCCTATTGTTCTTTCCATTATATTGTATTGTAGTGCCTTGCATATGTTATCTCATTTGAAAAAGCTGTGTCACATTTAAACTTTACATTGCTCCTTCAATAAGGAATTCAAAAGAAATACAAGAAATTTAAATAATCATGGAATAAAAAACATCCCTACATGTTTCTCCCTACAGTCCTTAATAGACCCTCATGCAAAGTGAAATCAAAAGGCAAAGACATTTTACACCAAATCACTTATTGCGAGATTCCTCTACATTTTAGAAACTGAGTATTCATGAAAAAAATATATTGTTGAGAAAAATTAGGATAAGGCACACAGAAAAAACAAACAAAATGTTTTATCGGGGGGCAGAGCCAAGATGGCAGCGTAGAAGCAGCAAGGTACCGCAGCTCCCACACAAACATGCTAAAAACTCATAAAATGGGACTCTAAAACAGATTTTAAAACTCCAAAACTCTCCAAAAGACAGAAAACACATCTGTTGCTACAGGCAGCTCAACAGGAGGGGCTCTTTGCAGCAGTCTGGGAGACGTGGCCAAAACCCCAGCCCAGCCAGGCCCCAGGGTATCAGGCAGAGCCCAGTCTATAGGAGAGCAGATCACCTACACTGGAGGCAGCTACCACATTTATCAGGC
>CM053600.1:52868428-52883862 GCA_028646575.1 Pseudocheirus occidentalis | reverse complement strand
CTGCCCTGCTAGAAAGCTAGAGGGGTGTTGGAAGAGGGCATAAAAGGGAACAGATTGTGGGAGGGGCCTTACAGTGGGATCAATGTTCTGGGCTGGGGGGTAGGGTTAAAAAGGGGAGAAAATCTGTAACTCAAAACCTTGTGGAAATGAATGATGTAACCAAGAAAATAAATTAAAATTAAAAAAAAAGATCTGGATTCAAGACCTTTCTAGAACACATACTTAGCTGTGAAACTATATATGAGTCATTTAAACTCCCAGTGCCTCCTGGCACATAAGTTACAGACAAGCTACCCATATGCATCAGTGAAAGAACTTTCCACAAACAGAATGTATACAAAATGTCCTCCAAATAAAATGTCTACATTTCTACATTTATTTAATCTATATATCAGCATGGAATCATAGACAATTCATTTTTCTTCTCTAGGATGTTTTAAATAGCATATAACTTTTAAATAGTTTTCAAGCTCATGAAATTGAAAAAGCATATGAATAACACATCAATTTAATATCAATTAATTAATCAGAATCAATCAATACACAACAATGTGTTAATTGCTTAATGTGCCTTGAACTCAACTGAACACTCATCTTCTCTATTTTATTGTCCTTTGACTTTGATTATGCAAATTATCCAATTCTTCTCTGGACTTTCTTATTTTTTTTCCCATTTCTTTTCTTCTTCCTTCTGTCCTCTAACTGTGGATCTTCTTACAAACTCTGTTTTTGTTCATTTTTATTCTTTTTCATTAGAAGACTTATTTGTTGTCATAATCTTAGCTACTTCCAACTATATTATTGCCTTCTGAATTTGTATATTTTCCTCATTTGATTTTCATCCTTCTATCTGTATCAGCTTCATACTTACATCACTTTTGAAGTCTTGTTCTTATTTCAAACTGACCATGTCCCAAACTGAATGTGATTCCTATCAGAGGATTCTCAATATCACAACAGAGTACTTTATTTTCTTCAGTCATCTAGGAGATAAACCTTGGAATTCCAATTCATTAGGCATTTTCCTGCATTCCCAAGATCCAGAAAGTTAGTGTTTCCTATTAATTACTTTTGAAATACCTTCCATTTCTACCCCTTACTCTCAGTTTCCATTACTACAGCTATAACAAAGGCTCTTATTACACTAAGCCTGCATTATTTCAAAACCATTCTTGGTAGCAACTCAGAAATCTTCTGTGACTTCTCATTTACATTCAGTTGACATCAAGTCTAAGGTTTCAATGTCCAATTTTGAAGGTTCAACATAATCTGTTCCTACTGTACCTTATCACACCATATTTTCTATCACTCTACAATACAGTTCCTCTATTCAAATTAGACCTGTTTCTTTTCTGTAGCAGAAATGTAACATGCTATTTCCTACATTTGTACCTTTGGTCATATTGTTCCTCTTTCTTGAAGTTCTATCCTATTGTATCCATTATTTTGGCATGTGTATTTAATTATTATTCTGCGTTAAAGTCCAACCCATGTTCCCCTTCTCTGTGAATCTTTTCTTTGATATTTTAGATCTCAATTGTCATTCTTTTTTCTGAATTATATTATTCATAGGCTTTAGGGCAAATTAGATCATGATTATCTATTTGTATTTGTAATTCTTTATTTTCAGTGTACACGAATTACCAAGAGGATAAACCATCTCAGCAAATGTACTAAAGCAGATTGCGGGTAACCAATAGCCCTCAAATATTTTGGAGAGCTAGGAGGATGTCTACCCCAAGCATGTGAAGACTTCCCCTAGTGGAATGGGTAGATAATAATGCTTTGTTCCAATGGTGATGAAGGCAGCTAAAGCAGGTGCTGTGGAGCACTCAGAGCATGGGCAGACAGCAGATGTTGAATCCTGGGCCACTACCATTCATCCTGATTTGTCATGCTCCTGGATGTTGATGACTCTGGAAGAATGAGGCTGATGACTTTGTAGTACTCTGCATCATTTAAATCCAATTCAGGTTCATGTCAAGACATCATCCCATGATAGCATTGGTCCTCTTCAAAAACAAAGGACAAACAAAATTCCCAAGAAGAATCTGGACTATTCCTGTTTTCTTATTTTGAATAAAATTATTTAGTTTTAGTTTTCAATAATCACTTCCATAAGTTTTAATTTTTCCCCCTTCATTCCCTCTTCCTCCCATAGATGCCTTGCCATCTGATATTGGCTCTACATATACATTTGTATTAAACAGGTTTTCACATTAGTCATGCTGCATAGAAGAATTTTAATAAATGAGGAAAACCAAAAGAAAGACCAAAAAACCCCAACAAAATAAAACAAAGCAAAAAAAGAAAATAGTCTCCTAAATTCTGCATACTGACTCCATAGTTCTTTCTCTGAATATGGCTGGCATTTTCCATCATGTGTTCTTTGGAATTCTTTCGGGTCCTTGCATTGCTGAGAAGGGTTCAGTCTGTAAAATCAGTCCTCACACATTGTGGATCTTACTGTGTACTATATTCTCCTGGTTCTTCTCCCCCCACTCAGCATTAGTTCATACATGTCTTTCCAGGTTTCTCTAAAACCTGTTCATTATTTCTTATACCACAATAGTATTCCATTACATTCATATACCACAACTTGTTTAGCCATTCCCCAATTCATGGGCATTACCTTGATTTCCAGTTGGTGACCACCACACAAGGAACTGCTACAAATATTTTTGTAAATGTGGGAACTTTCTCATTTTTATGATCTCTTTGGGATACAGTCCTAGAAATGATGTTGCTGGGTCAAAGGGTATGCACATTTTTATAACCCTTTGAGCATAGTTCCAAATTGCTCTCCAGAATGGTTTGATCAACCCACACCTCCACCAACCATGAATTTGTATTCCAATATTCCTACATCCTCTCCAACATTTATTGTTTTTCTGTTTTGCCATGTTACTCAGTCTGATAGGTGTGATGTGGTACCTCAGTATTCCTGTTTTCTAAATATTTCAGGGAATTTTTTAATAACATAGATCAATTTCCCTTTGGAAGACAATGATAGGGGAAATTATAAGGAGCAAAAGCTAGTAACTCCTTGCAATATGTACTGAAACAAAATGTACATGAAGCATGAAAAACTGAACCTCATGGAAATGGAGGGGCTACTCTCTGATCTTGCTACCTAGGGCAGTACCATAAATCACTGATCTTGTAGAATTCCCTGGAAGAATGGTTATAGAATGATTAGCTCAGGTGCAAATCTGACTTGATTTGTAACTAAACCTCTTTTTGTTTTGAACTTTGTGAACCTGTATTTATAATTGAATATTGGCGACTAAATAAAAGGAGATGCTGGATACTGAAGCACTGAGATTTATGTGACTGCAAAAAAGCTGCAGAAGTGAGAAGTCCACCAATGTGAGCCCAGAATAGAGGGAGTCTCTGATATAGAGATTATTATTACATAAACATTTTGTGTTTATTAATCTTGTTTATTCATAGGTTGCTCCTGAGGACAAGAATTATTTTTCTTCTTCTTTTTCTTTACATTACCTATCACAAAGTTGATACTCTGTAAATTTTATGCTTTTCACATAATAAACACTAGTCAAACTATGTATCTAGCATTATACTTGTTATGATGAAATCAAAATAAATCATGTTTTCTCCCCAGAAAGAACTTAAAATATATTTGGCCAAATACAACTTATTTGCAGATAAATACGAGTGAACAAACCAGCGCAAAATAAATAACTAAATTATATATTAAACCACATTGCAATAGATGTATCAAGCAAGGAAATGAAGTTAAATGCAACCTAATTTGGTGAAACTTAACATTTATATAGAATTTTAATATTTGCAAAGAACTTTAAGCTGGAAGCTTATTCATTATCTTATGTGATTCTCTCCACAACCCTGTATGGTGGCAAGCATAAGCATTCTCAATCCCTTTTTAAAGATGAAAATACTGAATCCATGTAAGGTGAATTGAGAATTAATTTTCAAGCTGGTAGCCCAAATAATTGACAAACTGATTTTGAAAAATAAGTAGGGACTGTGAACAGATTTTTCCCAACTAATCTCAAATATTTCTCTCTCTCTCTCTCTCTCTCTCTCTCTCTCTCTCTCTCTCTCTCTATATATATATATATATATATATATATATATATATATATATATATTTCTTTTTATCATCAGTTTAAAACAAATCTTTATCAAGGAAGATCTGCAACATGTCTCCCTCTAATCTAAGTTTCTCTTGCATAGTAGTGGCAAGCATTTAAGTTAAGTTTTTCTTCTCTATCGAAGAGAAGTCTTCATTGAGTCCCAGTTATGGTAAATTTATATTCCAAAGGATGTCACTACCCTTGTGAGAAAACAGAAGAATAAAAATTTGAATGGATATCATCTTCTTTGTCAAATTCATCATTGGACAAACTAACATTCAAACAGTCCTGTTGAGTGGAATAAACACTTTCTTCCTTATGAAAATTTTCCTTATTTATAGCCTTGACAGCAGTATGGTGCTTTTTTTATTTGTCTTTTCAACAGCTATAAAACAATCAGCTTGTAATAGGCTCAATATTTTGTAACTTTTCCTTAATATTTTTGTTTTTTCTCCTTTTACTCCATATCTATCATTTGAATATTAATCATTTTTAATAACTAGGGCTGTAAGAAGGCATGTTCACACTGGATTTTAAAAATATGGTTGAACCTTCTCTTTCCAGGTCTGCCTTTAATTTGCTACTCTTATTTCATGTCAATCAAGCGATTCCAAAGCATTGATAATTCTTGGACTAGTTTCATTTGTACTCTTTTTTTAACTTTGTACTTTCATGTGTTCTTGTTAGAACTGATGTACAATAATTTCAAGAGAATCATAGAGTGCTGAAGCTAGAAAATATTTCAAAGTTATTTCAAGACAGAAAAGAAATGAACATTTACTAAGTTCCCACTGTGTGCAGCGACTTTGCTAATCATTTTACAGATATGATCTTATTTGATCCATAGATGATCTCATTTGATTGGATGTTGAATACAATACTTCCCTTTTAAAGATTAGAAAACCAAGGCTTTAAAAGGATAAGTGAGTTTCTCAATAGGAAGCCTGGCTAAACTCAATGACTCCAGACTCTCAAGGTAATGCTCTTTCTTATGCATAGGGCATAGCATTGAGAACTGGATGAAGAAATTGAAACCTGAAGAAGATAATGATTTCTGCTTGGTCATATCAATAGTAAGGAGTCACCTGAAATTCAAACTCATATCCTCTGATTCCCATTCCCATACTCATTTCACTATACCACTTTGGCAACAACCCTTCTACAACAACTCAACAAATAATTATGTAGTTTATTCTTGCAAACCTTCAATGATAGTGATAGGAATGCAGAATTCATTTCACTAAAACACGCATCCATGGAATTACATTTCTTTTTAAAAGAGAATATTTATTGAATACACAATCATTAAGGATGTTATGTTTAGTCATGAAATATAGAGGAACAAAAAAAACACTAAACAGTTTTTAAATCAACAATTATGTTTTAAAGGATTTCTGGTTGAGGGCTACGTGGCAGATCACATAAGATTTCAACTCTCTCATTATTACTCCAGCAATGATCTTGAAAGAACAACAGATTGAATAATGACAAAAAAAACCAAAGACAAACTCTAGTAAGTCTGTTCATATAGTCCAAATTTGCACAAAAGCATAGCCTGAAGTGGTAGGTAGACATTGAAAGAGATATATCACCACAGAAAGAATGATAAATAATAAATAATAAATAATAAAAATAAATAATAGCCAAGAAACACACAGCACCATCCTAAACTGTGAAGAATGGGGGAATACAGAGACAACACAGCTTCATGATAGGGGAAGCCCCAGGGAAAGGAGGAAGAAAGCTATATAGGGAAGCCCCACGAGGGAACAGATCACCCAGCACCCTGATTGCACCAAGTGGGAAAGTTGAGAAACTGGAAGAATCGTCATGTTCCCAATGAAATAGGTACATTTAGAATAGAAGGAATAGGGAGAAATGGAGAAATTTAGAAGATATGAATATTTGGGGAAAAATACAAGTTCAATTTTAGACAAATTTATGAATACAATAATGTAAAAAAGAGAGTTTTTAAAGAATCAAGAACTCTGACCTATGCAGTTACCAAGCATGACTCCCAAAAATTAGCAATGAAGGAAATAGAAAAGGAATGTAAAAAGAAAATTGTCAACTGTCAATACTAAAAAAATACACAGAGTGGAAAAGAGGGTAGCTCTGAAGGGGATAAACATTAGGGTAGTTTTGTTATTATTGTGCTACATTCAATATATACATTAAAAACTATATTCATAGACATTTACAGTTTCATAGATAATCCTTTTTTATCTTCTTTCTATGACAACATATTAATATTTGTTGATATTTATTAAGTTCATAATACAAAAAAAAAATTTAATAAAAATAAAGTTCCTAGCTTCATGGAGCCTATAGTAAAGTAACAATTAGGTTAAATAACTAATAGGCTAAAGCTAATGTTATGCTAAGCAAACTGTATGCTAATTACAGGACTCAAGAATGTCTCTTTGTGTCATACATGCATACATATATGCATAGATATACCTTTATGCATATGTATGTATGTATAAATATTTAAAATTTCTATATGCATTCAATCAATGTCTTTATTTTCTCAAAAATATACTTAGTGCTGGTATTATCACCATCATAAAGCTGATCTGCTTGAGACAAAGTAAGCTAAAATAAGAGAAAACTTTGTAAACATCTAGAATATGTGGTGAAATCCTGCCTGTTTGTAGGGAATATTTAAAGTAGTAGACACCTATATTTTAAAGTATTTTCCCAACTCACAAAATATTAAAATAACTGGAGTGTAATTTTAATAAATAATAATTTAGATAAAAGAATACTTTTAATTTTACTATTGAAGTTTTAAAAATTCATTTTTCTCTTGTCGTAACTATTTATTATAAGTTTTTGAGAATTTAATTTAGTAGTTATCAGATTCAGTTACTTACAGGATTCAATTATTTACAGCACAGGAAATGTGGAAAGCTATTACAAACCTGTGGAAATGGATATAGGGAATTCATGTTCTGACATGTCATTTTGCACAACAAGAAAGCAAGAATTATTGATGTGATTTTGCTTTATTTGATACTATATATGAAATAGAACATAGCATACATACTTCATGAAATTTAATGCAAAATATTTAATCTGATCACAGTTTTAAATTAATTCATGTCATGGGAAAAGCAAATCACCCTTGCAAATTACCATTTCATGTCAGAGGCAGACATTATAAAAGATGAAATGTTCAAATATCATGTCAATGTTATGAATGTTATTCCTAGGAATACATGTATTTATGCTGTCAGTTTTAAATTAAAGAATTGTCTAAGCAACTCTCTAAGACTATGTGTCACAATGAAGATGCTAATCTGAACTGACAGAAGGAGTTTCCATATTGGAAGATTCCCATAGTGCAGGTTTTCAAAATGGGAGTGCAGTTTTACTTCAAAGAGACTATGCTCTCACCCCAGAGGGTATACGATCAAACAATCAGAGAAAGAGAAGATAGGTCCAAACTCACTTTAACTAAAATATCATTCATGGGGCTCTTCTTCTACACTCTCCCCCAAACACTTCCCTTGCCTCTACCATGAGATCTTATTTCAAAACCTTTCTCTTGGACTATTGAAATACTTTTTTTCCCCACTTCTCAGTGCCACAAGGAGTTAGGACTATTAGATCCTACTTCAAGTTTCTCCACCCTCAAATCTATTCTCCATCCATTTGTCAAAGTGATTTTCCTAAAGTACAGTTCTGATTCTTACCCTATCTAATATACTCCAGTGATTCTGTGATCAAATATCACTTTCGCTTTAACTTATCCTATTTTTCTTTTTCTTTTTGTCTAGGTTTCATAATGTTAATAGATATGTCTCTTAATACACATATGCAATATATATGTAAATATATCTGAATCAGCAAATATTTCTAAGTAAACATTTTAGAGGTATGTATATCTATTTTTAATTGATGAAGGCAGGTGATTAAAAATTAAAGTTTAGAGACTACTTCCTAATACTAACAAAATCATAGCTCTAGCTGTCATTATCTATGAGAAATATACAAACATTTCAGAGATAATGAATCATAATATGTCAGTGCTGTGTCCAGCATAGTTGCATGGCCTAGTTACCAGCTGAATAAAAGAGAGAGAGACAGGGATGTATTCAATAGTCTGTTTGTTACAGAACCATTTCATACAGAGCCAAGGATACAAGATAATCAAAGGGCTTATATTCCCTATAGCAGAGATTCTTGCATAACTGGAATGCAAGGACCCACCTTTGAAATTGACCACTCCATACCCCAGCCCAAGGCTAAGATTTTATCCTAGGACCATGTCCAGAGGCACAAACAAAGAGGGAGTCACAAATAAGACTTGTAAATTAACTACACTGTACTTTCTTTTAGATATTCATAGAACCAATAATAGCACCCACCCAACAAGATTAAACTCTCTCTGCATATATGCCTGATGACCTTACAGAAGAGAGGAGAATTTCCATAATGGGGCCAGGGCCCCTGAAAATCTGGTCTACTACATGTCAGAGTAAGAAACCTGTGCCAATCCATACCTGAATAGGGATTCCCTCTACATCATTTCTGACAAATGGTCATCCACTCTCCACCTGATGCTTTATATGTATTCTATTCCACCACTGATTAACTATTTTTTTTAAGTTTTTCCTCTAACATTGAATGAAAATCTACTTCTCTGTAGTCATTGCTCCTAGTTCTGCCTAATGAGAAAAGTCAGAAGAATAATCAACCTTTTTGCACATGATAGTCCTTCAAATACTCAAAGAAAGTATCCATATCCCCACCAAATCTCAACTTCTCCTTGGTTAATATTGACAGGTCCTTTATTGATCATCATACAGCATGATGTCCAGTCCTTTAACACATTAGTTGTCTTTCATTGGTCATGTCAAAATCCTTACTAAAATGTTGTTAACTAGAACTGAACATTTTCTAGATGTACTAACAATAGATCCATAGAACAGTCACTTCCCTTCCTTAGTCTATCATTTTAATCTTTTTTGGTTGGCATTCACTGTACCACCCAGCTCCCCAAATAATACCACCAGGGTAGCTAGTAATATTTTTGACAATTCACCACTGTTTTGTAGTTTAAAACTGAAAAAATGCTTTGCTCAAAACAACCCTGTGAGGTGGGTAGTAACCATTGTAGGACTTAGGGGTACTCATCTTCTTCTAAAGGGGGCCATCAGATCTGGGCTTATACTTGGGACTGGGTTCAACTCAGGGGGAGCCTGGTCCTTCAAAGGAGAGGTCAGACTCCTTTCCTCTATGTGCCTTGACCCTAAAACTGCAGGGAAGTTTACTAAAGCTTAGGTTGACTCAAGTCTACGATTTCTTAGAAAAGGAAGAATAGGAAGATACTCAGTGTACAATGTAAATCTATTAAAGTATAGCTATTTATTTCTTTCATGTAAAATAAATACTTGACATGAGAGATTTATAAGTACACATAGACAAAACATTAACAATTAGTATGCCACAGCTACTATTAGTACTTTCTCAAGGTAAAATACTTAAACTGCCAAATTTAGATACCCTATGCCTATCCCTTATTGGAAGTAGAGGGAAAAAATAAAGACAGGTGCGGCAGATGAGAAAAGAGAGAAAGGTCCAGAAGACAGAGTCATTCTCTTAAAGGTCTACTAAGTGGATGGATGGCTTTTACTGCCTCAGTGCCAATCTTGTCTGATAGAGTTCTGACACAGTTCAGCTCGTTGTAGTCATGTTCTTATGGGAGGAAACTAAGTGACCACCCACAGTTTACTAAATCAACCCAAAGTGTGAACCAGAACACACATGGTCAGCCAGAAAGTATGAGGACAAATGTGCCATGAGAAAGGGACTGCTCTGTTCTTTTCGTGATGGCAAAGAATTGGAAATTGAGGGAATGTCCATTAATTAGGGAATGGCCAAACAAGTTATGAATGTAATGAGATAGTATTGTGCTATAGAAATACTGAGCAGGTGGATTTCAGAGAAATCTTGAAAGTCTTACATGAACTGATGCTGAGTGAAGTGAGCATAACCAGTACATAGCAACAGCAACATTATGAGATCAACTACAAAAGATTTACTCTTCTCAGAAATACAATGACCCAAGATATTTCCAAAAGACTCATGATAGAAAATGCTGTCTGTATTGAGGGAAAAAACTATGGACTCTGGTGCAGATAGAAGCATATTATTTTTTTTTGCTTTTTTTATGATTTTGTTCTGTTTCTTCTTTCACAACATGACTAATATAGATATATATTTAATAAAATTGCACATTTATGGCCTGTATCAAATTGTTTGTTGTCTTAGGAGGGGCACTCCTTGGACTAGTGAAGAAGGAGGGAAAGTAAGGAGAAAGAAAAATTTGGACCTCAAAAATCTTACTAAAAAATAATGTTGAAAATTATCTTTACGATAATTGAAAAAAAATAAAATGCTATTTTTTTAAAAAAAGATACTGCTCCAAAGAGAGTACATATGGCAAGAGAAGAGGCCAAGCCCCAGTCATGCTCCATAAGGTAAATACTAGCTAATACCAGCTGAGTCCTTCCTCTGATTACATCTGTCACACAAAGATTATATAGTCTATTTTATAGGTAATCTTAGTCACAGATAGAAAATTACTTGCTATAGTTATATAAAAACAAAAGTCTGAGCAGTCAGTGAAAGTTATTTTAATTAATTCACTAAGACTTTTCTGCTAATTGCTGTAAACTAACCAGTTTAAGCTAACAAAGGTATTAAAACATTTTTTAAACAATGTAATTCAATATAATCAGTCAATCAATTAGAAAAGTCCTGAAGGGCTTGATGCTGATTGACAGCAAGTGAAGAGGGGGGAAGGGTCCTAAATTGTGTAATTTCTTGGGAAACCCAGGACTCAGGTCTGTCTATTCTTATAAAAGTCTGTGTCTGGTTTTAAGATAGTCTCTCTCCCTTTTCCTTATTTCTTGGGAGTCTTCAGAGAAGGTTCAGAGAGAGAGTGTGCCCCCACTCAGTATGTTAGATAGGGGAGGTTTTTTTTTAAAATTTCAGATATCTCTTTCCTTTCTAAACTGCTCCTTGGACATGTAGCTCATGGAAAGCAGTAGCAGTCACTAAGTCTAATTCTTTTGAAAAAAAGCCACCTGGCCTGGGGTCAGGTCCTAAGGAGTGTTTTAAGACTCCCAAAACCTATCCTATTCTTTCATCAATATATAAAATGAATTTTTTTTCTAGTTTGGGTAGAGCTAATGCTGACATAATGGTCAGTTTAGTTTTCAAAGTCTCAAAATCTTTAGCCTGGTTGGGGCTCCACTGTAGAGGGAGTGACTCAGGACCTTGAGTAACAGTTAATGGTTACAGTCCCTCCCAAGGCCTTGGGCTTAATTGGATATGGACATTTATGGGGGGGGGAGGGGAAACACATTAGGATCAAGGAGGCAAGCAATAGCTGGAGTGGTGGAAGTAGGTAACTCAGGAATTTCCTGATACCAAACAATTAACATAACTGTCTCCCACACTTGTGGGGGAACATGGAAAGGTCTGGTGAAGAGACGGTAAAAGAAGATGGGAGGTTTAACTAGAAAAAATTGACTACCCAATTTCACCATCAGGTCCCTTCCCAACAAGGTGGCAGGGCAAGAGGAGATGATAAGGAAAGAGTGTTCAAACAACAGATCCTCATATAGGTAGGGGTTATGTCTCATGACATCCCTTTGTTTTCCCTTCAGTGCCTATGACCAGATCTGTTGAGGGAGGTGTAGAGCCAGAGTAACATTAAAATAGAGAATGTAGCTCCCATATGGATTAGAATTCGGGTAATCTTACCTCTACTTTGAGACTTGCACTGGGTTCAGCAAGAGAGATGGAGAAAGTGGGAGCACTGCCAAACCCCAAACTTCCTCAACATTCTGAGTCTTGAGAAGACTGGAGGACAGGGCACTGGGAGGTGGTTCTATCACTTTTCCAACCTTGGGGACAATTTTTTCTCCAATGTCCCTCCTGGTCACATGGGCATAGTTGTAAGGCATCGGTTCTTGGGGCTCTCCCTCTGGGGGGCACCCTGGAGGGGTACTCCTTGGACTAATGATCCTCCTTGTGGCATCAAAAGCAGGTTTTCCCCACTGCCCAAGATGCTGGGATTCCTCAAAGAGGGCTCCCTAGAAGGGCTTTTCCTTGCCTTGGCAGCAGCCATGAGCATGTTCTCTGTCTCTGGTTTGTTCCCTGTGTTCTTTCTCCTCTACTGCAATTAGGTCTCTGTTGTTAAAGACTTCAAATGCTGTCTCCAGTAATTGGTCCTGGGGTGTTGGGGGTTCCACTGCCAATGTCTGCAGTTTCCTCCTAATATCTTGGGCAGACTGATTAATGAAATACGTATTCAGGATTGCTGCACCTTCTATAGAGTCAGGATCTAAATTCTTATACTTCTTAATAGCTTCTACCAGTTGGTCTTAGTTGGTCTTTCTCTCTCTCTCTCTCTCTCTCTCTCTCTCTCTCTCTCTCTCTCTCTCTCTCTCTCTCTCTCTCTCTCATTTTCTGATAATTTATTTGCTTTTAAAATGCAGTTCTTAGGCCTTCTAACAAGCAAAATACCATATGGTCTCTTTTTCCCCTGTCCTCACTCTTTAGATAATCCCATCCAGGGTTACTAGTGGGAATGGCAGCTGTTCCTGGGGGATATTTTGTAGGGTCATTGCTAGTCAAATGATCCCAATATTTCAGGGCTTGTTCCCAGATTCTCCTCTTCTCTGCAGTGGAACAACAGGTGGCGAATAGAACATAAAAATCATCCCCCCAAAACTTGAATTTGTAGGGATATGTCCCCAAAGACCTCAGTAAACTTTTTTTCGGGGGGGTCTTCAGAGTATTGCCCCAGTTTATCTTTAACTTAAATGAGATCTGAAATGGAGATGGAACTCTTCCTCCGTTACCTAATCCTTTAACAAACTCCTCCTACCTTTTAAATATCAATAATATTCCTCTAGTATGTGTAAATTTTGATTATGTAATTGCATCTTTGCTATAAAAATCCATCTTGCTTTCTTTGAACTTGCTGGTTCCTCTTGGAACTTAGTCTGCTTCATGGGAGGCCTAAATCTCAATAAATGCTTATACTTGCATTAGAGATGGTCTGACTGAATTCTTTGACATGGTTCCTCCGCAACACATCTTGAAAACCCAACAGCTTTTGGGTGGGCAGAGCCCATCCCCACCCCAACACTTTTAGTCGTCCCTGGGTTTAAACCTCAACAATGACATTTGAGGGAGCTATCAATATGCATATTGATGTCCCCTAGTATGTGGGCAGGAGTTGTGAAGCAGAGAAAGAACTGTGAGTCAAGTACTAGACTCACTGAGGAATGTAATTTATTTGGAACTGAGAAATGATCCCCTAGCTTAAAGGAGAATCATGCTGTTTCTGAGTCAACAAAAGACTTTACATTGAGAACTTTAATAGAATATCTTAGATATGGGATAATTGTGTGCTGTATAAGTGATTTGGAATAGGGCAGATAAAAACAATTGGGTAATCTTCCAGAAGTTCCTGCTTCTTTAGTAAAAATTAAACAGAACTGCAGTTTCCTCAGCCTAACAGGAGGAGCGTGGTGGGGGGATGGGAAGGGGGAGCCATGGCCACCTGCTGTCCGCGAATGCAGCATGCAGCCGTGACCGCTGAGAGGTGGGCACCGGGCCACGCTGCTGCCGATGCAGCTGCTGCTTGGGGCGGCCCCTGGGGCCCGGCCACAGGAGGACACCATGGACTGGAGGGGCAAGCTCAAGATGATCCACAAACGTACCTGAACGTGGCCTTGAACCTGCTGGGTGGCGAGGACAGGCTGTGGCAGTCCAATTGCATGGACGGATCTAAGCCTGTCCCTTGATATGGCTATAAACTTTCACTTCCAAATGGATGTGGCTCGATAGTGTCGGGTGTTTATCTTAACATCGGCATTCCTTCAGTAACAAAGTGCTGCAATCATCACAACAGATGCTACGAGACCTGTGGCAGCACCAATACTGACTGACGAGAAGTTTCATTATTGCCTCTCCCAAGATCTGCCGGGAAGGACAGAAAACCCTGGGTCTAGCACAGAATGGGCAAGCTTGTGAATCAGCAATGGAACTCTTATTTGGTGTCATACGGTTAGGCTGTAAACCCTACCTGGACAGCCAGAAGGCTGCCTGTAAATGCCACTACGAAGAGTAAACTGACCTTTAAAAGAGGTCCTCTGACCAGCAGCACCTGCAGCCAAAGAGGCTCCCCACTGTGGACGAATCTAGTGAGCCGTGACCAGGGGAAACTGCCTGCTGTTTGTCCTGACTTTTTTTAGAAGGACCTTAAAGTTTCTTTCGCCATTTAAATCTCAGCTGTTTGAAAAGTGTCTGCAAGGAATGTGGGAAGAGCCCTGAATGTGGAGCCGGGAGGTAGCCCTGGGCTCAGCAGGCTTTGGAGCTGTGGGCACGTTATTTCTGACTTTGTGAGCCTTGACTTCCTCACCCAAGTGAGGATGGTATTTATAATGCCTTCTTCACAAGCTTCTTGGGAGGAAAGTGCTTTGTGAACCCTTAGCAGCACTACATAAATGTGAGTTACTTTCACACATATATGCTCAAATTTGAAATGACCTCTTGTAAAAATGTTATTGCACTCTCACGTGTATTACTGCCTTTTTGTGCCAAACTAATGTGACTGAAAGCGAAACAAACTGAGTCTTTGTAAAGAGAGAATTGGGTAACTGCAAGATTCTCGTGCAACTACAGTCTTGAAAAAGCAGGTCAAATTTACAAGTTCAGCATAACATAGGTTGATAATAAAGGAGAAAAACCTTACTTTGGAAGATTACTATAAAACCTTAAATGTTTCCCCTTTGATGCTTTGAAGGATCCGTATATGTTTTCTTTCATTAAAGGTATGCCATATGTTCCCTTTTGCAATATATATGGTATATTCAGCAGGCCATGCTATAGTAAGAGTACATTTCAGTTCAGGGCCAAGGTTTTCATGTATCTAGTGCTTATCTGCTTCTCTTGTGAGAGAGGACATGAACCATGAGTCTAAACATTATCCACCTAAGGAAGCATATACCAATAACACTTTATCTAATAAAAACATGAAGCACAGCCACTCATATCTGTAGTTACTTCTTTTAAGAATATTAAATGTAAATGTCTTTTTCTAAACACTTTTCGCATGTTGACTACAGATCTAGTTTGGAGAGGGAATGGGTTCTAGTAGGTTTAATGATTAAGTTGCTTATGTTAATATACTTACATAAAGCTATGTAGTAAAACTTATATCTTGTTTTTTTTTGATTCTTGTCTTATTTCTATCCATGTTTTTTATCATAAATTCAGACTAAT
>CM053600.1:52855698-52867928 GCA_028646575.1 Pseudocheirus occidentalis | reverse complement strand
TCTGTAATACCTGCAACTAGGAATTAAGATATACAAGGGCTGGGATAGGGAGACCCTCCTTGGCCTATCAGAAAAAAAAGAGAGCAGAGCAGGGGAGGGGCTTTACAGTGGGATTGCTGTTTTAGGGTTGGGGCAGGGACAAGATAGGGAGAAAATGTGTAATTCAAAAATATTATGAAAATAAATGATGTAAACAAGAAAACAAATGAAAACTAAATTAAAAAAAGAAAACAAAAAAATTCAGCTCTAAGCCTTACAGATATTAGAAAGACATGATACACAGAAAAAAAACTAGATGGGAGCAAATGGAATTTAATGACTTTATGAGAAATCAAGATTCTATAAAACAGATCCAAAAAATGAAAAATAGAAGGCAATGTGGAATATCTCATTGGAAAAACCACTGAACTGGAAAAGAGATCTAGGAGAGATAATTTACAAATGATTAAAATATCTGAAAACCATGTTAAAAAAAGAGCCAAAAAAAAATCATCCTTCAGGAAATTCTCAGGGAAATTTCCCTGATACCCTAGAACCTGTAATGGCAAGCAAAGAATTAGTTAACATCTTATTTTAGCTATTTAATTATTCAGCACTTGTTTCAAGGGGAGCTTTTGATTATATCAAGTCTTCTGTTAAGAAGCAGAACTTGTGAACTCCGCAATTTGTGCCCTAGAACCTATGAACTACTGTTGCTGATGTAACAGGAAAGGGAGGAGGTAATGACCATATATAAGGAGAGGCCCAGGCTGGAGACAGCAGAACTGAGAAGGGAGCTCTTGTGGTAGGGAAGAAGAAAACTTATGATATACCAGCACTCTATGTTGTCTATTTTGTGTGTGTTGATGTTTGTTTGTGAAACTTTGTACAGAAGCCCTGGGACCTTACTGGAAGCCTTGTAAGAGGATTTTCTGGTTGTTTGTTTACAGAAGTCCTCGAGGAGGGTTTTGGATGTCCTGGGTCTTTACTGATGATTTGTATTGACCTCTTGAATTTTGTTTGTGGGTTGCTGTTGATTTCTTTTTAATATATGAAGATTTGTGTTGAGTTCTCAGACCTTGTTGGTGGGTCTGAGTTGATTTCACAGGTTGATAGTGAATTGATGATGGTGCTAGCAATATGTATGAATATTATTGTGGCTCTGTTGAGCTTTGTCTTCCCAGAAACAGGAACTGTGAAGGACTTGAGGTGGACTGGACACTGTACAGCTTCAATATGGAACGGGAACTGGATGAAGAACTGGACAAAGAGCTGCACAAGGAACTGGGAGATGTCTGCCTTTGAACCTATGCAATAGTTGTGTTGATTCAGGCAGTATCTGGCAGCATGAAGAGGAATGATCGAAGCTGAGTGTCACCCTCCCATCAAGAAGAAAAGATCTCTTCTTGGGAACCTGACACTGACTGAGAAAATTATGATCTACTATGACCTAGGGGTGGAGAACTTTGACCTTTGTGCTTTGTGTCCATTAAGGAGACGAGCCTTCTTAAGGATGGTATAATTAAGGACTTACTAAGTGATTGAGTTACTAAATGGTTGAGTTTAGTTGTCAATGCAACATTTATAGTGTCCATGATCATGATAGAGAATGTGACAATAACTATCGTGTGACGTTAGATTGCAAAATAAGTCAAACTCTCTTAATAGTGGATCAAGTTGAAGAATTTATTTAAACTCTAAAAAATCAAATCCCAAAAACCAGTAAGCCAAAGTACCAAATATTTTTAGAAATCATAAGAATGCTGAGAGCCACAGCACCCTCTAGCCTTCCCATAAACCAATACAAGATCAATATTTACTCACAAAACCCTCTATTTGTCTGATCTATTCCTCTGTCACCAACTGTCTACAAATGCCTCCAACTATCTGGTTAGCTCTCTGTGTATCAGCTTCTCTGTGGGTTCTGCTTCTCCTCAAGAAATTCCTTCCACCACAGGCTTCATGTTACTACATTCAGCCTATCAGAGGCAGAAGTTATTTTCACAGCAGGGAAGCTTCAAACTCCACCCTAAGTCTATTATTCCCCTTCCCGTTACATTGAGTTACTAAATGAATGTACTTTGTTTAAAATTATGTGACTACTTTGGTGAAAACTAAAGTTTTTATGTCATAAGACTGTAAATGCTGTACTTTGATGTCTGTGAATGTTTTGCCTTAATTTACTGTTGAAAAAATAGAGAGTTTACTAAAATACATATGAAGAACCTTGAACCTGTTCACAGCATCAGTCCTCTGGAAAGCTGCTTGTTCTTGGCTTTATAGAACCAGAGGGCAAAATCAAAATGGAAAGAATTCACCGATCACCTCTTGAAAGAGATCCCAAAAAGAAAACTACTAGGAATATTGTAACCCAATTCAAGAGTTTCAAGGTCAAGGAAAAAATATTACAAACTGTCAGGAAGAAACTATTTGAGTTTTGTGGACACATGGCCAGCTAACACAAGACCTAGTAGCTTCTATATGAAGGGATCAAAGGGCTTGGAATATGATATACCGTGAGGTCAAAGGTGCTAGGATTAAAACCAAGAATCACATTCCCAGAAAAACAGATTCATGCTTCCAGGGAAAAAGTATGGTCATTCAGTGAAATAGAGGATTTTCAAGCATTCTTGATGAAAAAACCAGAGCTCAACAGAAAATTTGACTTTCAAATATAAGAAGCAAGAGCAACATGAGAAGGTCAATAGGAAAAAGAAATTATAAGGAACTTGTTAAAGTTGAACTGTTTGCATTCCTACGTGGAAAAACAATCATTGTAACTCATGAGACTTTTTTCAGTATAAGGATTGTTGAAAGGAATATACATGTATACATATATGCATACATATACATGTATGTATAGAAAGATGTATGTGTGTATATATATATATATGAGTGTGTGTATGTGTGTGTCCATGTATATACATAAACAAAGGTCACTAGAACAGTGGCATATGAAGAGATGATGTCTAAAGATAAAATTATGAGGTGAGAGGAATATATTGGGAGAAAGAGAAAGGGAGATTTAGAATAGTATAAATTATCTCATATAAAAGAGGTAAGAGAAAACAATGGAGGAGAAGAGCAGGAAGGTGAAAGGGAATGGGTCAATTTTAGTGTTATTGAGTTTAGTTTAAGGAAGGAATAACGTACACACTCAATTGGGTATTCTACACTACAAGAAAGTAGGGGAGAGGGGATAAGAATGGGATGGTTGAAGGGAGGGCAGCTGCTACAAATGGTGTCACAAACAGGATCTGCAAACTAAAAGGAAAGTATGGGGGCTGCGATAATTGTTTGTTTCCCAGTTGCGGTAGCTGTGATTCAGTGGAGCCATGGAACAGGAGCACAGAAGTGCCTTCATGCTGATTTCACTGAGGTGAGAGGAGGAATGGTGAGCTGCCTGCATTGGGACTGGGGCAGAAGTCAGGAGCAGCTGCCTCCTGCAGGAGAAGATGGAACCCAGTACTTCCAAATTCACCTACAGGACCAGATAAGGATGTTGAAGCAAGGCAGGAGCACTGAATATCTTTTCTTGCTGCGTCCCACAGTTTGGGGCCCAGGGGGAGGATGGAATTGTGTCTATGGTGGGTGGGATAAAGTGTTATGGACCCTCAAGAGCCCCACCCTGTTGGTTTTGTTGCCCAGTCACCCCTCAGGACTTGGAAGCAGAGGCTGGAGCAGTGTTAAGATTGGAACTTGCCTCATTAGAGCCAGCACCTGAAAATACCAGGAGGAAGCCTACATACATATACACTATCTTGGGGTGGGGAGTAGGGGAAATGAACGGAGACATGAGGCAGGGGACCAACCACCAAGCTATTACAATAGTCCTGTTATGAAGTAATCATAGGGTGGTGACAAGTGTCAGTGTAAGAGAAAAGAGTATTTATGAGGGATGTCACTAAAACAAAAACAACAGGATTCTGAATAGATTGGATATGAGACATGAAAATGATGAAAGCCTGGGTGACTGGGAAGACAATAGTCATCTTCCCCCTAAAAGTGTTTCTCTTACCAGTTTCCCAATTCCCAATGGCAAAACTATTCTTTCAGCCACTCAGGCTCAAAACCTGGGAGTAGACTTTGATTCTTCCACACCACAAAATGTTTCAGATGTGGTCTCTTCCCTCCACTCACACCACTACCACCACCACTACTTCAGATCAAGCCCCTATCACTTCCCACTTTGACTATTAAAATAGCTTCCTATTTAATCTCCTTTCCTTAAGTCTATCCTAGCTAATTCATCATTCTGACCATGTTTCTCCTTTACTCAAAAACTTCAATTTCTTCCTTCTACTTCTAGGGTAAGTGTTCAAATCTTATCATATGCTTCCAAAGGCACATTTGAATCCTGACTTTACTCACCTTTGTGTTCTAGACAGATTGAAGTATTAAGAGTTTTCCAGACAAACATGTTATCCCCTACATCTTTGCATTCAGGTAGGTCATTTTTTCATGCTTGGAATGCACTCACTCCTCTTCTGCTTTTCAATATCTTTGTCTTCTATTATAATAAATAAGCTTATTTCCAGCTAGCAGTACTAGATGAATACATTACTCCAAAGTGATCAGATAAATCCTCTTAAGAGAAATGAAATGTTACAGAGTCCATGGTGTTCTAAAAGCATTTCTTAGGGCTTTTAAAAAGTGTTACTCTATAAATATGTAGCTTGATCCCTGGGAACTTACTTGACACAAGCATGACCTTGGGGGCTGTGAATCCATAGGTGAAGGAAAGAAGGTGGGTGTGATGATGTTCAGAGGAGCATAGCATGGTGCTAAAATGGAGAAATAGCTGGCCTCCATTCCCTCTTTAAAGAGAGGTTATAGGAGGAACTTTTTACTCTCCAAACAGTGAGGAGACCCAGGAGAGAATACTTCCAAGACGGAAGCTTCAGCACTGAGGCCATCTTCCAGGATGAGGATATTTCTGGGACATGGAGAAGTCCAGAAGAGTGTCACCTGTTGGGAAATAAAGTCATGCTACAAGTGTCACAATCTCGCAAAGCAAATTTTCAACAATTTTTCTCCTATAAGCCAGAAACTCTCTTAACAAGTAGCCTCTGGAATCTCCCCCCTTCTTTTTGACTTCAGACTCTTCTAGGCTTGTTAAGTTAATGTATGCATCTTATTGTTCTTGTGATTCTGTATATTTTGGTTTATTCCATTTTCATTCAATTTCTAAAAATTTAATAAATGTTTGTAAAACATTTATTGATTAGCATTTTACAGAATGCATCTGTAACTTTTATCCAGGTGAAACATATTATAAATTAGAAGTCAATTTGTAGAGTCCCCCAGGGTTAAAAATCAAATGGCCTGAGGTCCACTCTTGATTCCTTATTTCTATATACATAAATAGCATTATTTTCCAGTAAATCAGACTAAAATTATGGATAGTAAATCAAAATCCTTATTAATGCCATGTTGGACTCTCGTGGAACCCCTGACCTTCCTGAAGAAAAGCGTGCCAGGGTTTGTGAACGCCCCTGGGCTTTGTGTGAATGGGCAGTCAACTCCCCAATGTTCTTCTGCTGCTTTAGAGCCCTCTAGTGGATGCTGGACTAAAGCCGAGTCCTGAACCAAAGCTCTTTCATGGAAAACATGAACTGGGAACTCAGGAGGCAGAAAAGAAATCTATAAAAGACAGCAATGAGGTTTAATATAATTTTTCTTGTTTCTTAATGTATACTGGCCTTGTCCTAGACTGATCTGACCATTGCCAAGTTCTCTTCTTGTCCTCTGCTAGGTTATTTCTTTTCTCATTTGGTAACACATTTGTAACTATATATGTAAGTTGAGGTTATTGTTGTTATCTTTGTCATTGTCTGTCTTCAAAATCAGAATTTCTTTTGGACAGGAAAATCTAATTCACTTAAGATATTTATAAGTTTTGAAATAGTAAGCTACTTTTTGAGTAACTGAAAGGCATATATTCTAGTTTGAAAAGCATAGTACATAATTATAGATACATGCTGAATTTTGGATATACCTTTTGGAATCAAAAATAAGTTTATTTATCTTTTTGAGATTTAAAATTGTGTCTGCTTGAGATTGACATACTTGCAATGTCATGTACAAATGCTGAAAATATCTTAGAGTCTTTAAAAAAGAGGTATGTATGTGTATGTATCATATTGATTTCTAATTTTTTTTTGCTTTTTGGAGGGCAATTGGGGTTAAGTGACTTGCCCAAGGTCACACGGCTAGTTTTTGTGTTAAGTGTCTGAGGCTGGATTTGAACTCAGGTCCTCCTGACTCCAGGGCCGGTGCTCTGTTCACTGCGCCACCTAGCCGCCCCATCATATTGATTTCTAAAGATATTTCTCCCTTCTTCTAATCTGTTCCCTTTTACCAGTGATGAAGAAAAATAGCTCAGTGAAAACCAACACATCGACCATGTTTGAAAGCATATGCAGCATTTTACAACCATAGTATCCCACCTCTTCAGTGAAAGGAGGAAGATACATTTTCTCATTTCATCTTTGGGGACAAGATTGATCATCAATAATTACATGCAGGCAGCTCCTCAGTGGTACAAAAGGTGGGGTGCTGGATCTTGAGTTAGGAAGACCTGACTTCAAATCCATTTGAACGGGGTTTAAGACATTTGCAAGTTTTTCAGTGATGAACAGTAATTTAACTGCTGTCTGTCTCAGTTTCCTCATCTCAAATAGGAATAATGATATCACCCACCTTGTAGGGGTGTTGGGGTCATGAAGAATTGGACATGACTGGGGTGGCTAGGCAGTGCAATGAATAGAGCGCCGGCCCCAGAGTCAGGTGCACCTGAGTTCAAATCTGGCCTCAGACTCTTAACACAAAAACTAGCCATGTGACCCTGGGCAAGTCACTTAACCCCAATTGCCCTCTAAAAAGCCAAAAAAAAAAAAGAATTGGACATGACTGAAAAATGACTTAATAATACATCACAGGGTTGTTTTGAGGATCAAATAAGATACTATTTATAAAATTATTTGCAAACTTTAAAGCACTATGGAAATGCTGTTAATATGATCCTTTTATTCTTCTGTTTGCATTGTTATAGTCAGTGTGCATATTTGTTTATTGGTTCTGATTAATTTGGTCAGCTTCAGTCCATGAGCCATCCCATGTTTCTCTGAATTCTTCATATTAATTGGTTCTTATTGGCACAATCATATTCAGTTCCATTCATGCACCATACTTTGATTAACAACTTCTCAACCAATGACCATTTGTTTTGTCTTTAATTCTTTGCTATCATAAAAAGTAATGCTGAGGACATCGCGTCATACATGGTCCCCCCTACATGGTCATACACGCACATGACCACACACACACACAATCATACACATACACACACAAGGTCATACACACACACACACTCACACCCTTGCCTTCTTTTATGTTTGGGACCTCCTTGGGACATATGCCTACCAGCAAGAGTAAAGGGTATGGAATTTACAGTCACTTTTTAAAGCATAATTCCAAATTACTTCCTAGAATGGTTGGACCAATTCAGAGCTCCATCAATAGTATATTAGTGTTTTTGCCATCTGTCACTTTAACATTTACCACTTCCATCTCTTGTCATCTTTGCTAGGTTTGCTGAGTGTAAAAGCTCACACCAGTTTTGATTTCTATTTCTCTTATTATCAGTGCTTTACAATTACCTGTCATATTTGTTAATACTTTCTAATACTTCTGTTGAGAACTATTTTTGTACCCTTTTCTATTTATTCACTGGAGAATGACTCTTAGCCATATATTTATGTTAATTTTCTAGATGTCTCAGTATCAGATATTTATCATCCCCTCCCCATCCCAATCAATTTTCCCTGTTTATCCTAGTTATTTTGATATTCTTTTTTTTGGAGGGGAAGGCAGGATAATTAGGGTTAAGTGACTTGCTCAAGGTCACACAGCTAGTAAGTGTTATGTATCTGAAGCTAGATTTGAACTCAGGTCCTCCTGACTCCAGGGCTGGTGCTCTACTCACTGTGCCACCTAGCTGACCCCAAATTGATATTGTTAATGAGTAATCATATATCAACTCCAACCTAAGATGAGAATATGAGAAATAGTCTGAAATGTTTTATTTTCTTTGTGAAAATGAAAATGCACATAGATGTTCTCAGTACTTTACAACAGAAGTAGCTTCTCTTTTAACTTTGATAATTCAGCATAAGCAAAAAGGTTTGAACTGTGCACTGCTTGCCTCCTGTGTTTTAAAATTCTTAAAATTATTTAAGTATCATATAGACATGACATAATAGGGAGCAGTGACACTACTATGTGATCTATGAAATATATTGGAAAAGCAGGTGAGGTGATTTGAATACTTGAGGAAACCAGAATACCCATGAAAAAATTTAAAAAAAAACGTCCGACACCATTGAATATAAATCCTATGACTTAAAATGGATTAATCTTCCATGTTCCCAGATAAATGACAGCTATGATAAGACACACAAAATAGCATACTTTTTCCTGCATTGGGTAACAGTACCCCAAATTAAATTTTTAAAAAAATATTCTAATGGCAAATTTGAAGCTATTCTAAATGTCCCATATATTAAAAGCTTTCCAGCTGTTTACAACAGTCGTTCATCCTCACCAGAATTTCCAAAAATCTTCAAGTTGTTCTCAGTCCTTTCTTCATGTATTTCTTTTTTTCCTTTCTTTACCACAACCATCATTCTCACAAGTTTGTGTGAAATAATATTTCTTAGAAAATTTTAAATATATTTTTTCTATTAAATATATTCTCAAAGGTATCTTTTAGACTTTGCCTAATTTCCTTTAGGTACTAGACTAGTTATAGCAAGTGTTACATCTCATTTTCCTGTGGACTTAGATCTAAATTTATATATATTTCATAGTTTAGGAAATTATGATTGAATAATTCTTATGACTGTTTCAAGATCACTGAACTTAAAGGCGTTAAATTTGATCCTCCAGGCTTGTGAAGTATTTGATTTATCAAGTATTTATTGAGTATGAGTCTCATCATGTATTCGTATTTTTCTGTAATAATAATTGTTAAGACTTTAAATAGCACCTAATGGTTTGCAAAGTATTCAGCAAATTTGATCCTTACAACAACGCTGGTAGGTAGGTGATATTATAAGTTATATTATTATACCAATTTGATAAGTGAGGAAACTAAAGGAGGCAGAGTTGAAATGATTTGCCCAGGGTTACATAGCTGGCAAGTTTCTGGAATAGAATTTGAACTCAGGTCTTCCTGACTCCAGACCAGGGTTCTATCCACACTGTACTAGCTAACTGTCTATATATAATGTGTGGTGTTTTAAAAAGCGTAAATTTCTGCTCTTAAGCAATTTAAAATATTGCTGGTAATAATATCTAAAATTTATATAACACATGTGCCAGGGCACGACCCCAAAAGAAAAAAAGAGTATCATCCCCAGTGTACATAGGAGAAAACAAACTATCTGAAAGGTTAATTAACAGACCCATAGCCACAGGGTTAGTATATGTCAGTCAACATTTTTAAACCCAAGTCTTTCTGGCCTCCAAATACAGTGCTGTTTCCAGTACAACAAAGTGATGGATGAAATAGTTGAGGAAAACTAAATGATGGAGTTGAGATTTGAACTGGAATTCAAAGGAAGTACACTATTTGGACGACCAAAGAGGAAAAAGATTTCTAGCTGGAGGGAAATGGAAGGAAAAAAGGTTGAATCAGGAATTAGCCTGAGATGATGATGTGTGAACACCCTAGTTGTAACAAAACATAAAGTTTAAGAAAGGAGAGATATGGTTACATAGGTAGAGTGACTAGGCCCCATGCATGTAATTGTGACTATATTACACAAGGATATATCCACATGAACATATCTGCTTAGAAAGAGCATTGGACCAGGAGTCAGAAGACCATATCCAAGTCTTAACTCTTCATTTATTAATTACATGAAAGTAAACAAATCATTTAACTTCATTCATCCTCAGTTTCCTCATCTTCAAAATGGAGAGGTTGATCTAGATGACCTGTTTAATCCCTTCTCATGCCAACACTGCACAATTATGTAAGTAATCAAATTGTTCTCCATTTGTCTTGAAGGCATGAGACATGAGAAGGTTTACTCCCATGAAGGGACTCTATAATGAGTCCCAAATTTCCTATAGTCTTGTCCTTGAACTTGAATAGATTTTTGGAAGAAGCCACTGGTGCTAGCACAGGGGAGTCAGCACAGGTCAGAATAGAAGGGTTTTTTTCTGGTATTTTATTGTGAATATCTTATAACATGGGACAGAGGGAAAATCAGAGGCAGAGAATTGGATGCTATGAAAGGCTAACTGAGGGAACTGAGGGAGTACCCTCTAAATTTGTTTACTGATGATCTACAGTTTGGGAGTAAGGGTAGAGAGGCAAAGACCTCAGTAGAGCTGATCAGATACATTCAATAAACAGTGGGTGGTAAGGTAGTTTGAGTCCCTTCCACGGCCCTTTCATTCAATCAATCTTCCCTTCATCCAGGAGAAAGAAGTCATTTTCTCTTCATCTGTCCTCCAACTTCTTATTTTTCCCTTTGTCTCCAAACCTTCTACTCCTTGACTCCTAAGTCAAAGAACTGGGGATTTTAAAAAAATTTTTCCTTAAATATTTACCTTTATGTCTCAGTTATAACTCTTATAAAACCTGAGAGTTGCTAGTTCTGAACCTTTTGGGTTATTGGGCTTCATGTGATTTCGAAACAAGAGGAATCTTCCTTTAAAGAGATGAAAAATAGATTTTCCCTAAGCACAAGGCAGAGTGTAGAAAGAGTTGTATACATATTAAAACATTGAAAGAGAGACACACACATAGTGTAGTGATGGTGTTTTTCAGAATCCTGTAAAGTTTTTAGGAATTGAGGGATATTGGGGATGGAGTCAAGATGGCAGAGTAAAAGCAGGGACTTGCTTGAGTTCTCTGCCAAACCCCTCCAAATACCTGTAGAAAATGACTCTAAAATTCTACAATAGCAGAACCCACAAAATGATGGAGTGAAACAAATTTCTGGCCTAAGACAACCTGGAAGGTAAACAGTAAAGGTCTTTTACAGCAGTCTGAGAGAAGAGTACAGTCCAGCGAGGGCTGAGCCTTGCACAGACAGGCTAGAGCAGGTCTCGGGACCGAATCACCGGAAGCTGTGGCAGTTTCCAGATGTCTCAATCCACAAACACCAAAGACAATTTAAAAGGTGAATATTAAAAGTCTGTTGCACCTGGGTGAGAGAGGAACATGATAAAAATTTATTGGACTGCCAAAAAGCCATGATCAAAATAAGAACCTAGACATCATATTTCAAGAAATTGTCAAGGAAAACTGCCCTGATATTCTAGAAGCAGAGGGGAAAATAGAAATTGAAAGAATCTGCTGATCACCTCCTGAAAGAGATCTCAAAAGTAAAACTTCTAAGAATATTTTAGCCAAATTCAGAGTTCCCAGGTGTAGGAGACAATATTGCAAGCAGCCAAAGAGAAACAATTCAAGTATTGTGGAAACACAATCAGGATAACACAAGATTGAACAGCTTCTACATTAAGGTATCATAGGACTTGAAATATGATATTCCAAAGGGCAAAGAAGTTAGAATTAAAAGCAAGAATCACCTTCCCACAAAATTAGTGTAATACTTCAGGGGAGGAAATGGAAATTCAGTGAAATAGAGGACTTTCAAGTATTCTTGATGGAAAAGACCAGAGCTGAATGGGAAATTTGACTTTTATATACAAGAAGTAAGAGAAGCTTCAAAAGGTAAATAGGAAAGAAGAATCATAAGGTACTGAATAAAGTTGAACTGTTAACATTCTTACATGGAAAGATGATGTTAGGAGACCTTTCTCAGGATTACATTACATACATATATACATACACACATACATACACACATACACACATACACACAGATAAATACATGCACACACTGAGGGCTCATGATGAGATGAATATTAAGGGATGATAGCTAAAAAATTAAAATTGAAGAGTGAGAGAGGATGGTACTGGGAGAAGGGGAAAGCTAGAAGTAGAATGGAGTAAATTATCTCACATAAAAGAGGCAAGAAAATGCTTTTACAATAGAAGAGAAGAGTGGGGAGTTGAGAGGGAATGAGTGAGCCTTACTCTCTAACAGATTTTGCTTAAGGAGAGAACAAGATACATTCAATTGGGTATGGAAATCTGTTTTACCCTACAGGAAATTAAGGGGGAAGGCTATAAGAGAGGGGAAATAATAGAAGGGTGGGCAAATAGG
>CM053600.1:52750456-52855598 GCA_028646575.1 Pseudocheirus occidentalis | reverse complement strand
TATATATATATATATATATATATATATATATATATATATATATAAAACCTATTTTGAATGGCTTGCCTTCTCAATGAGGTAGGTGGGGAGGAAATAAGGAAGGGAATGTGGAACTTGAAGTGTTAAAAACAAATGTTAAAAATTATTTTTACATGCACCTTGGAAATAAGATATACAGGCAACTGGAAATCTATCTTGCCCTACAGGAAAATGGATGGGAAAGGAATAAGAGAAGGGGGCATTAGCGATAAAATGGAGGGAAGATTGGAAGAAGGGGTAATCAAAATGGACTCTGTCTTGGTGTTGGTGGAACGGAGAGGTGGGGAGAAAATAGAGAACTTAAAATCTTGTGGAAGTGAATGTTGAAAGCTAAAAATAAATTAATTAATATATATTTTTAAAAAGAATTGAGGGATATCAGATATCCAATAGAGACCACTAGAATAGCCAATGTCACCTGGAAATAGCTTGAAAAGGCAGAGTAGACAGCTCCTTTCCCTAGGCTACCAAGTTGAAAGCTTGAAAGTTTGAAAATTCCACTCCTAAGGGTGATGGAGAAAGAATTCAATATATCCAATGTTCATAGCTAAAGGGCTGAACTACTCAAGCACCAGTTTTAGGAAGGCTGACAGTGCTTAGAGCTATCATTGCTTGGAGCTCCCTGTCTCCTTAAGGCCCTCCCTTGGTTAGATTTACTTGCATCCATTTGAAAATCCACAGTCTAGGACTTTTCTGTACCTGGATAATATTCCCAAGTTTGTTTTTTTTATAAAAATCTATAAATTGGGTAGAATATATAAGACTCGACCATTCCAACAGCCACCAATATGTGAAGATATTTTTCAGTAGTGCAGGGGAGGCCAAAATAATTGTTGTTCAAGGTGCCAACCAGCATATGTTTATAAATATCATGGAGAGGCGGTATTGAGTAATGGAAAGAATTTAGAATTTAGGGGCAATTGACCTAGGCTCAAATCCCAACCCTTTTACTTACCAAATATGAAAGAAAACTTTACCTCTATTGATCTCAGTACCCTAATCTATAAAATTTAAAGTGTTGATATATACATGTATATGTATATATATATGTACACACACATACACACACACGCATATATATATATATATATATATATATAATCTCTAAAGTCTGTACTATTTATTTAAAACATATTTAGATTTGGGATGTGGTGCCAATAAAGTATTCATTTAAATAAATCAGTGTTTTTCAAAATAGGATACACGGAGAAGCCCCATTAGATTGTGAGCTTTTCCAGGGAAGGGAGTGTCTTTTGCTTTTCTTCATATCTCCAGCACTTAGCACAGTTCCTGGCTGATAGTGTGTCCTTAATACACGTTCATCATCTGACTCTATCTAAGGGGTCATGGAAATGTACATTCCTTTTATTCTGTTTGCTTATCCTTAGACTCCCATCACCAAAAGTCCAATACTTTCCCTCTGGGAGATGAGGATTCCATCTAGAAAGCAAGGTAGATGTTTAGGTGTGGAGGGAAGGGACAGTGGGTTCAGAAGTTTCTGCATTATTGTTGGAGGAGGAAGGTAAAGAGCTAATGTTAGGAGGGCTATGTGGGACCATAGTAATACTCAAGAGAGTTACAGATTTTAAAAGTTTGAGATCTGGGTATTGAAGAATTTATTTATAATTATTATAAAAGTTGAAGACTTGAGTGACTTCATATTTTTGGTAAATGTGAAAAATGTATGTATTTCAAATACTATTGGTTAATATTCAATAACCAAAAAATATACTTTGGATCTACATAGCATCTTATGACCACTTTATAGAAATTAGATGAAATCTTGGTCTCTAAGTTATTAAATATTTCTTAATTAATTTTGGCACACTCATTTTCATATTGATTGCATCAACTAGCATGTTAAATTCAAAAGATCCTACACACATGCATAAATATGTATATATATGATAAAAGAAAGTAAATTAATTTGTGCATTCAACTGTGACTATTTTCCAACTGAATATTCTACAATTGGTACATATACAGTTCACCTCCCCATCTAATCTCTTCCCTTCAAACAAATTATAATTTAAGTTCAGTTCAACTTAACAAATATTTATTAATCGCCTGCAAAGCTCAAAAAGCAATGCTATGTACTAGAGACATAAAAATAAAATCAAAATCAGTTCATATCCTTAAAAAGGATCTTACTTTCTACTATCATATAAAATATGTTTACAGATAAATAGGTTCTGAGTAATTCCAAGAGAGGGGAATACCTTGGGGGATATAGGAAAGGGTTAGCATGACACCTAAGTTGAGCCTTGGACAAAACTTGAAATTTTAACAGGTGATGTTGAGAGAGAAGTACATTTCAACAACTAGACACAGTCTGTGAAAAGACTAGAAGGCAAGAGAAAGAATAACTTATACATGAGCAGCAAACAGGACAATTTGACTGGAAGAGAGTGTCAGAGAGAGTATGTGAAATAAGTGTGCCAAGGGGATAGAAAGAGGTGGTACATTAAATATCAAAATAGTTTATACTTTCTCTTAGAGATATTAGGCAGCCATTGCAGCTTATTAAGAAAGGAACTGCCATGGTGAGACAGGTACATTAGGAGCATTAATTTTGGTAACTGCATCAAGAATAGATTGGAGAGAGGAGAGCATAGAAGCAGGAAAGCAATTAGGAGGCAACCCCAGGAGATACAGGATGAGGATATGAGCTAGTGTAAAGGTTACATCCCTCAACCAAACAATAAACATCATCAACATTTCACTCTGTGCCACATATTATGTCAGGCACTGAAGGTAAAAAGAAAACCAAAATACCAATTCCTTCTTTCAGAGAGCTTAAATTCTGTGAAGAGAGACAAAAGTACACAGCTAGGTATATAAATACATGCAGAATAAATACACGATAGCTTAATGAAAGGTGGTTAGTGAGGGAGGGCACTCAGTGTTGCAGAGCAGAGCAGAATAGGAGGGTGGGGGAAGAGAAAGAATTGAGAGTTTTGAAGAGGGAAAAGGTTTGAAACAGCCTTTGTGGGGAGTGGGATAGGAAGGAATAGAAGGATTGCCTTATTATAATAAATGACCAGTTGAGATCTTTGTTTTTTATTGTTCAGTTGTTTCATTCATGTTTGACTCTTTGTGACCCCACTGGCAGAGACCCTGGAATGGTTTGCCATTTTTTTCTCCAGATCATATTATAGATGAGGAAATTGAGGCAAACAGGGTTAAGTGACTTGCTCAGGGTCACATATCTAGTGAGTGTCTGAGGTCACATTTGAACTCAGGAAGATGAGTCTTCTTGACTGCAGACTTTATCCATTGTGCCACCTAGCTGTCAGCTGAGATTAGATAACATTAATTTGCTACAGGAGTAAAGAGTTAGAAGTGAGAGATATCGTGTGAGTATAATCAATAAGAAGATGATTGCATATGGGTGATGAAGACAAGTGACAATCCCAGAACAGAGCTAGAATTAGTAATTCTGGCACTTTGGGCAAGAGAAGGGGGCAAAAGACTAGAAGAGACTACAGAGGTCCTGGGAGGGGCAAGAATCACACAGGTAGACCCTTTCCCTAGGGTAATACTTCAGGATCTTACCTATGGCAGCTAAAGGACTTCTCTGTTATGACAAAGTCAAATTCAATAGTTTCCTCACTTCTACCAGCCCAAAGAAGCATCCACATGTCCAGTGGCAGCATGGATTGAGAAGGAAACAACCCTTCTGAGAATGTGGGCAGCTGGTGGAGGACCAAAAGACATAGTTTGATAGTTTAAAACAGTTCTTCTCAACCTTCCTAATGCTACGACCCTTTAAGTTCCTTATGTTGTGGTGACCCCCAACCATAAAATTATTTTCATTGCTATTTCATAGCTGTAATTTTGCTACTGTTATGAATCATAATGTAAATATCCGATATGCAGGATGTATTTTCATTGTTACAAATTGAACATAACACACAGGTTGAGAACTCCTGGTTTAAAGGAACACTGGAAGGACAGAGTGGGCACCTCTAGAAGATTACTCTAAGGTTCCTAATCTATATGTGTGAAATAATGGCTTCTCCTTAATCCTTGGTGAAGCTAGCAAGGTAAGGGATTCCCTTTATCAGGCTGACCCACTCACACTGAGGGAGTTTTGGATAAGCTATGGAAGAAGCAGGGACTAATTAAGAAATTGCACACATCTTCAAGGAATGAATGAATGAAAACAGTTATTAAGTATGTGGTATGTGCCAAGCACTGCTCTGGGAATACAGATTTTAAAAAATACAAGAAACAGTCTTTGCTCTCAGGGAGCTCATACTATATTTGGGAGTGTTCAGGGAGACTAGCACCTCAGGTGTGAAGGCTTGCTGAGCCCTTTTCAGGGCTGCTCATCCATCTTTGGTGTCTACCTTCCCCTACTCTCATCTTTGATTGCAAGAAATTTTAGCATGGGCAGCAGCCACGTTTCAGTAAACTGTATTGGTAGATAGACTAAACCAGGTTGAGGGTGACTGATAGGCCTCAAACCTGTCGGTGAGTTAGGGGGACGTTTACCCAAAGCACATGAAGATTTCGCTCAGCAGAGTGGGCAGATGAGAACAGTTTATTCCAATGGCCATGAAGGTGGCTGAAGCAGGTGCTGTGGAGTGGTGAGAGCTTGGTCAGACAGCTAAGACATCAAGGTCTGAAGCCTGGGTCCTCTCCAGTTGTCTTGACTTTTGTCCTGCCAGAGGATTTCAATGATTCTGAAAGAGAGGACTAGGCTTATTATTTGTGCGATTCTGCCTCACTTAAATCCAGTAAACTCAAACATCAAGTCAATGATCCTCTTTCAAAAACAAATGGAATACTATTGTGCTATAAGAAATGGGAAGGAGATGGACTTCATAATTACCTGGAGAGGCTTATACAAATTGATGCTAAGTGAGGAGAGCAGAACTAGGAGAAATTTGTACACAGTCACAGACACATCATATGTGTGGCGACCAACCTTGATAAATTGGACTCTTCTGAGCCCTACAAGACAGCCCTACAAGTCTCAGAATGGAAGGAGATGTCTACATTCAGAGAAAGATCTAGAAAGACCAGAGTTTAAATGGAGGCTGAAGCAATACACACTACCATTCTTTTCAAAAAACTAAAACAAAAACAAAGAATCCACAACTCTTTTTGGAGCAGACAGGTAAAAGAAAGTTCTGCTTTAGAGCAGAATGTCCCATAAGTACTAAGAGTGTTTAGTGAAGTAGATGGCAAGGGCCAGGTTATATAAGTTGATAAGATGTCAATGCCAGGAGACTGCAGGGCATAGAGAGAGACCACATGGTAAAGCCTAGAATACCACAGGAGGCAATGGCAAAGCAAATGCTGAGGCCTAAGTAATCCAAATCTCATTAGGAAGGTTGTTGTTATTGACTGCTCTCTACTACATTCATACCACTTGATCTTGTCTAACCCATTCATTTCACAAATTAGAAAACCGTAGCTGATTAAGGTACTTGTTCAAAGTCATCACTCATTGGTTCCCCAACCAGGGCAAGTATACTGGTCTCCTGGCTCCCAGTTTTGTACTCTTTCCTCAGAACACAGCATTGCCATTCTATATTATAATGATAAATCTTTCTCCATAGACCTAAGATTGACTAAGGAACTTTGCTCTAGAAGTAGTCTTTGTTTCTAGGAGCCAGGTATAGTGGAGAAAGTGCTAGATTTCAAGTGAGAGGTTCTAGAGTTAAATACCTCCTCTGTCACTTTCTATCTGTTTACACTTGGGAAAATCCCTTCTCTGGGTCTCAGTTTCAGTATCTACAAAATGAGGAGACTGGACTAAATGGTATGTAAAATCACTTCAAGCTATAAATCAATGCTCCTATGATTGTATGAGAGTAATAGAGTAACAAAAATAGTATAGTCAGGAAACTGGTAATGTGTGTGTGGGAGGGAAGAAGTGGGTGAAAGGAACTCTAGAAGGATTATGCAGGTAAGTTGATAAAATAAACTGCACACAAAATGGGATTTCAGAAAACAAAAAAGACATTCGTTGTAGTGAGTAATCATGAGCAAAAGATCATAGATTTGGAACTGGAAGGGGATTTAGAAGGTCAACTTTTCAACCCACTCTTTTTATGAAGAAAAATGATGCCCAGTGTGTTTAAGTGACTTACACAGGATCATATAATAGAGGTCTTCTATGCCTCACACTAGTTCCAATGGAGTTGAAGAACAGTAAAGGTCAATGGAACTTGGTCCTGGCCATAGCGTCAATCAAGGAAAGTCAAGGAAAAGTCAGTTTTTAGAGAACTGCTGGAAAGGAGATTATGGAGCAACAAACTTGAATTTGTAGTCGCTGAAGAGAATGAAGTTTCAACTTGGAATCAGGAACTATACATGAATATTTGCCTGACAAAAGGCAAGCTCTAGGGCAAAGTGGTAGTCAGTTATTCTGGGGATGAAAAAGTTTTTGGCACGAAGAAAGATGAATAGATAATATCATCCTAAATTGGATTTAGTGACATATGTTTTTAAACTAACAACATATGAATTGTAAATGTACTAAAATATATGGACAAACAATAAATGTAGGATAATATATAAACGAACTCAAAATTATCTTGATCCTTAAGTCCTTCATACTATTGTAATTTTTTTCTAGTTTAAATAAAAATTAAGTTGTGATGATCCCCTATGCCTAGTCAGGAGCCCTGAAAACTATTTTACGTATAGATGTTTTTAAGGTATAACAACAATTAGTACTGGTCAATTGTTCTCTCTATACAGTATGAGCAAATATGTGTTATGCCAAAGTACTCTCTACAGAATACTTTTGGGTAACAGAAAGACACCAAATGGGACTCGCATAAAGTGGATCACACAGAGCAGTCACAAATATTACCCTACCTGTTTATGCTCAAACAAGTGAGTACATTTCAGTGTAACTGAGAGGATGAATTCCTCTTCTTAAGTGATCCATCACTGAAAGGACTTGACATTTGGTATGAAATATCATAACTAAATCGATCCTTTGGTCCATTGTGTGACAGCAGAGGGGGCATGGAATATGACGTCAAAGTGCTATCAGTTGAAAAGAAGAGACACTTCTGGCTTAGTGTCTTGTTTTTAATTTCTGTCAAACAAGTAATATGCTCTGTCTCTAGGTTGCTCTTCTGGGGAAGGGGAAAGATGAGTTGTATTTACTGCCTCCATTCTCATATAGAAAGCCCCTTTTTATTTTGTGTTTTCTTTTCTAAGTAGATTTGACATCATTGGTGGACATACCTAGGCTTGGAAGCATCCTAATGAATCTGAGTTTAGGCATCCTGAGTTCAATGACTGGAACTGACTGCAAAGAGTGACATGTCTTTATTAGAGAAGCCAGCCACTGACAAGAGGAGTTCATGCTGCTGGTCTAGCTTAGTAGATGTAATGGAAAGCACAGAAGTAGTTCACACCTTGTTTCAGCAATTGAATTAACACCTTGGTTCAATTCAAGTTTCTTTTAAGCCTTGTTTTTTTTTACCCTTTTTTTGAGCCTTCTGTTAAGAAACAGAATGTGTGAGCTCCACAAACTGGAACCCTAGAACTCATTAACTTCTGCAACAGGAAGGGGAGGAACTAATGACTATATATAAGGAGAGGCCCAGGCTAGAGACAGCAGAATTGAAAAGAGGACTCTTGTGGTAGCATAGTCAAGAAGGAGAAAACTTGTGGTATCCTGGCACTCTGTTTGTTCTGTCTGTGTTTATGTTTGTTTGTGGTACTTTGTACAGAAGCCCTGGGGACATTACTGGAAGCGCTGAAAGGACTTGAAAGAGGATTTTCTGGTTGTATGTTTACAGAAGTCCTGGAGGAGGGTTTTGGAGGTCCTGGTATTTTACTGATGATTTATTCTGATCTCTTAGATCTTGTTTGTGAGTCTGTGTTGATTTCTATGCTGATGATTTGTGGTGAGTTTTCAGACCTTGTTGGTGGCTTTGAGTTGATTTCACAGGCAGATAGTGAACTGATGATGTTGCCAGCAATGTGTATGAATATTACTGTGGCTCTGTCAAGCTTTGTCTTCCCAGAAACAGGAACTGTGAAGGACTTGAGGTGGACTGGACTCTGTGAGCTTCAATATGGAACAGGAACTGGACGAAGAACTGGGAGCTCTCTGCCTTTGAACCCAGGTGACAATTGGAGCTGAGACCATGTAAGAAGAACCACAGAAGCTGAGAGCCACTGTCAAGTCAAGGTGAAAGAAGACCACTTGGATACTGTGTACTGACTGAAAAGATTATGATTTACTGTGACCTAGGGATTGAGAACTTTGATTTTTGTACTTTGTGGTTGAATTAAGGATTTTGGGTTTGATTAAATGAATGTACTTTGTTTCAAACTATGTAACCACTTTGGTGAAAACTATGTGGCCATTTTAGCAATAAATTGTTGACATAGTGAATGCTGTATTTTGCTTTTCTGTGGTAAATTGTAATATTGTGAAGCCTGTACCTTGATTTTCTGTGAATGTTTTGCTCTGACTTGTTCTTGAATAAACAGAGAGCAGCAGTCCTCTGGAAAGCTTCTTGTGCTTGGCTTTACACTAGAAGATATGGACTTTGAGAGGGACAGTGCAGGTCCAAAGTGAGATGTAAAATGCCTAGTCAGCAGCCCTAAAAACTGTTTTGTGTATAGATATTTTTAAAGTATGACAACAATTAACATTGGTCAATTATTCTCTCTATACAATATTAGCAAATATCTATTATGCCAAAGTACTCTACAGAATATTTTTGGTTAACAGAACAATCCTATTCTCTCATATAATGAAAAAGTTCCTTTTATTGTCCCAATTCCATTAATAATAAGTGTCCCTGAGCCTGAAAGTTTTAAGAAATTAATATGAAAGATACAAAAAAAACCCCAAACAAATAGAAAAAAGGAAGCTCCTAGATAGTTAATAAATTTATTAAGCATCTACTATATGCCAGGTACTCTGCTAACCACCGGGGATACAAAAAGAGGGAAAAGACAATCCCTGCCCTCAAGGAGCTCACAATCTAATGGAAGGAAGTAGGAAGAGAGGAAGGATGTAGGGATGGAGGAAGGAAGTAGGGAGGAATGAAAAAGGGAAAAGAGAAAGAAGAAAAGGGAGAGAGAAGGAAGGATGATTAAAACATGACATTTAAATGTGAGATTCTCTTTCCTCCCAAGTTTCAGTGTTTAAGGCGTAAAAAACAAATCAAACAAACAAATCATAAAAGAATCAGACAGTTATTGCCCATTTCCTCCAAATAGACTAGAAGGGCAATAGAATCCTGGAAAATGGAATACTCGCTACCATGGCCCTTGAAAATTTGCTTAGTGGAAGTTATTCCAGTTCCCACATACCAAGTTTATCCCTTGCTAACAGATTTGTGTGAGGAAGCGAGGAAGGATGCAGCACGGTGTAGTGGATAAAGATCTAGATTTGGAATCAGAAAGACTCCGTTCAAATAATTTACTTTTTAATGCTTTAGTTTCTTCATCTGTAAAATGAAGGGACTGAGCAGATCTGTCAATCACAGCCACAGAATTCCTGAGTGATGCTTGAACCAAATTTAAAAGTAGTTGGGAAATATTTAACAAAATAAAGATACAATAAAACATATATAATATTAGATTGAAAAACAACAAGTCAGCATGAGGCCCAAAGTTATCCTTATATATGTGACTCTCATTTCTCTTTGAGTTTGACAATCCCTGGGCTAGATGACTTCTAAGGTCTTTTTATATAAGGTAGAGGAGAATAAGAAAGTCAGGAGAGGTATTGGAGGCCTGGTGTAGCCCATTCATACTCACTGCCTTGTCTCAAGCCAATGGGTCCCAAGCAGCCAAGTATCTTATGGGAAAAGTATTCATGGAAGTCCGTCAGTCAAGATACTTTTATTAATCACCTATCAGGTGCTAGGCACTGTGTTTACTGCCAGGGATAGAAAGAAAGGACAGGAAAAAAAAACAAATAAAACAGAAACCAACAAATAAAAGCAGTCACCTTACCCAAGGAACTTCTAGTCTGATGGGAAAAACAACATGCAGATGACTATATACAAACAAGTTGTGTTAATCCACAGAATCAGTTACTGCTGAATTGCTATTGCTCAGTTGTGTCTAAATCTTTGTGCTCCCATTTGAGGTTATCTTGGCAAAAATACTGGAGTGGTTTGACATTTCCTTCTCCAGACAGATTGAGAAACTGAGGCAAACAGGGTTAAGTGACTTGTCCAGGGTCACATGGCTAATGTCTGAGATGGCTTTGAACTCAACTATTATTGGCCCTAGAGCTGAGCTCTCTCCACTGTGCCACTTAGCTGTCCCACTGCTAATTGAAGCAATTTAAGCAAGGAATTTCTAAAAATCTTTTGCAGCAGCATGGTTTATGGAAAGCATGCTGAATTTGGACTCAGAAAATTTTGATTTGAATCCTTACTCTACCACTGACTTGCTGTGTGACAGTGAGCATATCATTTAACCTCTCTGGGCCTCAGTTATTCATCTGTAAAATAAGATATTTGAACTATGTGACCTTTCCTCTTTTCTAGATATAAATCTATAATCCTCAACTCTATCCTTTTAGTAGTCAAAATTCCTTGATCCTTGTAAACATATACATAAAACCCTATGATTTTATCTAAACCACTCACAGCCTCTAGCTTTGAAACTGATCAGTATTCTGGAAGACCTTAATGAAGCCCTGTTTCTGTGGTTTTATCTCAAATACATCACCACTCAAATAGTTAGGAGAAGGAGACTTTCATGGGGAAAACATCTTTCTTGCTTTTCTTTTCCAAATGGGGGGCAGATACAAGGTAGGTCAATCTGTGAGAAAATAGGCATTGTTTGGTAATATCATGGGGATAACCTGTACTGTTTCTTGGAATATAAATGATCTTAATGCTCAGAATTATCAAATCTTTTCATCATAATGAGTTATTTTATTATGTAACAAGGAAACTGAAAATAAGATCTGTAATTTTCCTAATCAACCTCTAACAAAAGGGGAAGAGCTGCAATAGCATTACAACTTTATACAATAGTTGTATTTGGTGTAAGAGAGAATAGTAATTGAATATTATCAGATGACAAATGAATAAAATGTTGAAGGCAGTAGTGAATTATACCACTGTTTATTTCAAAGCCTCCAGAGATGCTAAGGCTGCATGAGAAGGGAAAGAGGTGACAGGATTATGTTGTGATTACTGCCTAGATATTGAAGTTCTGTGCATTTCACATAGGTGATTTATTGTCAGGAACTGTAGTTTTGATTTGTGTTACTCTCATTTATAGAAATGATGCACAAAAACAACTGATCACAGGGTACAAGGCAAGATCAGAATATTAAGCTACACATTTTGAACTCTTCTTTGGGTCCTGTGATTGTTTCTTATTTTGGGAAAATACAATGTTGTATGTACGTTTATCTCAAAACTTATATAAGTATAAATGTATTTTTTAAATAGCATTTCATCTAAAACTAGAGTTAGAAATTGGGGCCCTGTAAGATAATGTCACAAGTAAATAAAGTGCGAGTGGCTGAGGTTTGGGTCTTAAAAAAATACAACAGTATAGAATAACTATTAAAGGAATTTCACATTGTTCTTTAGGAAATCTCAGTTTGATGCAATTCAGGAAGGCAGACAGGTTTAATCAACTAAATTTGGGGTTCCCACGGTTCTTGAGGAGTGTTTTGTTACTTTCTACCACTAAGAATTATTAGAGGGTTGTGACTGGATTCCCCTAATACCCTTCTCAAATGAAGCAGTCTGATTTTATTTTGGCGGGGCGAGTGAGAGGGGAGGGTGTCAGATGAAATATTCCTAATGCTCTAATGCCAGTACATTTTTCAGATTTTACGTTTCTGTTTCTTCCTTTTTCCATACTATTGCAGGATACTCTTTTGCCAGGGTTTCTGATTTCTCCAGCGAATTGAAGTACAAAGCAAGTATAACAAACAATAAAATGCTGCTTTAAATTGAAAACAAACATAGTCTGTCCCAGTAGTCCCTCATCCCTCCTTCTCTCCCAGCAATTTCTGTATTTCCTGTTCCATCTGTGATTTTTTTCCCCCCTTGGTGCTTCTCATCAGTGGCTGTGGACTGCCTAGCTCCGTGTGTCTGTATGATCAGCATGCACTCCTGTTCTTTTAGCAGCAAGTACCTGGGCACTAGGACCCAGTGAGAGTCTCCCTGCAAGGCTTGCAGAAAGGCAGTAAGACTCCTCCTTATCTCCAGTGTCAAACTTGACATCAGCCTGCAAGCGGAGCATGGTAACTTCTCCAGCAATCATAGCTCTCCCCCTCACATCAGTGGCATGCTTCATGGAGATATGCTCTTCTCACTGCCCTCTGCTCCAGCAACATGGATTGTCACATCTCCATCCTCCTCTTTCTGTTCTGCTCAGCTCGCAGCTGCTTTGGGGAACTGATTGTCCAGCCTACCAATGAAGGTAAGCACAGCACAGGCATGGCAATCAAAACTCTTCCACTCCTTAACGTTGCACATTCTGATGGAAACCTTATTTACTCTTTTAAAGTGGTACAGAATGAAACTGCACTGAGAGTAAACTGAAGATGTGCTTTTATATTTGTTTGAAAAAACATAAATCTTCAGAATATGTTTTCAATTGGATGCCAATTCAAACAATTGCCTTGTTTGCAAATTGTGCAGCAGAAAAAAAATTAAAAAAAAAAAGGCTTGAGTTTGCACACTACAATATGTTAATTGAAAATAGCCCAAGAAGCATTTTAGTATCTAATCATGATCATGTGGTCCTTAAATAATAAGTTTAAAAGGGGGAAATGTATTTTATCTACAAATCTTCAGCACATCCTTAAAAGCATATTAACATTTGTGTGTGTGTGTGTGTGTGTGTTTTGATGGAGTAAAAAGAGCCTGTATTTAGGTAAAGAGATTTGGTGTGTTTATGTTGTGATTACTGCCTAGATATTGAAGTTCTGTGCATTTCACATAGGTGATGTTACACTGTGTGGAACAGACATGTGCCATCATTCATATAAATAACAATTACAGAAATTTCAGGAAGCTTAGATTTGAGAATGTGCATGTGAAAATAAACAAATATATCAAGTTGTGTATAGATACTAGGAAGATGGGGTGAATTAGTGAATGGGAAGCCCAGAAAGAATACAACAAAATGAATGGAACTTTATTGATATTGAATTTTCCTTATTACAGTGGAGGTGCATACCTTTTCACCTGATAAATATGAAAACCAATGTTAATAGCTTCTGTCTTCTCTGTAATACTGAGTACTTATTGGATACTTTATCATTTTCTAATCTATCTTTGCAATCTATCTTGAATATAAAGTTCATGGGAACAATACTTAACTATCATGTACATTTCATTGAGTAATTGGTTGCATAATGAAGAACTTGAAGCTTTGATGTCTTAGTCATTATGATTTTCAAACGATAATAAAATTAAACATTTGTTACTTGGTGATATTTAAGTCGATACTAAGCTTTTTATTTGAAATATTAAATTCAATGGAAAATTAAAGATGTTTCAGAACTTTTTCATTAAATAAGATTGCCACACTTTTCGGTGACCTACTTTCATTGATAAGGAAAGAATAAAATTAAGCTTCTATATTTATGAAATTTGTTTACTGCTTGGACATTTTAATTATAGCAGATAATTCATAAAGTTTTATGAGTCTTTTTAGGCTTTCATCCTCTGTGAATTGTGAAATTGAATATGCCAATATGTAAAGATCATGAAAATCATTTCCATCCACTACAGACTCCTCTGTAAACCAAATTAATATTTATTTGAAAGACACTGCCAACTCTTCTTCTTGGATGAAAGGCAGTCTTCGTTATTTATTTTTACCTGGATACACTATCAATGAATAAGACTAAAATTTCAATGATTTTAAAATTACTAAGGGAGATTAAAATATTGCACACAATTTAAAATAGAAAACAATATATTTCCTTTCTATACTTGCTTTAAAAGTGGTATTCATTTGGGAGATTAATAAACTATTAAGTTAACTGCTTTTAGTGATCATATATATAAATAATCCTGATTTTTGTGTTTGTATACTTTGTGTAAAACTGGAAAATTGATGCACTAATAATTAGACTGTCATAATTAACAGAAAATATTGAAAAAAGGAGTAATTGGGAGAAAAGGAAATTGCAGGAATTAATTATTATTGAAACTATACTATTTGTACACATACACTCAAAGAATGCTTGAAATCATACTGTATGCAAATGTGAAGTTAGAGATATACATATATGTGTTGAAAGCATACTTTAGTCATATCCATGCATTCATAAATGTGTATATGTACATATACTATATTTTTAACACTTGCATCTGTATATGAACATAAATAAGCACATGAATACATTAAAATTATTTTATGTTTACTATTTAATTCTGTGAAATTTCCTCTATCATTCATAAAATAATTAATCCTTCCAAAGGATCATCCCAAAGGCAACTATTCCTTTCCCTTACAGGCTTTCTTATTTCCTGGGGAACAAAAATTAAAATATAAACTTTTTGTAAATGTACATAAATCTTATTAGCCCAGTCTAAGGTTTTACAAACATATGATTGGAAAAAAAATGCTTAGTTTTTGTGCAGTTGTGTTAAACAGCATGAAACTTCACAGATTCTGCATCACTGGCAAATAAAACAATGGCACATAAACCATACATGCCATTTTCGGAAGATATTAATTTGAACAGATTGAGATACTTCTAAAAATGGGTCATTTTCCTAATATTATTAATAATGTATTATTCCTACCTCTCCTTCCCTCTAATGAAGTTTAAATAGTAATTTTGACATGTGTTTGGGTAAATATTATACAAGGAAGATTCACACTGAACTTAGTTTTTTCATAAAGTACTCGGTATACTTAAACCTTAAAGTTCTACATAATTGTGATCTACCACTAAAGAACTTAAACTCATTTATCAGGTTCCCTTTAGAAAATTATTTGGATGATCAATTTCTCTTCTATTCTACTGAAGAAGCATGTCTTTTGGATATTTTTTTAAGATCTTATAAAGTAATAAATGATAAATAACTAAAGAAAAGGTCTAAACCTTGTCATTAGATTAATTAATCATGTGATGTTTTCTGGTTTAAAGATTTGGGAATTAATGTGACAATTGAAATGCTTGGTATCTAGGACAATACAAAATGAATTTAGAAACAGGTTTAAACAGAATTATGAATTTGGTTGTTAGCATAATACTGTATAATCAAACTCTGGAAAACAATTAAAAAAGATAAGTTTATAATTTGCATACCTGGACAAGTACATAAAACCTTCAGCATGAGCTTGAAGTTAAAGTAAATTGTAAAACCCTTTTTGGTTTCTCAGGTTGATCTAACATCCAGTAGTACCCTAAATGAAAAACTATTCCTTTTCATAAGGAAAAATTATAATGCAAGAACTGAATGGCACTTAATGTTTAGAGATTTGCATCTTCTTCTCTTGACTACTCCTTGCCAACCCCTCCCCCATCTTTCCCATGAATTACGAGAATGGATGGGTTAAAAAAAAAAACTATGAGAAAACAGTGATGAACACTTTACTGTTATTGATTTTTGTCTCATTTAGGATAGGACTAAATATTCATTGAATACTTTGCTATTTTCCAAAGCTTCCTGTTTCAGGCTATTTGAGCCAAATTTATCTATCAAGGTGTAAAAATGCTATTTTTTTCCTGCAAATGTTCATGCATCTTGTAATACCTTGACATTGACATAGTGCAACACCTCAAGAGTGAAATTAAATCTTCTAAAATTCAACACTATAAAAATTAGAACAATATACTTAAACATTAATATAGTGTAAATATTTCTGGAAGGGCTTGCACATTTGGTATGCAGATAAAATATTGATTGTCTAAAAAATAGATCCTTTATATGTTAGCATATACCAAATCACAAAAATATGAAATTTCATAAAGTGCTATATGGAATCATTTCTAAACAAAACATTTTCCAGTTCATCAACTCTCTATTAACTTGAAATTTTCTAATCACCCAGTGGCATAATTTTGTTTAAAGTTTAAAAGGAAAACTAGTGAATGTACAGTAAAGTTCATCATGAACTACCCATTGAGAAAGAGTCAGATATCGGTAAGAATTAATATTTTATTGTTTTTTCCCACTGTGTAAAAAAACCCAAAACTTTAAAACTATAACTGTTAGTCCTTAACTTTCAAATACACTATGCTTGAAAAGTACATAGAAAACTCCAATACCATTATTTCAAATAATATATACACACACACTTATGTATACTTATGTGTTTGTATGTATACACGCATAATAAGCTACATCTATACGTGTACACATATATGATCTTTGGAAAGATAACATTTTTAGTTCTATAGGAAGTGGCTCCTAATTGCTACATATTACACTCAGCTGACCCAGTTGTATATTTCTGTAATTTAATCGTTTTGTTTTGATCTTTCCGTAAGTGTGCTTTTTGCCCGGAGGTACTAGAAACTAGAGACTAATTTGACTGTTTTATAATCCACAACAGTTAACACTTGACCTAGGTCATTAACAGGATTATCAATAAATTTGTTTAAGCTTTTACTGACAACCTGAATTGCTTGGATAATATTTTGACTATACAGAGAGGAAACTTCTTGTAACTTATCAAAAGTAAAGCACAAAATCATTTTATTTTGAACATACAATTTCCTAATTAAGTAGATATTGATAACATGTTTACACCATCTGACACAGGGAAAAATGTTTATACTGGTACTCAACGTACTATGCTTTTATAACATGACCATGTTTTACACATCTTCACAGGCCAAGCAGTTGGCAGAAATTGGCAATTACATGACTTTTCTTTACAACAGTTTATGACACTGTAAATATGATATTTTTTCATGCTTACTTTATTGGTGCTATGGTAAAAAGTTTTCTTTATGACACATTCCAAAAATGTAATCAATTGAACTCTACATTGTTTACATTTAAATAACTATAAGAATTGCAATAGGGAAATTATTTCATAAATCTTCCTGACCATATATCTTAAGGGGATCATGGTGACGTTTGAAGGGAGGACTATATCTGACATTGAATGTTGAGAGATATAAAGCATACAGTTGATCCTTACAAAGAAATAAACCCCCAATGAAAACAACACAAAATACTAAATTTAAAATTTATCCATTAAAAAAACACAACAGCAAACTATGGTCATAGAATTGTCACCTTTCAATAGTATGTTTAGTTGATTTCATAAGTTTTATATAAAATTTTTGTTTCATAAAGTTTTATATTTTATTTTTTGACTTTTGGATTGCATATTTTCAAAGTTTCACTTTGCTTCTTAAAAACACTGAATTCCAGGAAGAAATTCACTATTTTTGTTCATGCAAAACTGGAAACCACTGATCTTTTAATACTCAAAAAAATTGTTTGCTCTTGTAATTATATTATTGTTCTACTTCTTGACCTTGTCTTGATATAATATCTAAAAGAAAAAAATCATGAATTTGGGATTCATTAGAAATATAAATTGTACATTATTTAAAATTATCCAATACACTTGATTGTCTGATGAATTACAAAAGTTTTACAAAGAAAACCAAGTTTCTCCACAGCATACTTGATTTACTAACTTTATAACAAGTAGGAACTTGCCATCAAAAATGCGAAATTAAAAATTAAAGGCGTAACTTTTCAAGAAAACCAAAGTGCTAAATCTCAAAAGTTTATATAAATACTGTTATATCTAAAAAGATAAAGGTCATTTAACATATCTGTGGTGTGGCCTCCTCTGTATTTGAACAACTTTGAAGCAATTTTGTTTGGCATGAATATAGTTTGTTGAGGGTTAAGTAGGCATTTGAGATATCATTGCTTTCTGCAACCACTTTTCTGTCAGGCCTTTTCTGATTTTATTTGTAAATACTCAGTACTGCCCAACCACGTCGTCACCCCCAAGCCCGTTACTAGTTCTTTTCACATAATCCCCCTTTGACGAAAGTTTTAGATGTACGAATGCAGGTGTACTCTTTTTTGGTTTTGTCTTAAGAGATCTGGATTTTATCACCAGTGAGGGTCACTACTGAGCTGTTACCAAATGCACAAGTAGCATTCCACAGCTTTTTCACATAAAAGCTTGGCTGGTGGCACAAAACATCCATTATGTTACTCATCCAGGTAAAACGTGGACTTAGACTGCCACTTGATTTCTTTAAGAAGTTCTAACTTAAGTGGCTATAAAAGTATATTCGACTTTTTGGAGATGAAGCAAAATTGGGTTTCGTCAAAGTAATACTAGAGCATTTATTAAAAAGAAAAAAAATGAAAAGAACTGCTGAATTAATCAAGCAAGAAAAGATGCCCCAGTTTAGAAAAAAAGTTCAAGGCCAGGGCATGTGTGCTCTTCAGCCATGTCACCTCTAAGGCACAGATACCAGATGCTTGATATCATGTACCAGTGGAGCCTGGGCAAGAGGGTTCCCCACAGGGAAAGTCACTTACTAAATATTTTACCTTCTGCCAATTTTACTTGGTATGAAAAGAAGCTTAGTTTGTATAAGGTCTTTACAAGTGGAAAGTGAACAGAAATGGGCCATGAAGACCAAAATATCAATAGTATGAGGGTTCTGTTATCCAAACAGCTCAATAAAATGCTCAAAAAAATTATGCAGCATCTACAATTGCTAGATAGTCAATTTATTAACAAAATCACAATAGCAATTTCTTTAATCATTGCATCAGTTAGCTATTAAGCACCTACTTTCTTCCAGGCCGTGTCCTGAGCTACTTTACAAACATGTTAACAGTAGTAAGCTTTTCCCCAGTTTTATACACTCCACCACACATTTTCCTTACTCATCCACCTCCACATACAGACATTTTTTTGAAAATAGAAAGTTGTCAAAAACTTTAAGACATTAACAAAAAACAAACAAAAAATACCTCCCATTCTGCTGTCTGGTTGAATGCATACGGAGGGAGGACGGAATAAAACCACTGCACCCAATAAAGCTTTAAACGTGCAGTGATGTTATTTAGCTGGAAGCCCTGAAAGTGGAAACCTTTCCCCCCTCATTTTCTAAACTATGCCCTGCTGTTCCAGTCAAAGCAAAGGGCGAAAATCCAAGTGATCTGCTAAAAAAAATGCTGAAGTCAGAATAATTGCAGAGAGAAAGAAGAAAAAAAATGGTAGAACTATACAAGCAATTAAGTAAATAGTGGAGAAATAGGGGGAAACAGTGTTTACCATGGATGGCAGAGCAAAGCACTAACAACGCTTTCTTCTTTCTTCATGTGACATTATTCAGATCGTATTTTTAATTTAGGCTAAGTTGCAAAGTTTACCTTTCAGAAGAAAAAAGTTAGTGCAAATAATTCAGAACAGAGGACAGAGATGTATATGGACTCCTGACTGTGCAGGCACCGATTTTGGCTTTTAAGGACAAAAAACTTCTTCCACAACCATTAAGGCAAGCCTTAAAGGTGTTACAAGTACAAACTGAATTAAACAGCAAATTAAAAGCCTCCTAGGGAGTGCCTCTCCATTTGTGTTACTATGTGTCCCCTTTTCCTACTGATGGGGTAGATGTTTGTGAGAAAGTGTGCTTCAGCTTTATTGAGGGAAATGGTTTATTGCTGGGGTTTTTTTTTCTTTTTTTTTTTTCCTGATGGCTATTCCATTAGATGGCTTTGCTTTAAAAGAAGGGAATCTTCCCTCTGTCCTTTAGGCGGAGAGAGAACAAGCTACACCCTCTAATTAATATGCATATATAAAGTAAGCCTTTGTGCTTTTGTACATATCCATGGTTCATACACATTTAAAAGATAACTCAGTGCCTAATCTGTGGTAGTAAATGAGTTAGTTCATGCTTGGAGCTCTGCTCCCCATCCTTTCAGTTTTCCTATATGCTCTCTGTACCTCAATTGGGCCCCTGCTTTGCATGGCCCTTACTCTCCCCACCCCCAGGAAGCTGAGAGCCCTGGATGTGCTTGGCTTGTCCCCACCCCCTCCTATTCTAGCTGTTCTTTTCTCTGGGAAGAGCCTCTCTCACTGTAGAAAGTGAGAAGCGCTGAAACCCTCAGACTCCGTGTGTGTGTGTGTGTGTGTGTGTGTGTGTGTGTGTGTGTGTGTGTGTGTGTGTGTGCGCGCGTGTGCGTGTGTGTGCGTGCGTGTGTGTGCGTGCATGTGTGCGTCTAATAGTGGGGAGTGGGGAGGGGAGCTGGGAAATGTGTGTGGGGGGGGTTATCTATAGTGGGATGGGAGAGAGGAAGGTCCTACCTAGGGGGGTCTCTTAATCTTAATCTCAGGGGCTTTTAAAAAATGGAAGAGAGGGTGTCAAATCTGCACTTCCCAGAGGATGTTCCCATTTGGATCTGATATCCATTGAAATCTCAGTGGGTGTCGGAATATGGGGTTGTTGGGATTTCAAATGCAGCAACACATTAATTCTGAGATTGACAAAAGGAGAATCAGTCCAAAGAAGGGTGGTCACCCTGGGAAAAGGATTGGAGTTGCTCCCAGACCTGTGATTGCTCTTAAGTGCTCTCTTGGATCCTAGAGATGGGGGTCCTCCTATAATCTTGTTAATAATTTTCATTCCTATGTGTGTATTTCCCAGCACCTTTCTTTGAGGGGGAAAAAGCCTGCTTTTTAAAGATGTATTCTTCCATCTTCTTAGATCTTACTTCTTTATTGTAAGCATTGAGCCCCAAATTGTAATTTACTATTTGTCAACCTGTTTTCATCTCTTTCAAGGGAGATGTTTACATTATTTTCCTAAATGTAAAATGGTGATCATATGTGCCTTCACTTATTCACAGGATTGTTCTGATGTATGAGAGATATTTTGCAAAAACTAAAACAAATCAACACCCCCCCCATAAAACCTTTGTGCATAAAATTCTAGCATGTACACTCCATACATAAAGTATTTCTAAGAGTGCAGTATTTGAAGTCAGAGGAGCCGTGCTGGGTCCTGGCTGGGTTGCTTACTGTTCTCTGTATTTTTGTACAAGCATTTCATGGTCAAGTTGTGCCAATTTCCTCATTTGTAAAAAAAAATTAAAATAAAAAGTAAGTTGGACAGTGGGGAAACTATGACCTCGAGGCTATGTGACCTTCTAGGTCTTCAAGTGCAGCCCTTTGCCTGAATCCAAACTTCACAGAACAAATACCCTTCATAAAAGGATTTTTTTTCTGTAAAACTTGGACTCAGTTAAAAGGTAGCACCCAAGGACCTAGGAAGTCACATATGGCTTTGACACAGTAGGTTCCCCACCCCTGGATTATCTTTGGATTATCCTTTTTAACTCTAAATCTTATGATGTGGGTCTGGGGTGGGGGGATGAGCTGTGGAGATAGAAAGTAATTTATTTGATCGCAGTTAAAACATGGTATGAAGTTACACAAAATTTTTTGACCTTCCCTTTCCCACTCCCTCCCCCCCAAACATGTATATGTATGTATGTATGTATGTGTATACACACTAGGACAAATGAGTCGGTGTCACACTGCCTGATAGAAGTGTATGCTCCTTGAGAACAGGAGCTCTTTCTTCTTTGTATTTGCATCCCTAGTGCGTGGCACAGTCATTGGCACATAGTAGGCCCTATTAAGGGGTATACGTAATTAATTTACTAGAATGCTTGTTGATTTATCCATTCGGAAAAAAAAAGCATAGGGTGTTCAATTTCTCTGGGATTCATTCAGAGGAAAAGTTGGTTTGCAAAATAGAATGCCCTGAATGACTAAGTAGAAAATTTTTTTTCTGAGAAATACACAATTCTCAAAATTACATTCCTTCTTTTTCCAACACCTTTGCTCCAGTGTAGAAGCAAAAATCTTTAAGGGGGAATAAGACATTGTGATTTTTTTGTTTAGAGACTCATCTTTCACACTAAAAAAAAGTACTTTATACATTTGGAAGCACTGATAGAAGTAGCTAGTTATATAACCTTGAAAAGTAGCAAATTAAGTCAAGGACAATTATATTTTTCACATGGACATTTCAGCACATATGTTGTTCATTAATTACCTCCATAAATTCTGTTAACCTGGCAAACAGCAAAAATAGAACATTGATGACATCAGTTTTCCAAATCAAAGTTTTAGTGTCTTGGTTTCTTCAAAATGACACAATTTTTTTTCCTACTGTTATCACTGTGCTTATTCCCTGTGTTCACATGAAAACACTTAAGTAGTTTCCCCATCGAAACATTCTCATAAGACTAAATGAGACGGGTTCAGGCCGGAGTTCTTGACCTTTTCTGTGTCATGGACCACTTTGGCAGTCTGATGAAGCCTATGGACTTTTTCTAAGAATAATGTTTTAAATGCATAAAACACTATACATGGTATTATTAAGAAACCAGTTATATTGAAATATTTATCAAAATATTAAAAAAATATTGGACCCCAAGTTAAGGATCACTGATTCGAAGCAGACTCCAAGGATTCCTTTTGTACTTAATTATGTACATGTTATATTCACTATAGGATTTTAGTGCCTTAATGTTCAGGGCTATTTCGTTTTTCTTTTTCTATACTCCAGTACTACTATCTGATAACAGGGACTTAAATGCATTTTGCCTGATTTCTAGTGGATTATTTAAGTTGGTAGCTCACTTTAATCTATTTCATTGGAAAGTTTGCATTGACTTGGTTTGTATATCCCCCAATCAACACAAAATAAATCTTGTTATGTTGTTATAGACTCTTAATATTGGGTAGCTTTTGCCTTTCTCTTTTTTTTAAATTCAAGATCTGAATCATTATGCTTGGTCAGTTATTTTCCTATACCTGGTAAATTTATTAAAAGGGAGTAAGAGACAGCCTGTTGGCTCTTGGGTATAAAGTTATTGGGATTTACAAGCAAGATTAACTTTGCTTTGCTGAGGATTGTTTATTCATCAAGGGAAAAATCAGCTTCTGAAGATTCTTTAAGCTGTGTAAACTAGACTGGGATGTTCCTATGCTAGTAAAACTTTAGGCCTTTAAGTTTTTTACTTTCACATACGGTAAAACTGTTTTCTTATCAATATGGGATTTAACAATTTCTTCAACTGTCTCAACAGGACTCAAAAGGGAGAGGTAGCACATGGTTAACATTTCAATATTTTTTTGCTTCCGGATTTTCAGCCATAACTTCATAGTTTACAAATGCCTAGAGATTTCATATGTACTTAGTTCTGTATTCAGAAAGATATTATTAATTTAGAATATACGTTGATCTGGATATTCAAAATAAAATGGTATATTGCGTTACTTCCTTTGGGATAGGAAAAAGTGGCTATCATCTTTTTGAATGACTACTTGGCTCACTTTTATATTTTGTAGTATGGTAATATCTATAATCCCTCAGTCCCCTACTTTCTCCCACTCTCCTCCCATACTCCTTAAGCTGATCCTTTTCCAAAATATGGGCTGAATTAAGTTCACTGGGTGAAGAGATCATGTCTTGGCATTTTGATAAAATCAAAGGAAGTCTTCTTAAATACACACTGGCAATGAGAAAGAAAACAAAACCCAAACCAAAATACAGGTTTTTACAACTGTTTAAGTCTAAATTTGATTTGACATTTAAACAATTTTGTTTTGTTTTGTAACATTACTGATCAATGACTTTGAAAGATGGATTACAGCTAAAGAAGCAGTTGTGTCCAAACTCTGAGATGCCAGTTGACCTGCAGAAGCATTTAAGGGTATTTAATAGGGACAATGAAAACGAATTAGATTGTTGCACTTCCATAACCAAAGAAGTATATATATATTAAATGCATTCAAATATTTCAGTATATTTTTAAATTTTTTTGTTTTTGTTTTTGGTTAAATATAGCATAAAATTATTTTTAGTGAGCTATTTTTATATTATGGTTAGCTTTAGATACTCAGGGTCTTAAAATTACCATCATCATTTTAAATGTACCTCAAACTGATAAAATGGTTGTGGAATCTTTTGTATAAGCAGCATCTTGAAAACTGCAGTTGTTCTTTCCTTCATACACTGGTCCTAATATAAAATAGCAAGCTTTGACTCTCTGTATGGTGTCTTTGGAGCAGAAGCTGCCAGTTGCAATTACTTGTACTTTTTGTCTTAACTTGACTGAATTAGTAAAATTAGGCCGTGCTCAGCAATTAGTGGTTTGAAAAACTTTGAGGCACAACTGCTCCCCATTCAAAGCTTTTATGTTTAAAAGCACAGATATTTCCTATTAGAACCACAAAAATGGCTGTATGGATAAGTCCTCAAACACCAAAGAATTCCATCACTTAAAAATTTTCTACCTAAATAATTCACATATATTTTGGGGGGATTTACAACTACTTAATTGGTGAGAAGTAAAAATTACTATCCCTTTAAAAGTTCCCTCTAGTTTTGACTCATTAATTTTCTTTCTAACTGTGAATTCTTGGAAGTTATCCAGGGGTGCTTATTTGTCTTTTCTACCATCCTATTACTCTATCCCTCACATTGAAGAGAAAGGGATTTAAAATGTGTGTGTGTGTATACATATACAGATACATATATATATAAAAATAATTTTATCACTTTATCAGAATGATAGTCTGACATCAGACCTCTAAGAAAGGATGAAATCTTTAGCAACATATAAATATTAGTTTTTTTCTTTGCTTTTTAAATTTTTTTAAAAATTAACTTTTGTGTTTATTTTTAGTTTACACCATTCATTTCCACAAGATTTTGAGTTACATATTTTCTCCCCATTTTTCCCCTGTCCACCACCCCAAAACAGCAATCCCACTGAATACCCCCTCCCCCATTCTGCTCTCTCCTGTATCTTCCCCCATGCCCTCTCTGACTTTCTGGTAAGGCAAGATGGATCTCTGTATCCCAATGCCTGTATATCTTATTTATAATAATAATAATAATAATAATAATAATAATAATGATGATGATGATGATGATGATGATAGTAATGATATTAATGATAATAACTTGAAAACATTTTATTTTAAATTTTAAAATTCCAGATTCTTTACCTTCCTCTCTTGTCTCCCACCCTTACTGGGAAGATGAGCAATTCAATATAGTTTGTACATGTGTAGTTATGCAAAGCATTTCCATAGTGAATATATTGTGAAATATGGACTATACTTCCCTCCATCCTATCCCCCCTCCCACATGTTTTGTTCTCTACTTTGTCCCTGCCCTTCACGAAAGTGTACATTTCTAACTACCCTGGCCCCCAAACTTCCCTCCCCTCCATCATCCACCCTCTCATCCCAATTCAGAGTGTATGTCATTCATTCCCTAAGCCAAATTCAATGAAGTTAAGGTTGATCCATCCCCTTTTGCCTTCCTGTTCTTCCCCTCCATTGTAGCAGTTTTCCCTTGCCTCTTCTACATGAGATAATTTACCCCATTCTGTCTGTTCCCATCTCCTCTCATTATATTCCTCTCTCACCTCCCAATTTCACTTTTTAATTATCATCCCGTCCTATATGATTGATCCTGTGCCCTCTGTCTATGTATACCTATACACATATATACACACACTCACATGTGTATTCATATGCATATATGCCCTCCTATATAGACATGTGTGTATACATATAGACACAAATTTATATTCCCTTCAACTATCCTAACACTGTGAAGTTTCATAAATTATAATTATCATTTTTCCATGTAAGTATGTAAATAGTTCAACTTTGATAAGTTCCTTATGATTTCTTTTTCCTGTTTATCTTCTCCTGATTCTTGTGTTTGAATGTCAGACTTTCTATTCAGCTCAAGTTTATTTTTTATTTTTTATCAAGAATGCTTGAAAGTCCTCTACCTCATTGAATGAACATATTTTCCCCTGAAACATTATATTCAGTTTTGCTGGGTAGGAGATTCTTGGTTTTAATCCTAGCTCTTTTGATTTCCAGAATATCATATTCCAGGCCCTTTTATCACTTAATGTAGAAGCTGCTAGATACTGTGTTATCTTGATTTGGTGTTATCCTGGTTGTTTAAACAATATTCAAATTGTTTCTTCTTGGCTGCTTATAATATTTTCTCCTTGGTCTGGGAATTCTGGGACCTGGCTATAATAATCCTAGGAGTTTTCTTTTGGGGATCTTTTTGACGAGATGATTAGTGAATTCTTTCAATTTCTTTTTTGCCTTCTGGTTATAAAATATCAGGGTAATTTTCCTGGAGAATTTATTGAAGGATGATTTCTAGTTTCATTTTTTGATCATGGTTTCAGATAGTCCACTAATTTTTAAATTGTCTCTCCTGGATCTATTTTCCAGGTCAATGGTTTTTCTAATGAGATATTTCACATTGCCTTCTATTTTTTCATTTGTTTTTTTCTGTTTAATAGTATCTTGATTTCTTATAAAGTCATTTGCTTCCATTTGCTCCAATCGAATTCTGAAGGAATTATTCTCTTCAGTGAGCTTTTGAAATTTCCCATTGAGCTAATTTGGCTTTTTAAGGCATTCTTCTCTTCCTTGGCTTTTTGGGCCTCTTTTGCCATTTGAGTTAGTCTATTTTTAAGGCATTATTTTCCTCACTCAGGTTGTTGACTCTCTTTTCATGATTTTTTTTTTGCATCATTCTCATTTCTCTTCCCAATTTTTCCTCTACTTCTCTATCTTCATTTTCAAAATCTTTGTTGGCCTCCTCCACAGCCTGTAAGAGGTTTATATTTTTCTTGGAACCTTATGGCGCAGCATTTCTGAATGTGTTGTCTTCCTCCTGTTCCATTCTTTGAGCCTTTTTGTCTCCAAAAAAGGAATCAAGAGTTGAATGATTGTACTTGCTTCCTTTGCTTGGTCATATTGTCAGTGAATTTCTTGACTTTTGACCTCTTTACCACAGTAGAACTCTCCTTCCAGAGGAAAGAGTTTTTGTCCCAAATTACTGGGATTTTCATAGCTTCCAGAGTTATTAGGAGGTCGCTGTCTCTACAGCCCACACCAGCTTTGGCTCACTGGTCACACACCTCAGGACCACCACCCAAGACTTGTGATCCAGATCCAGGCAGGTTCAGGCAAGAGCACCTAGCCTCTGAATGGTAGCTTGGCCCCATTATGATATGCAGGCCAGGAGCTCTGAAGCAGGCATGTGGAGGCAACTGCAGGGCTGCCACTTTCCCCTTCTTGCTCTGGGGGTAGAGGCCAGACTGCACTCCATCCCCCCCAGATCCAGGAGAGTTCCACTGACATTTTACTTTGTCTTTAGTATTTTGGAGTTGATAATTCTGGAAATGGCCACAGCTGCTGTTGATCCACTCTCCTTAAGTTCCTCCAGTCGCTGGCTGGTCCAGGCTGTCCAGGGGCTAAAACAGCAGGCTCATGAGGGGCTGGGCTTGGCTCCCAGTGCACTGCAATGAATGCTTCCTGTCCACCTGCTGGGCTGCTTTCAGCAAGAGATTTGTTTCCCTGTCATTTTGTGGATTTGGTAGTTCTAAAATTTGTTTAGAGACATATTTTATATGTGTTTGAGGTGGTTATGGGGGGAGCCATTGAGTTTTCCTGCTTCTACGCCACCATCTTGACTCTACCTACTTTTTTTTTTTTCAGAGAGAGAGAGAGAGAGAGAGAGAGAGAGAGACATCACTTTAACTTTTAAAGTCTACAGCTAGGTGTCTCACTGTGCAGCATGATCAATTTAGAGACAGGAGGATGAGTTCAAATGCTGTCTCAGACTCTAAGCCAGTAGCTTAACTTCTCTCAGCCTCATTCAGTTTCCTTATCTGGAAAACTGAGATGATTTTTAAAAAGCCATATGTAAAAACTCTACCTTGTTTGAATTATCTTAATGTATCTAATTCTTACTAATATCTACTCCCACACACACAGACATTGACCAATAAGAAAATATTTTTTTAATCCAAAGAAACTCTGAATTTAATGAGGAAGCAAAAAAATAAAACATTAAAATTTAATAACTTAAAAGTACACCAAGACCCTGTATATAGATTATATTGCTTAGCCTTTTTGAAAAAAAAACAATATCAATATAGTGGAATATATGGAAAAATTTCACATAAAGCTTGCTTTGATTCCTAATATTATTTTAGTATAAAGCAATCTATTTTTATTTGTCTATTTTTTTTCTTTTACTTTTTTCAGAGGGCAACTGGGCTTAAGTGACTTACCAAAAGTCACACAGCTAGCTTTTGTATCAAGTGTCTGAGGCCAGATTTGAGCTCAGGTGCTTCTGATTCCAGGGCCAGTGCTCTACTCACTGTACCACCTAGCTGCTCCATTCACTTTGCCACCTATCCACCCCTATTTGTGTGCTTTTTAAATCCTTTACTGGACAAGATAAGAGTTTTACCTATTATGGCAACCTAATTTAATAGGAGCTTTTTAAAAAAGTAATATATTAACACAAAGAGCACCAACATTTTCTAGTTTTGTGACAAATGGACAAATAAATAGATTCACTAATTTGAGTCCAAAGAGGAATTACAATATTTCCATGGATCAATCTTACAGGATTATTATCATCAGGAAAGCACCTCATGAGCCTTAAAAGCCCATAGAACTGTAAGTTTTTAATGGATTTAGTTTTCCCTGTGTCCTATTCAATAAATTTGTCACAATGGGAATTCTCCAGAAAATTCTAGAACAAACTGCTTTGACCTGGGGACCACAGAATCCCTAAAAGTTATGGATAGATTTGGGCAGGGGCAGGGGGTGGTCTGTAAACTTGGAAAGGGGGAAGTCGTGCGTCTTTATTTTTACTGATCAGTAACTGAAACTTAGCTTTTTCTTCAATTTTGAATGTAGGCAACAGACATTATTCTGAGAAGGTGTCTATAAATGTTACCAGACTACTGAAGGGATCCAGAAAAGTTTAAGAACCCCTGTTGTAGAGCAATGGTTTGAAACTGCACTGAAATTAGATGATCCCTAACCAAAGCAGTTATTATATAACGTGGGATATTTTGGGTTTGTTGTTTGGTTTTATTTTTTTCTTGTTGTGGTAATTAATTGTCATCAGAACCCTTCCCTTAGTTTTCTGAGAGATTTTACAACGTCTATATTTTAAATATTAAATAGTAATGCTATTAATGTATAAAACATTTCTCACAATATTAAGAACTACTATGGTCTTCTGCTATCTAAGATTTTTTATAACTTCCCACTTTGTGTTTGAAATTCAGTAAGTGTCCAGTTAAATAAAATCCAAGTTTGTTTAGTTGATTTTTTTCTTTTCCCCACGAATCACCATAGTCATGAAAATAGAAGTATGTATATTTTCTGACTCTTATTTATTTATCATACAGGAATTTCTCTTTCTGAGCAGTGATGAAGCAGTAATGGACAGCTTTTTATAAAATTAGAATTTGGGTATTCTAGAATCACATGGTTGAACAAAAGATCAATCCTCAGGAAAGACCATGTTTAATAATAGAAAACATGGTTGACAAGTTTGTCTTTATGGCATAATGATCTATGGAGAATAATGGCTTACACTTTTATTGTGCTTTAAAATTTACAAGGTGGAATATTGTACTATCATCTCCATTTTGCAGATACAAAAATTCTTGAAACTAAGAGAACTTAAGTAACATGACTAAAGTTACACAGGCAATAAATATCTCAGGTCTTTCACAGAAATGTATAATTCCAATAAATGTGCAGGTTATTCTTTCTTCCAGGATAGCGTTGTCACTTGATAAAGTCATTGTAGTAATTTCCTTTTTATTTAATGAAAAACAAAAACTTCACCCCATTTTAGTTTAAGAATATTTTGTATGAAAAGAGAGCAATGGGGATCATTTACAGGTTGGATAAAATTAAGATCTAATTTTAGTCTGTGAAATTCACTTATATAATGCAAAATAAGAGAGTTCTAAATGGTGTGTTAGTATTGAGGCTAAACAAGTCCATCTTGAGCCGTTATAAGTATTTACACAGCAATATGTTCATTCAGTCAAACACTTCTGAAGCATTCACCTTATGCAGGGGCCATGAACTCATTAAATCCATCTCAGTTGAGCTCTTTGCTCTTCCAACCCCCTTTGCAACCTCCAGTTTTCTTTCATGAGACTTATCATTGTAATATCTAGGTCCTGATCACATAAGTAATACAAGTTGAAGGATTTTATTTTTTTCTGAATAACATTGTTTTAAGTAGAATCCAGGGATATTATATTGGCTAGATAAGACATTACTGAGATGCAAACTCATAATTATGTTATGCATTGCTTCTGTTAGAAGAGACACTAATTAAACAAAAGATACTCATTATAAAGTTAACATGTTTTATGAATTATTATAAAACTGTTGTCTCAAAAAGAAAACTAAATATTTCTTGAGCTTCTCCCAATGTATATTTGTATCATGGAAGTTTCCAAAGGTATAAATGAGATGTAATAAAGTCTCAGTCTTTTTTTATTAAAAAGCAGATTCTGTAAATCTGAACTTAGTAGTGATTATTCAAAATGAACTGCATTATTTATATGTGAATTATTCACCACAATAAGACCGTTAAGAAAGCCTCAATATAAAAGTTTTCCCAGGGAATACACTCACTTTTTTTTGCATATGTGATTTATTTCAATGCTATTTTTTATAGTTTGCTTTGAAAATGTCTTATTGTGTAAATTGTTAATGGTGTGAGGTAGGAGAGATTAATTATTGTCTCAGTTATGTGTGAATTATAATTACAGTTAGCTCTCTATTATGATTTCTAATAGGGTTAAGCATTGCATGAGATCATACAAAAAGTGAAAGAAGGGCATTATGTTGCTCTCTCTTCCATTACGTCCTCTCTTTGGGCCTGAGTTTTGCTATCTGATAAATGAGCAAGTTGGAGTAAATAAAAACTTGGAATTCCTGCTCTTGTTTGATAACTATGAATAAAATTTTATTTCCTTTGTAATTTTGTATATTTTATTTTCTACCTTAATATATATATATATTTTTTTTTTCTCAGAAAGGGTACAAAGGTACATAGTCATGTGCAAGGGACACATGAAGGAAGGAAATTTGTTTAATGTCTACTATGTCAGACACTGTGCTAAGTACTTTACAAATACTGTCTCTCTTAATTCTTACCACAAATCGGGGATGTAGGAGCTAGTATTATTCCCATTTTAGTGTTGAGGCAATTGCGGCAAGCAAAAATAAATGTTAAGTTACCTACCCAGGATTACTAATACAATACATAAAAATGAATTTGAAATCACATCTTCAGGACAGATTTGATTTCACATCTCCCTGACTTCAGACACAGGAGCATAATGTGCCACCTGGTTGCCTTTGATAGGAAAAATAGAAAGGTTAAGAACCCTTGAACTAAAAGATCTCTAAGGCCTCTCCCAGCTCTTAAATCCTTTGATCCTATAAACCCTGTTGATAGTGGATCTATCCCCTATTGGCAACTCTTTTGTCAATAACAGCAGCTGCATGGATGATATCTCTCTTCTGGCTGACTGGTAATAAAGAAGTTATGACCATAGGTACAAACCATTAGAGCCTCGTGCCTGGGTGGCACTGATAGATTAAATTGGATTAAATCTCTAACAGTGACAAGGTGACAAGGAAGGACTGTATGTTTCCCCTCTCTCCCACAGTACTACAACCTGGATCTGTCTATGTATTTTATGTGTTCTGCTTGTTTCTTTATTCCAAACCATGACTACCAGGTTTACCTTCTGACTTTTAAAGTTTATTTCAGAACCCACTTGAAAATTTATTTTGGGCTTATGAGTCAGAGTGAGGATCAACCCTTGGTGGTCAGACTATAAAAGCCCTTGACAGAATTGTTATGCAGGAAAAGAGGCTACATTATAATGAGACATCTAGTTAACTCTGTTTTCCATGGAAACCTCACACTTCTACTTGACTTTCCAAGTCCATTAACTTTCTCAACACCTTATCACATTCACTCCACATGTATCCCGTGGACCATAGTCCAATAGATAGTGGAAAAAAAAGATTTGTGGTATTCCCGGGTGGTTTCAATTCAATAACACTGTTTAAAGTGCTATGAAATCTCAAGCATAAGTCAAAAATAGTGAAGAATATATTCCAATCCAACTCAGTGATTGTAGCATTTTGGATTGCTCTTGGATTATTAATTTACATTTTGGGAATTTTTAAACAGTCAGTCAGATTAGTTCAACAAGTATTTATAGGTACAGTCTATAGCCCAAGGCCTTTGCAATGCACTAGAGATAAAAAAGTATAAAAAGTAAAACAAAAAACAACAAAATTAAAAAAAACAACACTCTAGGAATTTATATTACAATATTGGGAAATGTATAAATAAATATGTACAAAAAATTACATACAGAATAGATGGAAGCAACCTTTGAGGGGAGGTTTACCTTTGGCAGCTGGGGGAACTTGGAAAGATACCCTGCAGAAGAAGGAAGATGCCCTGATTTGAAACTTGAAGGATTCCAGGGTAATAATTTCACACTTTGATGTGGTGACTGCATGAGTGAATCTCCTACACTGGTGTAATTTTTTTTAAATTGCTCATTTGTCCTTAGAGTTTCTCAAAACATGATCTAACCAAGGTGCCTTTGAACTTCCTCTTGTTTCTTTAGGAGCTCAGGGGTAGCAATGCATCCATGACCTATCAATCTATTGTTTCTAATCTCTGCTACTTAATTTATACCAATTCACTGAGAATCTCAATAATATCTGTGCATTCACTCTTCATTTGCCAGTCATTGTTTATACTCTGTTGTAGCCTGCTTATGCTACCATGCATTTTTCCTTTGCCCGTTATGTTACCTGTAATTTGAATTTTTCTGAAATAAGAGTGTTCTATAATGTATATCAGTGTAGCATTACTAGGGGGTTAAAGAGGTAGACTTCATGACAGCAAGCACTGAAATCATTAGAAGTATCATATAGTTTATAGGGCAGCTAGATGTTGTAATGGGTAGAGTACCAGGCCTGGAGTCAGGAAGACAACTCTTCCTGAGTTCAAATCCAACCTTAAACACTTAGTAGCCATTTGATCCTGAGCAAATCACTTAACCCTGTTTGCCTCAGTTTCCTCATCTTTAAAATGATCTGGAGAAGAAAATGGCAGAACCACTCCAGTATCTTGACCAAGAAAACCCCAAAAGGGTGATGAACAGTCAGACATGCCTGAAAAAAGACTGAACGACAATAACAAAAATCCATATGATTTCCCACAAGCAAGCCAAGCCTGATCTCCTAGAATTTATTTCAGCGAATTTAGTTCAGTTATGAACTCATCCATCACCTTGATGATGAGGCTTTGTAATGTTTTAGGACTTGATCCAAGTACTGTAAGATCCTCTGTGAATAGAGGATACCTTATCAATGGTTATTGTCTTTATCTTCCGCAACAGTTATCCCATTTTATGGTTGAGGAAACAGGAAAACAAAACTTAAGTGACTTGCTCAGGGTCACAGAGTAAGTGTCTGAAGCAGGATTTGAACTCTGCCTCAAACATGATAAAATAATAACAATAATGCAGGCATCTCATTTACCTATCACATCTGAACATAGTTACAGGTCATGTAGTAGATGCTTCATAAATGCCTGTTTCTTTCCTTCTAATAGTTTTCAGATCCATATTTTGTCGATTCAGATCTCTTAAGATGAACAAGTAGAAGCAGCATTATTGTATCTTGTATTGAAATTTTCCTGTGAAAGCTTGAATCTTTCCTTTGTTTTTATCTCTTTGAAAAAAAGCAACTCAAAATGACCCTGAGGTTTTACCTCATGTCCATGACAAAGATAATACAAGATGGAAATAATCCGTATTAGAATTGTGGAAAGACAGGCACATTAAGGTATTATTGGTTGAGTTGTGAATTGCCCTAACCATTTTGGAAAACAGTCTGGAATGCAAATAAAGTGGCAAAAATATTCATACTCTTTTGCTTAGGTATTCCACTCTCAGGTTTCTACTCCAAGGAGGAAGTCATTAGTGAAAAGAAAAGCTCCATATTCCCCAAAATATTTATAATAACACTTTTTTGTGGTAGTAAAGAACTGGAAACAAAATAAATACTTATAAGTTGGGGATTGGCTAACACCATTGTGGCATATGAACGTAATGCAATATTTCTGCGACGTGATAAATATGATGACTAGAGACAATCATGGAAAAACTTTCATAAACTGATGCAGAGGAAAAAAATAAACAAAACCCAAAATAATATATACAGTGACTAAACCATGTAAATAGAAATAATAACCACAAAATGATCAAAAACAAATGCTGTAGAATTTTAAAGAACAAGCGTATCTCTGGAGAAGAGATATGAGGGATCCACAGAGTGGAATGTTGTACATGGGGCCAGATTTAAAACAACAACAAAAATTGATTGATTTTGTTGAATTTCTTTTCTTGTTCTTTTTTTAAAAAGTTGTTCATTACAAGGCAAAGGTTCTTTGGGAGTAGTAAGGAGAGGGGAAAGGACTTGAAAAATCTAGGTAATGTAAAAACAAAAGATCAGTAAAAATCCTTTTTTTTTTTTTAAAGACAACTTTGTGTAAGAAAAAAAGCCTGTTGTAAAATATTCTAGCAGAATCTATTTTATAAAGCTTTAAGCTACAAGAGATCTTAAAAATTACCTGATCTGACCTCCCTCCCCATTTTATAGGTAAGGAAACTACAGAAAGATATGAAGATTGAATAACTTAGTTATGGTCACAGACATAGTAAATAGTGGAATTGGAATTTGAATTCAGGTCTTTTTTTATAGTAAAACAATTATTTCCAGTACATCATACTGAAAAAGAAGCAGTGATATGGCTATTTCCTATTAACTTCTTTTGTGATATGGGGAAGAAAACACCATCTGTGATCTATATAGTTCAAAATGTAATATTGTAAGTAATTATTCCTTATATTATTCTGGCAGGCATTACATAACGAGGTTTTTCAAGAAGCAGCAGGAGGCAAAAACAGGTATCATGTTGGTTGTCTTGTTGGAAGGAATATAATAAAAGCCATAATTTATGACTGGGCCCAATAAATTCAAATAATTCATTGTGCTCATAAAAGAGTCATGATCTTATTAAAATAACTACTTTTAATTTAAAATACAAAAATTTCATGTGATGGTGTGATGTCATTCTGTTATGATCAGTTATATTCTCCCCAGAAGAACTCTATTCCTGGTGGAATTCATACTGTCCTTGTTTCTTAATAACTGTCATCAATTAAATATTATCAGAAGTTCGTTTCTGAAGTTTTCAATAGAGCCTGAACTAAAGTGGTAGCTGTGTGAGGAGAGCTTCCATAAAAGAAGAAATTAGGAATGACTATATCAGAACTTAGAGCTCTCAATGGAGAATTTAAAAACTAATTAGCAAATTGGACAAAATGAATCCATAACAAAGAGGCTTTCTAATGGAGTGAAAGAAATGAACATAGTTGGAACACAAAAAAATTTTGAAAAGGAAAAACAATCAGAGGACTTGTTTCTTTCCTTTTTTTTGTTTTGTTTGTTTGGAGTGGGAAGGGCAGAACAATTGGAATTAAGTGACTTGCCCAAGGTCACATGGCTAGTAAGTGTTAAGTATCTGAGGCTGGATTTGTAATTCAGGTCCTCCTGATTCCAGGGGTGGTGCTCTATTTACTGAGCCACCAAGTCGCCCCTAAAATATGTCAGAGGAGAAACAAAGGAGAACAGCATCAAAAGATCACATGAATTCTCCATGAGCCAAAGTGACTAAACTTGAAGACAGGATACATAGCTGAAGGACCATAGGTCTCCTGAAGACTATAGCAAATTAAAAAAAATGATATTGCTATGTAGAATAAAACAAAACTTTCCAGGACTTCTGAATACAGACAACAAATTCCTCCAGGAAAAGTTCTAATGCTTTAAAGTCTATTGTACAAAGAAACTAAATTTTATAATTTCAAAGACAAACAATAAATTTTGCAAGCATCCAGGAGAAAGACCCGCACATAGAAAGGAAAGTAATTCAAATAAAGTGATAAAAGGAGGCTTATATTCAGGTAGTAGAAATTGCAGAAGGGAATGGGATATATATTCTGAAAGGCAATGCTTAGGCTGCAGCACAAAAATGACATAACCTGCAAATCTGTGCCAAATCATCAATTAACAGAGATGGATATTCAACAACAGAAACATATTTCAGGCATTTCTGGTAAAAAAAAAAAGGAAAGAAAGAAATGAGAAAAGAAAAAAAAAGATGTGAGTAGATATCCATCTGGCAAACACCATAAGAAATGGAAATAAGTACAGCTCGCAAGGAGAGTCTAAGTAATGATATCAATCTAAGTAATGATGTCTCAGTGTAAAAGGTTATGTTTAAAAAAAGAAAGAGATAAAGAGTAACCCTTGAGGAAAAAGCAAAGAAAGAGGCTATAGAAGGCGTTTGAAAAGAGTGTAAGAAGATAAAGGTATAAGCAGAACTTAAAGAAATAGAAGTGATGGTTGAGCATCAGGAATGAAACATTAGGGACACAGTCCTCTCACTTTTCCCTCACAAATGAATCAGTGTATTTTATGTGTCAGAATAACAGAAGGATGCATAAATGATGAGGAGGGAGGTGGGAGACAGAGGGAACAGATGATGCATCACTTCCAAGTCCATGGGTGAATAACAAAGAGATGGTAATTCCTATAGTTGTGTGTTTTTTTTTCTTTAGCAAGAGGGAGAACTGCAGGATAATAGGAGAGGAATTGAATCTGGGAGACTGAATGGGGAAGTGTCACTCCAAAAGGGGTAATGGGAGTCCGATGAAAAGGACTCCCATGGGGAAATAGGTATGTGCCTTTGATGAAAGATGTGGAACTCAAAATGGGTTTAATCTAGATTTGGTTGGTTCATTAGATATTTACTTTCTCTGAAAAATTGTTGTGCCTCCATGGGCAACATCTTAGTACAGAAATGAGGATTATGGAGCTCCTAAAAGCCTCTGGCATTGAAGATGGCGGTGGTAGTAGTAGGAGAACCCAGAGATTAGAGAGCATGGCCTTTGGGAAGGAAAATTAACAACAAATCAATTGAAACTGAATGCTGTGAAATTATTAAAAAAAAATATACCTGCCTACTATAAGGGAGACTATGAGTGTGGAATTTTATATGGCTTGTCAGACTTTGTTCTTGATGTGTTGATTACTTTTATTGAAATATTTTTGTTTCTTTTTTTATTTTAAAATTCTGTTATGAATTAAAGAACACTAGGACGAGTGCATTTCTAGATGTTGGTGATCTGAAAACAGAAGTTATCAAAAAAATTTATTTTTAAAGAGACTAACAGTAATAAATGAGTTGCATCAGTGGAAGGAGTTTCTATACTTAAGAGTTTCCTACACTGATGAAATAAGACACACAGAGACATAGACACACAACCATACAGTTTGTTTCTGTCTGATCAGCACTTCACATTTCTGGTTCTCAACCTTCCTAATGCCAGGACCCTTTAATACAGTTCCTCATGTTGTGGTGACCCCTAAGTATAAAATTATTTTTGTTGCTACTTCATAACTGTAATTTTGCTACTGTTATGAATAATAATATAAATATCTGATATGCAGAATGTATTTTCATTGTTACAAATTGAATATAACCCACTGGTTAAGAATTGCTATACTAGTAAGTGTCTTCAAGATCCAGAAGCATGGAAAATATATAAGTTCTTTGAGGTCAGGAACCCATCTCTATACCCCCAGTATGTAACACAAGGTCATACACATTTAGGTATTTACTAAATATTTGTTGAATTTAATCAAATTGATTTGGTTAAGAGTTGTACAATGAGCAGCAATCTGTTTAAAAATGAAACAAAACGAAATGTAAAGATTTGACTCATGTTACTCCTGCAGATGAATCTCCTGTGGCAAAGCACAGTTCTGGAAATAGCATTAATAATGTTTGCACAGTACTGTATCATATATTACAATAGTTATGACTTTCCCTTGAATGAATGTGACCTTTTCTGCTGTAGCTGAAAATACTGCATTTTCTTGTTCAAGAAAATAATACAATAATAGAAGGTGTCAAGTTTAATAGATCATTTGTTTCATTGTCTTTCCTTCACAATCAATTTAGTAACATCTATCTGGTGTTGAGAAAAATGATAGCCTTTCTTGGGACCATGAGGCTACTTTTACATCATTTTCATCATTTGTTGCTGCTTATTGGTCTTCCTTTGACTGCTATAATTAAGCATGTTGAATTCCAGTACATGTTGAGAATGTCACCTCTTTCTTTCCTTTACCTTACAATATCAGTGGCCTCTATATGTTAGCTGTAGATTAATTACAAATGATTGATGAAAGGGCAGCACTTATCTAAGCAACAAGAAATATGTTATTGATGGCATTTGAGTATATTATGTGGTGTACTCATATTTCATATCGATCATTGCTCATTTGAAGCCTATGGCAATGATTCTCTGTTAGAACTGCATATTGATCTACCTGTTCTGGATCATGTTAATAAATATGGTTATAAGTTTATATGATCTTATAATCAATCTGTAGGAGTCAGTATTGGCTAGCACGCTTACTAATTTCAATCTAATGCTATCACATTGGGGAAAATCTTGTTATTCATTCTTGAAAAAATTTTCTTTTTTAATGATAAAGATGGAATCCTTTACAAATCCTAACAGTTGTTGAGCAAATTACCCAATATATTTTTCATCTTTCTCGTTTTTAAAAAATTTTGCCTGATATGGAACTATAATTTACTGTTTAAAAAGTATAGTATTAAACATGAGTTCTTGCTGTCAGGTAATAAAGGAGTTAAATAAATAAATGAAACTGATCATATCATAACATCAAGAATAAATGAGTTCTTGACATTGGGTAATAATAGAAATGAAATAAAGATTTAATAACACATTTTGGCATGGAGGGAAAGAACTTATCTACTGTAGGAGGCAAACACAATTGTGTCTTTTTCACTATTACCAATTTTAATGACTTAAAGATATACTGACCTGTGATGATTACAACATTGAGTAAAATCTGGACTTGCTAAAAATTAGAAAATCTTTGCAAGTCTGTAGAAACTTTTGGTTTCCTTCCCCTAATCCATCACATGTATTGGAAGTTAAATGAGCTTTGAAACATTTTTTGGCATAACTTGCCCATAAAAAGTGTAGAATAAAATCAATTTCTTTAGATTTACTGACTCAAATGGTAAAACTCTGTATTTTCAAATCAAAAGGGGATTCAAAAGAACGAACTTTAGCATGCTAATGTGAAGGAATTTGTTTATAGTTCTCTTATGGTTTAATTAGTTTGGGCAAAGATTTATTGAAAATTTTGTTTAAAAAATGCTCTTCTCCATGCATTCATCTTATTACAAAGTGAGTGAGCATAGCTCTTTTATCTCTTTCTGAAGTGAACCTCAAAGCTACCTGAATAAATGGTCTATTTCATAGCTCCCCAGATTAAAAAATTGATTTTTAAAAGAACTTTCACTTAAGAGACATTAGGATACATTATACCAGATATATAGTAAATGCTAGATACACACTAGACTAGTGCTAGTTTTATGACTGAGCAAGGTACCCAACCATTGCCTCAACTTCTAAGATTAAAAATTACAGTTTCTACACCAAACAACCTTTTTACATCAATGAAAGTACAGGTCTAAGGAAAAAAATACAATCCAAAAATTAAGAAATAAAATCTATGGTTAATTCCAAAGAAGCAAATAGAAATATTCTTCTTAATTTTGTTTCTATGTTTTCTTTTAGTTAATCTCCTGGATTCAAAAGCAATTCAAGGGGAGCTGGGCTGGATATCCTATCCAGCACACGGGGTAAGTTCAGTAGATATTTATGTATGTGTACACACACACATACACACTCTTTTCTTTTCATTTTACAGTACACTTTTTATGTTGCTTCTTGAGAAAAACCCAGTGGTAGCTGGGATGTTCTAAAAAAGGAAGTTTTGGCAAACTAGAGATAATAAAGTATTTTGATTGAAGTTCTGAGTATGGAAATATTCAGTATTTCAAGGATGAAAAACATTAAGACTATGTTTCTATCCAGTGGGGCTCCTGGACTGACATTTTGACTGATTTTAACCTTCTGAAGCTTACACTGTTTTTACTTAATAGGCTATATCAACTGAATATTTTGACATTTGTTTTATTGTCTTAATTGTCATATTTTAAATTCCTGAGTTGTAATATAAAGTTACATTTAGTATTTTAACACTTGAAGTGGTGTAGATTGCTCTTTTTCCAAGCTGTTAAGTAGTTTCACTAAAAAGATTTTTGAATCAGCATTTAAAATGTTTGAGAACTCTCCCATTAGTAATATGGAACTTAAAAAAAAAGATTCATTGATGACTATTTCAAGAATAACCAGGGAGTAACCTTGGCTTATATATCTGGAGGAAAAACATGTCTTCCTAAATTTTTGATAATTTCAGGTTTTCTGGTCTAGAGCAGTTGAAAGTAGGGCATTTTATTTCGGGGGGAAAAACTTGTGGGTTCTAACTTCAAATCTTAAACTTCTCTAAAAAGTTCACATTGATTTTACAAGCCAGAAACAGATTAGCAAAGTGTGTGGCCTTTGGGGATTCTTGTTGTTTTATGGTGAGCCCTTTGATTGTGCCTTTTTTTTCTCTGTATCATTCCATTGGAAAGGGAGGGAGGTTGTGAGGGAAGGGGCATATTTTTGAAAGCTACTGTTTTCTGCCAATTATAGGATGAAAGCTGAAACAGATTTCTTCCTTTCATTTTCAGTTATACCTTGTGGACAAGGTAGAACTCTATTGTGATATGTGTGTATGTGTATGTCTATATACATACACACATACATGTGCATATATACTATACGTATATGTATATATATATATGTGTGTGTATATATATGGAGAGAGAGAGAGACACAGAGAGAGAGAGAGAGAGAGAGAGAGAGAGAGAGAGAGAGAGAGAGAGAGAGAGAGAGAGAGAGAGAAAGGGAGGGAGAGCAGAGTTTTATATGGCTTTTTCTTTGATAGTTGTTTTTCAAACAAACTAGCCTCCTCCACTTAATAGTGACGTTCTGTCTTTTGCTTTGCTTGTTTGGTCCTATAGATAACAGTATTTAAGTTATTACCAGATCCTTTTTTTCTGCAAATGATGTTTTATATTAAGGATACCTCATGTATCTGTCATTTTTGTATCTGTTTCTCTTCCCGGCATACCTTGATACTGACACAATGCCAAATCTCCTACTTTATCCTGCAGACTATCATGTAATCTGTATTTCATTAATTGGTGTAGAATGGAGGGCAGCCAGGACTGGTTTCCACTTAGGTGTAAAATTATTCAAGCAGTTAGAAAAAAAGTAAAGGACAGTGGTTGTGATGAGTGGTCAGAACTTAGTTTTGCACAAGGAAACATTTTCAAAAATTAGGTTTCTCATAGTCAATCTTAACTCTAGTTTTTAACACTTTAGGAAGCTATCAGATTATATTTAATACATTATTTAAGAATGCCAAGTAGGAGCTTGGTAGAAGAAAAAATGCAACGATCGTTAATATAATTAATTTAACATGAATGTCTGGGGGTATAAACTTATTAACTTTTTAGATAGCTCCCTGAGATTTAGAAAAGTTAAGTGACTTTGCTATGGTCACACATTAAGTGTTGGAGGACAGATTTAAGTTCAAGTCTTCTAATTCAAAGTTCATCACTTTTTCCATTAAGCCACACTGCCCCTCTGCTTAAATATTTATATCAAGAGTAAAGTCTCTATTTCATTTGTGGGTTGGGTGTGGCCAGAAAAGACATTTGCATCTAGAAGTTAATAGTGTTAAAGACTAAAATAAAAAAGTTGACATTTTCCCTTAGCTGAAAATGTTTGATGTAGGAGACTCTTAAAGGTTAAGCACCTTAGATAGCCATCCTTTACTCGCCTTGTTCTCTCTTCCCGGCCCTTCAATCATTTTCCAGTCTCCATACTCTCAAAAATCTTAGGAGAATTTATTCAATGAACAGTTCTTAGTTTCAAATTCTGCTTCATTTTTGCCTCAGAAGGCCTCTTTTTTCCATTGGCAGACCTTCTGCTCTACAACTTTGCTTTATAAATCTGCAGCTGTGATTCCCCTGCCTCTGTTGCCTAAAAGAACAAGAGAAACAGCTGGCATAGCTAGAGTTTTTCATCCTAGAAACTTCCAAGGGGAAAAAGCAAACAAAACTCCCCAATTTCGTTATGATACCCTATTTTACCCAATTTGAAGGGGGCAGGAATAAAAGCAAAACAATACAATTAAAAAAAAATTTTGGTGAGTATGGTTACTTTAAAACTAAAAAAAATTAAATGTTAAAAAATTCATGATGTCAAACTAGAATTTTACATGAAGAGATAGATCAGGTGTGGGGAACCTGCAACCTCAAGGTCACATGTGGCCTTATAAGTCCTTAGGTGCAGCCTTTTGACTGAGTCTAAATTTTACATAGCACATCCTTTCATTGAAGATATTTGTTCTGTGAAGTTTGGATTCAGTCAAAGAGCTGCACTTGAAGACTTGGAAGGTCATAAGTGACCTCAAGGCCGGTTTCCTGCTCCTGAAATAAATAATATTTAAAATGTGCTGACATAACACTAACAAAGAAATGGATGGCACAGAATCATTCCACATTAAATTTCCCTTGACTGTGTAATAGAATCAATATTTGGATTGGTTTAGTTAATTCTTCTTATTCTTGGAAGTTTTCCTTTAGCTTGCATATCAAAAAGTGTGGTCACTTAAGTTTCCAGAAAAGCCCTAGCAATTGAAATTATTATTGTGACTATATTTTGCTATGAAAAATGATGTAGTAATATGTGAGGACATCTTTTCATAGTCATTTTTATGTTAATTAAACCTGTTCAACAGTCCTGCATCTGTCTGCTAGGTGCCTAAAGTATGAACATAAACTTCAGGGGAAAAAACATTATAATAAAGATGTCACATCATACTGAAACATTGCAGATAGTGTCGTTGTAATTTACAAAGTAAAGCTAATAGAGCTATGCTAGGGATTATGATTCACTAAATAATATGTTGGGAGAATGCCAGCCCCTTTTCCAAGTTTCAAAATGTTCTCATGAGAAACCATAAATGAAAGTCTACTGAAATGCTTATTATTTTTTATTTTTTTAGTATGAAAATTTTTAAAAAATGATTTATTACAAATATCTGAGTATTGAGAAAATAATTTTACTTACGTTTTATAAAGCTGTTTTATTCTAGGAAAAACAGGTATGAGTGATGTTTCAATTATCAAGCAATTCCATCATATATGTATGTGCATGTCTATGTTAATGAACATGTGTATATGTGTGTATATTTGTGTATATATACATACATAGACAACTAGAGTTTTTGTTGTCATATACACTGATAACTAAACTGCAAAATGAGTTTGAGAAGAGTATTTCTCTCACCACCTTCCAAAAAGTAAATGTTGAATCTGAATGACTGAAATCTTATTCAGAATCAAAGGAGAATTCAAAATAATACCTAGGAGAAAAGAAAAGTCTCATGATTCATAATCTAGTGTCAAATTCCCCAAAGAAGCCTTATGAGGAAAGTCTAATGGAATTGGAGTTATGTATCCTGAATAAACAAAGGATGGGGTGGGATTAATATGCAAATATATGAAGGGATATTATTTCAGTAGTAGGGAGCACCTGCTCAGTATTCCACTATGGGATTTGGGTAAGATGAAAGGACTTGCTAGAATTATAGCTCCTGAAACCCTGGAACACATTTCTAAGGTAAATAGGGAATATCTTTTGGAAGCTGTTTAGGGAAAGAATAGTATGCTTGTATGGCTTGATTTATTATTATTATTTTTTTCTTACTTAGAGTCAGAAAACTTCTTTAGCCTTTGGTTTCAATCCCTTTATTTCAAGCTTTTTATTTTTCTACTGCAAGTTACGTATCTGTATGTGCCTGTATATGTATGTATGCATGCATGTATACATGCATGTTTATTAGAGATCAATGAATAGAAAACAGAGAGTGTTAAGTTATGTAGGCAAAAAACAGTCTATTTAAAAATGGTCTTCAGACTAATAATCCTTTTCCCCCTTTAATGAAAGGTGATATAAGGCATAATGAAGCATTTTTATTAGTTTTGATTAAAATATGTTTATCTATTAACTTAATACATTTTAAAAAACAAGTTATTTTGAAACTTACTATTTGTTACACAGATTATGAAATTCTTTTCAACTTTTATTTCAGTTTTTTTTATATTTGACCACAAAATAAAAAGTATAGAATTCTGGAATAGTTACAATTATTTTTTTAAAAAATGTACATGGATTTTGAGGTCATCTTACACTGCCGGAGCATAATTAGTAAGTTGTACTATCAAGTCCTTGTTAGGGAGTGTTGAGGAAAGAAGCTTGTTTTACCCCAAAATGTTTTCTATGTGCTACAATACTTTTATTTAAAATTTATGCATGCCATTCCAAATATGGCCTGTCTGTATAATACCTTGCTAGTCTGGATATATGCGACTCTGAAAATAAGAACTATATACTCTTTTCCCGTAATAAGAATACTTTGAGTCCTAACAGTTTGACCTGCTTCACTTTCAGTTGGTGTTTATTCAATTGTTTTTCAGTTGTATCAAATTCTTCATGAACCCATTTAGGGTTTTGTTGGCAAAGATCCTGGAGAGGTTTGCCATTTCCTTAACCAACTCATTTTACTGATGAGGAAACTGAGGCAAATAGGGTTAAGTGACTTGCCCAAAGTCATACAGCTGGTAAGTTTCTGAGACCAGATTTGGCCTCAAGTCTTCCTGATTCTAGTCCCTGGCACTCTATACACTGTACCACTGAGATGAATCAATGTTTTTACCTATCTATCTCTATCTATCTATCTATGATATATTTATCAGTGTGTCTTTTTATTGATATACACATATAGGAATTTGTTAGCTTTGTTTAATACATATGTATATATGTATATATATATATATATATATATATGTAAGTATACACACACACACGCATGCTTGCCTCTCTCATAAGAATATAAACTCATTGTGAAGTGGGATTATTTTCTTCTTTGGACTCATATCCCCAGGATGTAGAACAATGCCTAACACATAGTTGAAACTTAATAAATAAATAATTTAATGAATAATTCAGTGATACATAGTGAATAGTCATAATTTATAATTTTAATATTTAATCTAATTATATATATAGATATAAATAATTTAATAACTTAATGATAAATGGTTTAATACATAAATATTTATTGATTAATTATCTCCATGTTCTCCCTTTTCCAAATGAAGAAATAGGTTTAGAGAAGGGAAATTACTTGAGCAGTGGGGTCACAGAACTAGAGATAAAGTAAGAAATAAGAACCAGGCTTCAGGTCTTTGGCTTCCAATGTTTTTTTCCAACCTCCCTGCCTCTGCTTGGCTTGCTCAGACAGTAGAATGATTAGAACCCCTCCAGCCTGCTCTGAGTATTCACAACACAAGGCATCTGCATTTTAAGCCTTTTTATTCTGTCAGTCTATCAGACAGACACAGAAATTCTGTCTGCATGTGTCATTTTGAGAGGGAAAAAGTAGACCCACTTAGTCTTTACTTGGTATCTTATTGATATGCTGATTAAGCATAGTACAACTAATCATTAACTGCAATTCACTTAAATTATAGAAGCCCAGATGGGAGGGAGCAGGGACAGTGAGGTTAAAAAAAACACTCTGATATGCGCTATTATTGAATAATAATGGACAATATCTTCATGATTCAATATTGTCTTCCCCCTGATACACTAAAACTCTGTTAATTAAAAAGAATAGAGAGAAAAGAATAAAAATACCTTAAATTAGCTAGACTTGCATTGCTTGTTATTTCTTTCTTTTTTTTATGGAACAACCCAGAAAAATAATTGCTGCTGCAAATTGTTAATAAACTGATATTGACATTAAGGAGCTTTATCTTTTTGAAGAACATCTCTGAATATATCCTGTGTTCTTGGAATGTTGAGTATTCAACAGTAAACTTTTTTCAAAAAGATCAAATTAAACATAATCTATTAAAATGTTATAAGAATTTGTATTCCAAATACCACAGGTATTTTTTCGAGCAAGGATTGAAAGAAATTGTGACTTGAATTTTACCAAAAATAAAGCTTTTTGAAACCAAAAAGTATAAATAATTTCTTCTTTAAGGTGATAGTATACTGAGATTTTTATTAGTGATAAGTCACATAAATAGAAAGTCTGTTGTAAGTTGGTTGAGAGCTACAGCAAATATAGAATTGGTGCTAATCTATTTCAGACTCACTGTAAAGAAGCAGATTTAGAATTACAGATGGACACTTTCCTCACATTTTTTATCATTTATGCTTATTTTTTCTTGGGTTGGCAAAGAGTCAGAAAGACCTGAGTTCAAATGTGGCCTAAGAAACTTACAAGCTTTGTGACCCTGGGCAAATCATTTAATCCTGTTTACCTCAGTTTCCTCATCTGCAAAATGACTTGGAGAAGGAAATGGCAAACCACTTCAATATCTTTGCCAAGAAAACCCCAAATGGGTCACAAAGAGTCAGACACAACTGAAAAATGACTGATCAACATACCTTCCATGTTTTCCCAAGCAATTTGTGTATCCTTATGTAGGATACCGTAAGATGTCAGCATTAAGATTATGTTCTTGAAAAGAATGAGTTCTAATCCCATATGAGTGACTGTAGACAAATCACTTAAATTCTTGAGCCTTAGTTTCTTCATCTGTGAATTGAAGAGTTTGTACTGCTCTTGAGGTCCCTTATAGCTCTAGATTCATGATCCTGCGAAGATGCTGACGACTCTTTTTTTGTCCAGGAAGAATCATTCTAAGTCACAGTGGTTCTCAACCTTCCTAGTGTTGCCACTTTTTCATTCTTATATGTGGGCATACCTGCATGTGTGTGGACCTACCTGGAGATGGATAGAGGAGCAGTGTCTCGATTCCTAAAATCATCAGAAATATGTGTTTTCTGATAGTCTTAGGCAAACCCTGTGAAAGAGTTGTTTGACTGCCAAAGTGGTTCTCAACCAGTTGAGAACCACTGTTAAGATGGCCCGTGTTTGCTCTTAAAATATAGGTGTTTAAAAGGGAAGCAACGAGTCAGCTGATATGTGACTGCTGTACAGTCTGGACCTTACAGGCCCTCAGGAGCCTCAGAGTCTTTTTTCAGGCATTATTACATACTTTTCCTTCATTTGGGAAATGATATAATTGACTTTGATTTCATATTTTGTATGAAAAGCCAATTATATTTCGGTTTCTTCCTGTTCTCTCCAAATGATACACTTAAAAATTGACCCATGTGACTCCTGCCCCTCTATGCTCATGAAAATTGAGCTGTTAAATAATTGAGATTTGCTAATATCCCTTAGAATGTTGCAGTTTTCCTTTTAATATTCATCTAATGGCAGAGCTCCTCTTTGTCGCTGTATTTGTCACATTTGTAATGCACTAATAGCCCATGTAGTGGAATCTCACAGAAGACAAAGTCCTTCAGCAAGAAAGTCTTTATATTTCTATACTTTTAAAATTATTTTGATTAAGACTTGGCTGTAAGTTCAGGTAGAGAAAGATAAGATCCATCTTTCTTTAAAAAAAGAAGTGTGTCTTTTGTTGAAAAATACCAAAAAATGAATATGATGGGAAATTATTTAAAAATAATCCAATGCCCATTTACTGTCTGGTACTGTATATTTTACCTTTAATATAAAAGTTATTGATGTGATATTAGAGCCTGATTTCTATCAGTTTTATCTACTGAATTTCTAGTTTTCACTTTTTGTGAATGGTATCTGAAATACAAAAGGAGTATTTTGACAACTCGTTGTCAGAAATAACCACCTGGGATTCTGTCATTGTGAATCAGAGTGTAAATGCTCCTATGAGGCTGAATAGTTAGGAAAATCACACTTTTTGAGACATATGCTGTGTGATTCTTGGTCATACTTTTTTTTTTGCCTACGGTACATTATGAACAGGTCATTTTCACTTTTTTTTCTGTCAACCTTCCAAAGAATATTGTCTGATTAAATTAGAACAACTGTACAAATTCTTATAATATTCACTGTCATCTTCTCAAAACCATGTGCGCACTAAATAAAAGATGAAAAATATGATTAAAAAGTGCATAAAAACTGGATCTAATTTACTATAGTGAAATATTTATTATGCATCAATTCTGAAATCATGCTTTTCTCTTTCTTATGGCTTGACATATATTGATTTTCCACAGCTTTCCCAAAAAAGAAAGAAAAAGAAAAATCTTTTCAAAACCATCATCTACACCAAATGTCAGAATGCAGTGTCTCTAAATTACCCCAAGTGTAAATTCTTTCATTTTTTTTAGCAAAAGTGCTTACTTAATAAAGACATTATTCAATATATTTGTTTACATTTTTAGTTTAGTGGGATTTTTCTCTTTGCCAGAATAAAGCCAGTAAGCTGACATAAAACTGTTTTGGGGGGGGGGGGTTAATCCTAGGAAAATCAGGTTTCCAACAAGACACTTAGAAACACTGAAAAGGTTTCTAGTCTTATCATCTGTTCTGATAAATAGATGCCTTTCCAAATTCACCATGACCTTTTTCATATATATCCTAATTTTTATCTGACATTTTAAATTAATGGTGAAATGTGCTCATTATTTTCATTCCAGGTAGTATCTTCTAAATACGAAGACAGGGAGTTTTTGTTTTAAATTTTAATTTATTTTCTTGATTACATCATTCATTTCCAGTTTTGAGTTACAAATTTTCTCCCCTTCTTTCTCCTACCTCCAAGCCCAAAATAGTGATCCCACCATAAAGCCCCTCCCACAATCTGTTCCCTTTTTTTTTTTTTGCTTTTTGGAGGGCAGTTGGGGTTAAGTGACTTGCCCAAGGTCACACGGCTAGTTTTTTGTGTTAAGTATCTGAGGCCGGATTTGAACTCAGGTACTCCTGATTCCAGGGCCGGTGCTCTATTAACTGCGCCATCTAGCCACCCCCAATCTGTTCCCTTTTATGTCCTCCTCCAACGCCCCTCTAACTTTCTAGTAGTGCAGGGAGGGTCTCCCTACCTCCATCCCTGTATGTCTTATTTCCCAGTTGCATTTGAAAGGGAGTTTTTTTGTATGTGTGTGTATGTATGTATGTGTGTATGTATGTATATATGTATGTATATATGTATATATATATAGACAGAGAGAGAGAGAGACAGAAACAGAGACAGAGAGAGAGAGACAGAGAGAGAGACAGGGAGAGAGAGAGAGCCTTACACATACACAGAAGGAAAAATTTTTTTTTTAATGGGGAGAAAGCCTTATGTGCATGTGGAAAGAACAAGTCTTGCTTTAAAAAAAAAGTTTGATTTGGTCCTTTAATACTAGGACTGGATGTGCTGTCTTAAATTATTTATAACCCCTTGTCATTAAAAATTGTTATTAAAAACACAAAGAGTGACTAAGCATATAGTTAGTGTGCCTCTTTTAAAAAATAAATATTGAATGACCATCTTATTTAATTAGTTATGCAATCAATCATCAGGCCCTTCACAGAATAGCTCATTGCAGGTTGAATATCAGTTTTCTGTGGTTTTAAAAAATGCAATTTTCCTCTGCTCTTTCAGGGATTTCAGTTAGAATGGAACACCGCATGTGTTCCAGCTCCCAAGTTTTCATTTTAACTGTCGAGCTTGAAAACAGCATCATTTCCCTCTGGGGAAGGAGTTTCATTTCTGTCATTCTGTCGGCATAAATGCAGACCATTTGTGTGAATTTATCAAAGGAAGAGATCACCAGAAGGCTTTTTTTTCCTTTTTTTCATGCTGAAGAGAAAAGCATTAGCTTTTAGCGTTCTGAAATTCTTTTACAGTATTGAATTTATTTCAAAGATAAAAGGTCAACTAAGAGATTCAATTTGTAAAATTAAGGGGAAACTTGTTTGTAATACACTTTCAAAATGTTTCTCAGATCCCCTGTGAAATCCTTTTCATGATCAGTGCATGCTGAGAAAATTTAAGAAGTAATGAGTTTTACAACCCACAAACCACAGAAAGGTTAACTGATACAGTTTACTCTCCAAAGCCTTCTGCTGGTCCTTACTTTTCCCCACTAAAAATGTCCTATTTATTCATATTTTATATTATGTGATTTAAAAATAAAAAAAACTTTGAGGAAAAGTAATTTTCTCAGATTCCTCTATCAAGACTAAAATCAATGACCCTCGTTACACAAACAAGTGGAGAAAATGGTCATAGTGGATTGTGAGTGCAGCTTAGTGTGTATAGCGTGTCTGGTTGTAAAAATCAATTGTTTCCTTTTAATAGTGTAGATGGGGATAGAGGAATAAGCATTTTGAATCAGTTGCTACTGAATGGTATGAGCTAAACAAATAGACGTCTGACACAATGTGACATGACGCAATGATGCAGTGTCATAGTGGTTCCCTAAGATTTGTTGGTTTGATGATTGATATTGGCTTGATGGTTTATCATGTTCTTGCTAATTCACAATAAATATAACTGTAGTTTTATTCGAATGCAGCCTTACCTTCAGTAGTTTAGGCATTCAATAAAATTTATTCATTTTTGAAGGTTTTTTTTTAAATTTCAGATTTACTTACAAAATCAGTGCCAGCAGATGGGGGGAAAAACATAAATATTTATGGGGTAAACTGGGATACTCAATTAAAAAAAATTACAGATAAGCAAAGGAATACATGCTTGTTATTCCTGTTAAAGGCTGGTGGAACATTTGAGCTTCAGAGTCTTAAGCCGCAGTAGTCATAAAGCCAGAGTGTTTGCAGTAAGGCATGCACCAATATGGTGGTTTGGGTGGAGTCACAAGACTGCTGAGACAGGGAGGAATTGACTCAGGTCAGAAGTGGAACAGGTCAAAGTTTCCTGTTGAATTGGTAGAGAAATCTGGATGTTGCCTGACTGCTGCATTTCCTGGCTAGGTTAAATAAGGAGACGTAATCTCAGAATTTCTCTCTCTCTCTCTCTCTCTCTCTCTCTCTCTCTCTCTCTCTCTCTCTCTCTCTCTCTCTCTCTCTCTCTCTTTCTCTTCTGCTCCCTTTTATGTGTATGCATTTGTCATGCACACTTATGCACACATTCCTCAAATTTATTTGGTGTTGGAATGGCACATAGTAATTTTGGTTTCTTGAGTTACTAATACACTACTTTCTTCTATAGACCATATCCAGTAGCTAATCTGTCTGGGCTACCATTAAACACTATGGATAAAATAAGATCAGAAGTGGGAGAAGGGGATTTTAAGCATTTTAAACTTCCCAACTTACTCACTTAGCAATAATTTCTAGTTGATCAATTCAATAAACATATTAAGCCCTTATTTCATGAGTACCTAACATTATGAATTTAAAGGACTTAAAATCTCTTTGGGAAGATAAGATATATTACATAACTGAATCACAGGTAAAACAGTATCAATGGTATAAAAAGTGATGCATTAAGTAAAATTCCAATATTAACGGTTCTCCACCTCTACTTCCTTCTTCTGTATTAGTTTTTCCTTTTATGCTCTATTTTTAATGAGATAATTGCTCCTTTTTTCCTACCCAGTTTTATTTTTAGGCTCACCTCATATTACACAGCTCAGCCCCAACCTTTCTTTCAAACTACTTTCATAATGATAAGTTTTAAGAATACTACCCCTAATAAAAATAACTAATATTTTCAGATATCATAAGTAAGCCCTTTTACCTTAAACAGTGCCTTATAATTAAATCTTTAATGATTTACAAAGGACATAGGAAGAAAGATGCTATCTGCATTAAGAGAAAGAACTTATAAATAGAAGTATGTATAGAATAATTTTACATATACATGTATATCTATAGATATTACATATCTGTCTGTCTGTCTACCTACCTATCTACACCTAATTGTAATTTACATGATAAATTTGTGTGTTTGAAAGGAAAGTTGTGCATAGTAGATTTGCAGTTTCATGTGCAATTATATTTTTTATGCTATCTTATGGAAATACTTGTTTCATTCCATAAATTAAAATAAAATTTAATAATAAAAAAGATAAATACAATTACATATCAAAGATCGATATTGAAAATATTTTATGATTACCTTTTTCTGTAATGTATGATATCTTATGTTTATGCCGCTGCCAAGAATTGGTGAGGGTTTAATAATTTCTTAATAGGTCCTTGATCTAAGGCCAGGGTTCTCCGATGAGATAGGTAAACTACTATACACAGCACAGGAAACTGCAGAGAAAAGTTCTGTGAATTACAAGTCAGGAGACCTAAATTCCAACTTCGCCACAGATTAAGTTAGGAACTCTTTGTGCTTCCTCATTAGTAAGGGGAGAGAACTGGGCAAATTTGGGTTTAGTAAGGTAAAAAAAAAAATGAAACAAACAAACAAAAACCTCTTCCTAATGAATTAGAATTGTCTAGAAAAAATATTCAATAGTATCAGTGGAATTAAACCCATTTAATGGGATGTTTTCTGTGTATATGTATGTGTCTTATATATGCATGAATGTGTGTATGTGAAGTGATAAATATATACATATATGTGTGTATACATATATGTATATCTACCAGCAAGGCTAGGTGATATCTAATGTCTTTTTCACCTCTGAGACTTTTTGATTCTATGTCTACTTGAGGTCTAGGATTTCTTTTAGTTGTGAGATTATGTTATCCTGAGAGCCTAGGAAGTAAATACAGTGTGCCAAAGATTGCCAGATAAATGTGCTGTGCCTATTTGTACTTTATCTTACTAGAGTGTTGTAAGAATTTTCTCCTTTAAAATTGAATCCTTTCATATATTAAAAATAGCCTTATGTAATGGAGTCCAAAAGAACTCATTTAAAGCAATGGAATACATTAGGGTCATAATTTTAAAGCTGAAAGTAACCTTAGAGACCAGAAATTTCTTTTCTTTGGATTAGTGAAACAGAAGCTAATTGACAACATCATTGCATTTTATTTGAAGAACGCCTCATAAGATTTCATGACCTTGTTGTGAGGGTGGAATGAATTATATATCCCTAACTAATAGTCTTTTTTTGGAAAGTATTGTCAATGTAAAGCTACCTTTTCAGCTGTTGAAAAATGCTGATTTCTTGTAAACTGAAGAGTGAAATTAGACCATGGAGCACTGTCATTAACCTTCTATTCTTTGAATATCTATACACTGAATTACCATTTGATTTATGATCTAAGGACTGAGTGACTGGGAATATTGTTCTACAGACAAATGAAAGCTGATTTTTGGTTATATTTAAATAAACTTCCCTCACTGGCCATGGAGCCCTTGCATGCACTGACTTCCCTTATTGGAATGTAAGTTTCTTGAGGATAGGGAAGATATTACTTGCTAGTTTTTGTTTTTGTTTAAATCTTCAGGATTTGGTTCATTGCCTTGTACACAGTAAGCACTTAATAAATGTTTTTATCTTTATTCAGTTATCAAATAAGCACAATTACTTAAGACATATATAATTATTACTTACAAAACTCTACTAATAAAAATACTGATGTATATTCAGTTTCAGTTTATTTCAATAAACATTTATTATATACTTGCTGCACATAAGAGCAGAAATGTAAAATTAAAGTTTGGGGCACTATTACTTTTTTACTTGGACTTTAAAGAACTGTTCCAAAATATTTAAATACCTATTTGGATTGCATAAAGAACAGCAAAATTAGATATTATGAATTCCTATCTTGTCCATACATCTGTGGTTTAAAAAAATCATCCCACTGATATATATATATATATATATATATATATATATATATATTTTTTTTTTTTTTCTGTACTCCTGTTCTTTCCTAGAAAATTATAATACAAAAGGCCTTCAGACAACAGCGAGATGAAGTTTGGGCTCAACTGGCATTGGTTAATGTTGATATTTTTCTATGTGCTTTCTTGATAACTAAATACTCATCGTATTTTTGCTGTTTTGTGGTAATGTACAGTTATTAATGATTATGCTCTAATCTGACTCCTATAAGATCACTTGGAAGTTTGTTCTTGGAGATCTGAAAATGATAAAATGAAATAAATATAAATATAGAGAGTTCTAGAAAGATTACTTGAGAAATAGAGTGTAGTGAAGTTAAGCTCTACCTACCACTACTGGCATTGTAGGAAATAAATCTCTTCAAATTTCATTTTACCCCCCACAATGACTATCTTTATTCAACGGCAATTTTAAGAGTGGTGAACGTTGTTGAAAGAATCAGGTTAGTGGCATCAATAGAAAAGGAACAGTGGATAGGAGGTAGGGTAATTACCACAAACCATTTGAATTTGAATTGATTATAAGGAATTTGAAATGTTGTTAATGAAAAGTTCTCACCTATAAAGTTAACTTGAGATCTAAATTGGTTATTCTAGATAAGGAAACTGAGTATTTAGTCACAGTAGGGACAAGATTACAATATAGACCTTAAGACAGCTGCATGGTTGCAGCTCCAAACTCTTACTCCTCACAAAAAGGCCAATTTACTATGAACATGATTATTAGTATATTTCCATGCTACATATAAAGAGAGGGTTTGCATGCCACTGAAAACAGAAAGGCAAAAAAGGTATCTTACAAATGTAAGTCCAGATTTTTTTGAAATTTGTATTGTCGTATTGATAGTAATTTTCTAAGGTGTAGGGGAAATGAAAATACAGAAACTGAATCAGAACACATATGGGCACAAGTAGTTTAAAAAGTATATGTAACTTTGTTTTTGGCAGGTCAAATGAGCTGATAATAACAGTAGTATATAGAAATTTAAAGCTACAATTTAAGAGAGTTTCATATTTTAAGTTGAATTGGATAATTTAAGAATTCAGATCCTTGCAAATCCAATTTCATAAAAACATAAAATAAATGAGGAATTAATTGTGTAATAAACCTGATAAATGATGGACGAGGTGATGAGATTACTAGCTCAGTGAGTTGGAAATCTGAACATATATGTACACACATACATATATACATATGCGCACATATACACACATACATATATACATGCCCACATATATACACCCACACATACACACACACATATATACATGCACACATACATACATACATACATATACACACACACATATAGTATTGCAGAGGCACTACTCTAGGAAATAAATAATAATCCAAGGAGAACGTACAACATACTGGTTTATTTTTCATGTTAAATTTTTTTTTAGATTATAGTGACATGCTTTGGAATAACATTTTCAGAACATGTGCATTTCAACTGTTGTCTGGAGAGATATTTACTCACAGTGGTTAAATATGATTTAAGTGTTTGTTCTGCCTATTTTAGCAGCAGACTTAAAGGCCAAATTACAAATGCACATAAACAAATGGAGAATGGAGAGTCTAAAGACATTTACGAGAACAAGTGAATTTATTTAGTTACTTGGGCCTGTTTTTCATCTCTCTGACTATTAGCATTTGTTGTCTTAAACTATTTGGACAGAAGTGAAGGAGGAAACAATTTTTCTCCTTTTAAGAAATCTTGAAATAAAGAATACTTTCCTTTGAAATCTACTTGTCCTTTACTACTTGTTTAAGAATTAGATTGACAACTTGAACTGATACGGCAGCAAAGGACCATTTCATAATTTAAAAACAGGCCAAATCCTTTTCTAAGGATGTGTGTTAAGAAAGTGGATGAACTATCCTGAAAATACAGCAAATGAGGTAACTTTCTTTTTGTCAGAAAAAAGTGCTGTTCATTTCATGTTATATAATATTTTTAAAAATTCTTATTACTATATGGAACTTCATATATTGACTCAGACCACTGATCCATCAAATACTACAGCCACCTCTACCAGCAGCCCATTTTATGTCTTTTGGAGAAGAAGCACAGATGCTAATATAGCTGATAAATAGTTGGGTTTACTCCAGCACTCCAATTTTTACATAGTGAAATTTAAAAAAAAAAAAGTTACAGAGCCAACTGTATAGATATGAGTAGGTAGGAATAGGATAAAAAGCAATTTCTATCTGACCTTGTACTTGATTAGCAGATGTCCTGAAACAGAGGATTCTCATAATGTTATTTACTAGACATTGCACAAAGTGTTATTACTTGGCTATAAAATCAATGAGCTGTTTTTATAAAACCAGCCTCAGGATTGGATTTAATGAACTCTAGCCATAGTGAATTCTACAGGTTAAGTACATGGTTTGGAAAGGACAGAATATTGCTTTTAATGAAGCCTGACTTTACTCATTACTTTGAAGTGATTCTCTCTGTTTTTCTATGATGACACAAACTAAAATTCAGAGACACAGAATCAATAGTTCTCCTTAAACCACCTGCTGGTATTTTTACAGAACTTGCACTTTTGATTAATCTGCTAGTTTGTTTCAAAGAATTGGTGCTTTTATTAGGCCAAGCATGGCCATATATCAGTTATTAAGCTTTATAAGAACTCACAGTATTGGAGGTGGAGCCAAGATGGCAGAGTAAAGACAGGAACTCTATGCAGATCCTACTTCAAACACCTCCACTACCTGTAAAATATGACGCTAAACAAATTTTAGAGGTATACAACCCACAAAGTGACAGAGAGAAACAAATCTCCCACTGAAGGCAGCCTGGCAGGCCAACAGGAAGGGTCTTTCCACCAAGCTGGGAGCCGAGCAGAGTCTCACACAAACCACCTGGGACCAGTCCTGGGGCAGCCCCAACTTGTAGCACAGACCTGCTGGAGCAGATATCAGGAGAGTGAATCACCAACCGCTGTGGTGCTTTCCAGACTTCTCAACTCATAAATGCCAAAGAGAAAGCAAAAGGTCAATAAGGACCTCTGTTGAAGCTAGGTGACAGAAGAACCCAGTTCGGCCCCTGCCCCTGGGGCCATAGGTGGTGGAAGCATAGAGGTTGTAGCTGCTGCCCCGTGGTTGCCTCTGGAGCTCTTGGCCAGCAGATTATAGGGGGACCAAATGACCATTGAGAGGATATAAAAGGATAATCTCTCTTGATTTTACCTGCTTAGATCTGGATCATGGTCTTAGGTGGTAGCCCTGGGGTGGGTAACCAGTGTGCCAGAGCTTGGAGTGCTCAGAGAGGGGGCACCCTCTTAATAGCTTCTGATAACATCTGTGAAAACCCTAGCAATTGGGATATTGCCACTTCCACTCTGGAAGCAGAGTTCTAATCTGACAAAGCTCTCAAAGGTCAAGCAATTGGCTGGCAAGATGAGAAAGCAAAGGAGACACAATCAGGCCATAGACAAAAAGGATCAAAACATAGAACCAGAAGAAGTCAATGAAGTCAAAATTCCTGCATGAAAAGCTTCCAAGAAAAAATATGAGCTGGTTACAGGACATGGAGAAGCTCCAGAAGGATTTTGAAAATCAAGTAAGAGAAGTAGAGGAAAAATTCAAAGAGAAATAAGAATAATGCAAGAAAATCATGAAAAGAGGGTCAACAGTCTGCTAAAGGAGACCCAAAAATACGGAAGAAAATAATACCTTAAAAAAATAGACTAAGTCAAATGGCAAAAGAGGCCGAAAAAGCCTCAAAAAGAAAAAAGAATGCCTTAAAAAGAAAAATTGCCCAGATGGAAAAGAAATTTAAAAAACTCACTGAAGAAAATATTTCCTTCAAAATTAGAATCGAGTAAATGGAAGCTAATGAGAAATGAAGATACTATAAAAGAGATCCAAACAAAAGAAAAAATAGAAGACAATGTGAAATATCTCATTGGAAAAACCACTGACCTGGAAGATAGATCCAGGAGAGATAATTTAAAAATTATTGGACTACCTGAATGCCATGATAAAAAAAAGAGTCTAGAAATCATCCTTCAAGAAATTCTCAAGGAAAATCACCCTGATATTCTAGAACCAGAGGGCAAAATAGTAATGGAAAGAATTCACCAATTGCTTCTTGAAAAAGACCTCAAAGAGAAAAGTCCTAGGAATATTATAGCCAAATTCCAGAATTCCCAAGTCAAGAAAAAATATTACAAGCTGCCAGGAAGAAACAATTTGAGTATTGTGGAAACATAATGAAGATAACACAATATCTAGCATCTTCTACACTAATGGATCAAAGGGATTGAAATATGATATTCCAGAGGTCAAAGGAGCTAGGATTAAAACCAAGAATCACCTACTCAGCAAAACTCAGTATAGTACTTTAGAAGAATATATTCATTTTCAATAAAGTAGAAGACTTTCAAGTATTCTTAATGAAAAAACCAGAGCAGAACAGAAAATTTGATTTTCAAATACTAGAAGAAAGAGAAGCACAAGAAGGTAAACAGGAAAAAGAAAACATAAGGAACTTATTAAATTTGAACTACTTATATTCCTACATGGAAAAACTGTAATTGTAATTAATGAGTCTTTTCTCAGTATGACAATAGTCAATGGGAATATATATATATATATATATATATGTATAAACACACACACATATGTGATATGTGTGTATTTATACATACACATATGTAAGTATAAGAGGGTGTATATGTGAGTATATGTATATGTGGATACATGTATACATGGACAGAGGGCAAAGGATCAGCTGAATAGGAAGGGATAATTGCTAAAAAATAAAATTAAGAGGTGGGAGAGGAATATAATGAGAGGAGAAAAGGAAAGATAGAACAGGGAAACTATCTCATATAAAAGAGGCAAGAGGAAATTGTTACAACTGAGGGGAAGAATAGGAATGCAAAAGGGAATGTGTTAACCTTACTCTCATTGAATTTAGCTTAAGGATGGAATAACATATACACTTATTTGGGTATCTTACCCTAAGGGAAAGGGGGAAGGGGATAATAGAGGGCATGGTAGAAGGGAGGACAGATTGTGGGAGTGGGTAGTTAGAAGCGCACATATGGAAAGGGCCATGGTCAAAGAAGAAAACAGAATAAATGGGAGGGGCAGGATAGGATGGAGGAAAAGATAGTTAGTCTTCACAATATAACTACTATGGAAACGTTTTGCATAAGTACACATGTACAACCTATATTGAATTGCTTGTCTTTCCAGTGGATCTGGGTGAGGAGGGAAAAAGGAAAAGACTTTGGAAATCAAAGTTTTAAAAACAAATGTTAAAAAATATTGTTGTTGTTTTTTTTACACAAGAAACTGGGAAATAAAATATATAGGCACTGGGGTATAGAAATCCTTCTAGCCCTACTTGAAAGTTAGAGGGGCTTGTGGGAGAGGATATAAGTGAGAGCAGACTGGGGAAAGGGGTATTCAGTAGGCTTGCTCTCTTGGGGTCGGGGGTAGGGGAAAGATGGGGAAAAGAATTGTAACTCAAAATCTTATAGAAATGAAGGCTGAAAACTAAGATTAAATTAAAAAAAGAATTCACAGTATTTGCTAATCCAGTTTATAAACAAAGTAAAGGGAGAATTTAAAGAAATATATTTACTAGGTATCACCTATTTCATTACCTAGTAATCAGGATATATGTTGATTTCCTTCCTTCCTTCCATCCTTCCTTTCTTTCTTCCTTCATTCCTTCTTTCCTTCTTTCCTTCCTTCCTTTCTCCTGTCTTTTCTTGCTATGTTGCTCAAACATTTTTTTCTTCATGAGTTCTTGTTTCCTTGTCCCTTTTTCCTGATTTTAAAATTAATTTTTTTATTAATTGGGTGGCAATTATTTTGGTACTATTATCCACTGTATAATAACCTTTTGTTGAAATTTGTGGTGTGGTTATTTGAAACAATGTATTAGATCTTTAAGGTAGTAGTCTTTAGACTTCAAGTCAAGATGGTGGAGTAAATAAGAAATGGCCAGCCCAGTTCCCATATGTATACCTTAGAAAAGACAAAGCAAAAGAGTACCAAACTAAATAAAGATTAAGAAATAAATAGAGAAGATAGTTATTTTCATGTAGCCTAAAGTGGGAAAAAGGGGTTACCTAGAAGTCTTCAGGTGACAAAAGAGGGAGCCTCAAAGGTGAAGCTGCTTCAAGAGAAATATAGACCATAGTCAAACATGACCCTGCTTCAGGGATGAAAAGACCAGCATGTTCTAGACAGGAACTATCAAACTCTCAGCCCTGCTAAATTTCCAAGTGTTTTCAGAACCAGATAAAAATGTAATTGACAACTCTTTAAGAAAATATATAAAAATATAATAAAACATAGATAATGTTAATTTGTTTTCTAAGTCTATATGAGGTTACACAAATCTATTTCTATTTGAGCTTGACGTCACTGTTCTAGACAGAACCTGGATGATGAGTAAGAACACAGGTTGCTAAAGATATCTGGTTCTTGGAAATCCAAGCTTTCAACAGATTTTTAAAAAAATGTTTCACGTCTTTTATAATTAGAGAAACTCAAACTTTGAGTTTTGTCTTTTGTTACGTAAAACTCTTGAGCTTTTACCCCCATTCATAATGCAGTCAAAGTTGACCGACCAAGTTAACATATGTTTTGGAGAGACTGGGAAAACAGGTGCATTGAAGCACTTCTGGTTTTCCAAATTGGTTTAGCCTTTGTAGAAAACAATTTGGGACCATACCCCAAAAGTCAGTAAAGTATGCAAATCTTTTGACTGAACAATAGGACTACTATGTTGCTGAGGCAACCACACTGGCATACCCAGAATGGCTGCTAGCATGGGTTTTTAGATCTGCTTTACTAGGAAAGATAGTTGTTTAATGAATCAACAGTAATTTTTAATTACATTCACTAGTTCAGGGGAAAAGTCAGTTCTCTGAATTTCAAAGAAAATACAAGGAGAAAAATAAAAAAACAACAGACAGGTCTCTGACAGCCTGAATCAACTAAGTGCTGGATTGAGAGAGCCTTTTTACATCCAAGCAGTCGGGGGCTCTGAACATATAGCCGCTCAGAATCCCGACCAGGGAATCATAAGTTCCTTCTCATAAGTGAGCCCCCAAAGCAAAATACCAACTCGTAGTATAAATACATATACACTTCTCAGAGTCAGAAGGCATCACAACCCTCTTGAATCAGTGCCTAATTAGGAATTAGCAAAAGGTGTGAAAGTCTTCCTATAAGCAAGCCTCCCCTAAGCAAGCTTCTGTTAATGGGCTCCATATGAAGGCATATGAATGGGCAGGGAAAATCTTAAATGCCATTAACATCACATATATCTATGCTTTAAAGGGATCAGAGAAAGAAGGAAAAGACCCATAGAAGTGGAATATTTATAGCAATTATATTTGTTGTAGCCAAAAGAAACCCTTAAGACTTTTAAGGAACTCCCCTCAATTTGTACTATATATAGTATAAGAATGTCATGGGACATTATTGCCCTGTGACCAATGAAGAAAGGGACTTGTTTCAGAGACTAGTATAAACTGGTATATATTGACAGTGAGTGAGTAAAACTAGCATACAATAGCATAATTATTGTACATAAAAACAGTTTTGAAAGAATGAAGTATTTGACCAATACAATGATTAACCATTACTCCAAAATTAATGTTAGAATATGCTACCACTTTCCTGAGAGGTGATGGTCTCAAGGTGTAGAATTAGACATGCATTTTTTAGACATGGTCTAGGATTGGATTTGTCTTGCTTGATTGTGTATATTTGTTAGAAAGTTTGGATTTTTCTTTCTTTCCTTTTTTTAATTGGCTTGGGATGCAGTTGTGAGGAAGGAGAATAAAGCTATTCAAATTGAAAACAAAAACTTAAAGCCCTAATGCAAAAGAAATTTCCCTTCATGGTTGTATGAATGATATATGTTTAAGCATAAAGTATATATAAATGAATCTGCCTGTGTGTCCAAAGTGGGACTTGAATCCACATCTGTTTTGATGCTGAAACCAACTCTCTATTCATTGTGCTAAAAGTAAGCATTAATAAAATTTTGAAATAAGAGAAAGCTGTAGAATCAAGAAGATCTGGGTTCAAATGTTTTCTTTGATACATAGTGGCATTATGATGTGGGGCAAATTGCTTTACCTCTCAGTATCTCAAACAACTTTCTAAGACTTTTACATAGTTGAATAATTATAGGTCTTCATTAAGAAAAGGAACTATCAATGGGGAAGTTCCTTTATAAACTGGGGCAGCTAGGTGGTGAAGTGGATGGAGCTGGGCCTAAGATCAAGAAATCTTGAGTTCAAACCGAGGCTCAGACACTTACTAGCTGTGTTACCCTTGTCAAGGTACTTGATCTCTCTCTGCCCGTCTCCTTTGTAAAATGGAAATAATATAGCCCTCACTTCCCAGGGATGTTGTAAGGATCAAATGAGATCATATTTGTGAAGTGGTTAGCAGAGTGTCTAACATGTAGAAGGAGCTTAACACGTATTTGTGTTTTTTTCTACCAATAAAATGGCAGGTTCAAATGATATGTGTATATAAAAATAGATATAAATCTATTGATTTATATAGATTTATTTTTATCTCTCTATAAATCTAAGAAATTTGTTAAATATGGTCCTTATACCTGGATATCACTTATAACTTGGCAGTTAGGTAGCATAATGCATAGAACTTTTAGCCTGACAGTCAGGAAACCTGAGTTCAAATCTGACCTCAGACATTTACTAGTTGTATTACTTTAGACAAGCTACTTTGTCTCTCTGCCTCAGTTTCCTCATCTAATAAATGGAAATACTAGTAATAGTACTTATCTCACAGGAATAGATATGTGTATGTATATAGGTACATACACATATATGTGTATAAAATTCAATCATATTTGTAAAGCCCTATATAAATGGTAGCCATTACTATTGTTCTCTTTGCAAATAAGAAGTGAAAATCATTGGAAGAGTAAGTGAGTAGAGTGATGAAACGGAAAGTGACATAAAGTAGGCATTGCTTGCAAATGAAATATTTAAGATAGAACATTCTTTTGAGAAACAGATTGTTTGCTTGAAAGAACATTTTGTCTTAACTTAAAAACTAAAAAGGTGTACTTTGATAAGAAGCTCAGTGTAGCAACAAATGTCACATGCTGTTAACTGCATTACTGCATACTTCCTTTATTACAAAGCATACATACATGTCAAAACATACAGAACAGCCTGGTCAAACATAGTTAATTTGGAAGAAACCTTTTCTTCCCTTGCAACATCAAATTCAATGACAGCAATATTTTACATTTGTAGATAGCTTTCGTTTTTAGGAGGCTTTTTCATACAATTTTTTCTGCAGGTTCCAAAAAAATTGCACTGTGAGATCAATAGGACACGTATTATTACCCCTAATTTGAAGAAGAGGGAACTCCGACTCAGAGGTCATGACCCAAAGGTCATGCAGTTAGCAAGTTGAGAAGCCATTGCTAGAACTCAGGCCATCTACCTCCCATTTTGTTGTTCTTTCCACTATAACATGGTTCCGTCCACATAAACCTGGTGGGCTTTTTTTTTAATTTTCTTGTTCTGTCTCTCTTTTCTGTTGATCCTTTTCTCCTCTCTTTCCAATTTTTTCTCCATCTTTCTTTGTCTCTCCATATCTATCTCTCCTTTTGTCTTTTATTGCTCAACTCATGACATTGGCTACTAAAGCATGAAGGCTTTTCTAGCTAAAATGTGATAGCATACAACCACATGGATAACATTAAAGATATATTGAAGGACTGATATGTATTCATGCATGTATGCCAATATATAGGTATGTATAGATTTGTGCATATATATAATATACATACTATATTATTATATATTATATATAATGTCATATATTATACACAATATAATATAAACATTAATTTTTAATATCACATATAACAAACATATAAATGTTTGTATATATGTATACATAATTAGTTCAAGTTAACAAGATTAAAATCCATCAAAATTTTGGGGGGACCTCACATATTCAAATTTATCATAGCATTTTGTAATGATATCTTTGTACCAATCACAGGATGCTCTGTTTCATAGTTGTATGTATTTTTGTCTTGAATTCCCTATTAGATTTTAGTCTTCTAAAGGGTAACACTTTAAAAAAAATATGGAATGCTTCCTGATATCTTTGTGTTCTCTTTGCTTACAGTATTCCAAATTTCCTATGGCACTTATATTATACGAACATACATATATACATATTTGTTCTCAGGAGCAAAAAATCTCTACTCTGTGCTTCAGGTAAATGAATTATGGAAATATACTTAAAATTAGATTTAGATTATTCTAAACCAAGCATTTCTGTTTAATGAGAAGGCCATGTTAGTTCTGCATCACCCCATGACTCTGAAAATCTGTCACTCACAAGCAATTTTTGAGGTTATAATTTATAGCATTCCTAAATAAGGAAAATTTTACAGCACAGTAAAATATAGTTAGCTTAGAGTAAGGTAGAAATTCAGTTAACTGTTTTCTCAAACAGAATAATAACTTAAGTTTCAGTTTCATTCTTGGAGAGCCATTTTTCCTAAAATTATTCAAAGTGCAGTTTCTCTTTTTGTTTCCCCAACCTTCCAAGAGATAGAACTTGTACTTTGCTTTCCTATAATAATTAAATATACTGTTGTCCTTAAGTATGATTGATCCAAGTTTTGTTGTGTTCTCATTACTATTGAGCCCCACACCTTTCACATAATAGGTACTGAAACCATGTTCAAGAGATTTAATTGAACAAACCTTTTAATTTCACTTTATGTTTAAAATGAATAGATGGATGAGATAATTTGTAAATCCTTTAATCCATCAGTTTTCTCACCTATAAAATTAGCATCTGCTTCTGTTTTCTCTACAAGGTTGTGATGAGGATCATATAAAAATGATTTCATATACATGAAAGCATTTGCTAAATCATATATCCCAATAAAGTGTGTAATTGTTTTTACTTACCGTTATCATCATTTGCCAATCTGGAAATAACTTTTCTCAACTAGCAGTAGTCACAATCTAACAAGAAATTGTCTTGCAACAATTAGTAATAACAATGATGATGATGATGAATGATTTCCCCTTACTACTTTAAGCTGTATTATTAAAAATGAAGGAAAAAGACCTTTATTTTTCATATTAAGGAGAAAAAAAATATCCAACATTATTCATTTCTCTTCCTGACCACCTCTTCACCAGCCCCCACTGGGACTATAACATTTTCTTCCCTGGAACTTCCATGCTGAATTCCCAGTGTCTTGATATATGATTCCCTTAGTCATCCATGAGTTCTAGACTAACATACAGCTACTATTCACTTTACTTTCCAGTTACCTCCTTCATCACCCATCATGCTGCTGTATTTATACCTGTACTTCCTCTCTTTCCTGTTGTGGAAGCATAATCAAATCAACTTTTCTATTATCCCAGCAGGTCTATTTCATTATGATTTCACTCATAATCTCTATAACTTTCCAAATCACAATCTTTTCTGGCTACAAGTCTCTTGTTTGTATTGTCTCTCGCTATTAGAATAAAGCTTCTTGAGGGTAGGCATTCTCTTACCTTTTGCATTGTAGCCCCATCATTTAGCTCTGTGCTTAGTACATGGTAAGTACTTTATAAATATCTATTCATTCATTCATTCATTCATTCATTCATTCATTTAATAGTTCCATATTTAATACTTTGCTATACTCTGAGTAACATGAATTAAATGAGCTTTATCAAAAAGCTGCAACAGTCTTTCATATTAGTTTTCAGTAGATTATAATGATAGAAATTGTTCCATTTTTTCTGGATAAACTTATTAACTTAGCATTATATAAGGCCCAGATGCAGAAACCAACTTATTTGCAGCTGTATCAATCCACCTGTTTATGAACTCCCGTATAGGTATTTGAAGATTCACTTTATTGTTTTTCAAAATCTGGCTCAAGGTTTTTATTTTCCCCCTGTTCTTCTTCCCCAACAAAATGGGCAGAGTCATTTAATTAGTCTAGTTCTAATTAAAAATGGTTTAAAGATAATGCAGTTGAAGTTGTATTTTAAGTTCTACTTGAGAGATATTTTATTAAACCAGATGTTAACCTATATTGCAATAATTATCTAGATTTGAACACCTTGCTTAGTTCCTGCAAGATAAACAAATGTAGTTTTAGATACACATCTCTTGACAAAGAATACCTAAGAATAGAAATATAGGAATTGTCATTTGTGAGGTGCTGCATTGCTATGTCTTAGAGAGTTGAGATACATTTAATCATAAGGCTTTATTTAATTACTCTAATATCTTGATCTCAAGTCTACAAAAGGCCCTGAAACTGAGTAATATATAATATCATCTAGTGATAGAGGGGTTAAAAAGAACAGAATGTATTATGGGGTAAATAAACAAACAAACAAAAAACCAACAACCACCCATTACAAAGTAAACAGTTGTATAGAGGAAAATATGACCAGATACCCATTCAGAAAAAAAGAAGTTAATCACAGTTATACTTTTGTTCACAATTATCTGTCACTCTTGAGGAATAAGTAGCAGAGCAGAGCTATAAAGGAAATTGATATAAAAATAATATGGATTACTATGTAAAATCATGAGAGTGGGCTTGGTTACAAAATGATTTAACTTAGACTGAATTTGATAAAAATTAATCAAATGGGTTAGCTTTCCCCTTAGAATGTAGACAAGAAGCCCTGGCCTCCCTGCACCATCCCTGTTTCACCAGACCTGAGTGGGAGGGGGCATCAGGCTCCCATGATCACCCTAAACACACACTTGTTGATAGACCTTGCCATGCCACTCCCTGTAACCCTGCAGTCCTGCCTGGCCAAATGTGGCATCCTCAAACACATGGAGTCCAAGCCAGAGAAAGAGATTACCCCCGAGGACTATGACAATGACCCTGTAGACTACCAGGGCACCAGAATCAAGGGTCTGTCACTCAACTGGTACAAGGTGTTTGAGCCAGTCTGTGGCCTTCCTTAGTATTATAACATGGAGGCATATCCTGTGTTCTGTCTGAACCCCCACAATCCAGGCTCTGTCATCACCAAGGCAGCCAAGAAACTCAAAAGCAACTTGGATCCAGAAAATAAGCTATATGGTGGCTATGACTAGCTGGAAAGAGGAGATGAAGGAATGACATTACCACTTAAAAAAGAGTTGCCCCCCCTACCACAAGGGCAAGAAAGCCAGCCAGAACAATGAAGAATTGGATCCTATGGACCCTAGCACCTATTCTCATTCATTGAGAGGTACGTGGTCTACAGGTCTCCCCAAGCAGAATGAGGCAAAGACAGGGCCTGACACAACAGCAGCAGGGCCCCTGTTCCAGCAATGGTTCTACCCTTCCCCAGGGGCTTCTGACCAATGTTGAAGCTTCATGGGCCAAACAGCAAGACTAAGATTGAGCCCACCTTCTCCTCCAGATGTCCCCAACTCTTATCTTCATAATAAAGTGTATTCCTTTCATTAGTCAAATGCTTTCAGAATTATCATGAATAGTAAGACAAATAAAATAAGACACATAAAAATAAAAAAAAAGAGACCTGAAAAATTGACCTTCCTTTATTTGGAAAATACAAAATAAAACAGGACAAAATAAGCCCGAACATTCTTTAGAAAGATTAATTTCCAGTAAAGCTGGGGTGGGGTGGTGGAGGAAAGCAGAAGAGTCATTAAATTGAATTCATTTTGAGAAATGAGTGCACATGACACAGTGCCAGATACTAGGGAAAGGTAGATGAAAACAGAATACTTTCAGCTTTCAAGAACTTTGCATTCTTCTGGTAGCCATACAGAAAACAGTAACTTTAAGAGAGAAAAAAAAGGGACCTTAAGAAAAAATGGAATTTATTTGGTGTTACATATTGTGTGTCTAAAAGAAACAAAAGCATATGCAAAGTGGAAAAAATCACTATGTATGGAGAGGGCAAAGTAAAACACATTCAGGGTATTTTGTGTCTGTGGGATATGCATATTTTTGGGAAGTCATAGAAAATATTACAGTATATAAAGATATAAGAATAAGTTTCCTTATATTGATTTGTGACTCAAGTTAGTCTCTCCTGAATGTTTTTATTCATTAAGATACCTAAGAATATTCTCATATTTTCCCAAAGTACTTTGTTACTCTCATTTGCCATCGTCCGAATGCCATCGTCTGAGCTTACCTTACGTTTTATTTTCCTCATTAGATTGTAAGCTTTATGAAACCAGGGACTGTCTTTTGCCTCTTTTTCTATCCCCAGCTCTTAGCTAAGTGCCTGGCACATAGTTATTACTTGATACATGTTTGATTATAAATGATTTACTGATTACTTATCTCGAAGTGTGCTGTAATTATGCCCTATAAGAAGTGTAGAATAGAAATTCCTCCAGGACAGTGATTATTTCTTTTGTGATTTTATATCCTTAGAACCCAGAATCTTGTCTTAATTATGCAATTAATAAATGTTTAATTAATTGGATAATTAATTAAATTGGTTTTAAAGAAATTGAGACTAAAATGAAAGTTTTATCAGTCACTCAAGAGGTAATTAGTTACTTCAGAAAAAAAAACCAAATTTTAAAACACTGTGTTCCATTATCAACATGCATGATTGGTGACTAGAAGAAATTATTTTACCAAAGCCTAAGTAATGGAAATATTTAATAAAGAAAATGAAGATTAAAAACAATGAAGGAATTTTAGAGTTAATGTGACATAATATTGAAAACTGCATATAGAAAAACTTTGTAGATCTTTGGAAATAGAAAAAAATCCATGTCCAAAAATGGAACCTAGAAGTAAGGACTCAAAAGACATAGAACCTCATTGCTGTTGTATATTGTATATTTCATCACCTTCCCAAAATAATTTTTTGAGGCTGATGACTATTTTTATTTTGACTTTATGTCCATGGTGCCCTTGCACATAGTAGGTGTTTAATAAATGTTTTGTTAATTTAATTATCTAATTAAACTTTAGACTTTTTAACATATAAATTCCACTGATTTGATACTCAACACAAATTTGATCTTCTGAAATTCTAACTTAGGTGCTGATGACTGTTGCCATAATCCTGATATGTCAGTCTCAGTAAATTCTACAAATCACTTTACTTAGACTTGAATATAAAGTGTTGCTGATTAACTTCTTGAGCCAAGAAAGAATAAATGTCTTCATTGGTCATGGGACTAATATTAAATGTGAAATGATTTTGCAGCCATTAAGAGATGAAAAAAGGCTATTCATTAACATCCCAAGATATTATAAAGTAATTAGGTATTTTAAGACATTTGTATGTACGTTTAAGTGTATACTGATATTGGACAGAATTTGATGACAGATTACCTAGAAAGCTGCTATAGAGCAGTTGTGTCAAATTCAAATAGAAACAAGGGCCCACTAATCTCTATATAAGTATCCTTGCAGGCTTTTTATTCCCTTAGTTTTGAAATGTAATATTATCTATGACTTACTCCAGTTTTATTTATTTTTTATAAATATTTCCCAATTGCATATTAATTTGGTTAGAGCAATACTCTAGAGTGTCGTGGTCTGCATGTGTCTGTGTTTGACATCACTGCTCAAGAGAACATCTGGCATAGACTTTACCTCCACTCCCTTTTAAACACCATGTCTGGTTTTATCCAGCTCATCAAGTCAGAGATTCAGGAATCTGGTCACCAGTTTTTGGCTACAAGCCATTACTTTGTATGATACTGTAAATCACTATGAACTAGAATTGGGACATAGGAATGCTCAATCACAATCGTTACTGTAGCAAAGTTAGGATGTCATGCCCTTTAGCAGGTGAAACAAATGTTGAATTGTACAGTGTAGGAAGATCGCTAAAATTGAAAACAAAATACCAGTGTTCTCAGCCTGGTATAGTTAACATCTGTATGATTTTGGCAAGTGTCCGGTATGCTTTCACGGCCTCAGTTTACTCATCTGGAAAATTCAGTGATTAGATTAGAGATTTTCTAAGACTCCGCCAGACGCAGGCTGTTATGCTTGTTATAGTGGTCCTCATCCTTCTTGACCACTATTGCATTTGACCTTGTTGATCAGTGTCTTTTTTAATATTCTGGGTTTCGTGATAGGTTTTGCTTTGTTCCCCTTCTATCTATATAACCACTTCTTAGTTTCCTTTTCTGTATCATCAATCAGTCAATAAATCAATCAATCAATCAATCAATCAGCAAGAATTTGTTAATTGCTCAAGATATGACCGACATTGTGCTAAGAGCTGAAGATTAAAAACAAAACAAGAAAAGAACTTCAAGAAGTTTACATTCTAGTTGAGGAGACAATGTGCACATATATAAAGATTTGTAGGTTATATCAAAGAAATGCTATACAAACAAAGACAGATACAAAACAATTTGAGGGGAAGCGGTTGAGGGCAAGTGGTTGAGGAGAAGCAGTTGAAGGAAGCAGTAAAGGTCCACTGAAGAATGTGATGCTTATGAATAGATCTTAAAAAGAAACCAGAGTACCTATGAAACTGAAGTGAAATGAGAGAGCAGTCCAGGTATGGGTGATAGTCAATGCAAAGGCAAAGAGATAGAAAAACATGGAGCATTTTGTGTGAGCAACAGCAAGTTAGTATAGCTGGAATATAGAGTTAGGGGAGTTGAGTAATACTTAAGAAGGTGGGAAATATTGAAAGAAACCAGATTGTGAAGAGCTTTAAATATCAAACAGAAGAGTTTGTATTTAACTCTAAAAGCATTAATAGGGAGCCACTGGAGTTTTTGAATAGGAGGCTGACATATTTAGCCTAGCACTTTGGAGAGCTACCTGTGTAGAAGGTGGATTAAAGGGGGCAGAAACTTGATGAAGGTAGGCCAATCAGGAGACTGTTGGAATGATCCAGACCAAAGATGCTGGGGTGTGTGTGAGGATCTTAATTAGTTTAGTGGCCACATGAGTAGAGAGAAAAGAACGTAGAAGTGTGTGAAGGTAGAAATGGCAAGATTTAGCAGCTATTTGATTATATGGGGTGAGTCTGATGTATCAAGAATGACACTAAGTTTGAGAACCTGAGTAATTGGAGGATAGAAATGTTTAAAAGAGGGTTGGAAGTTTGGAAAGGGCATGGATAATGAGCTCTGTTTTGGACATATTAAATTTATTAAAGTGCCTCCTGGTCTTCCGGTTTGAAATGTCCAATAGAAAGTTTGTGAGGTGGTACATGACTTCCACAAATGATCAGTGGGATCATATTAGCAAAGCTGCCCACACTTTTTCTGTTTTTCTTATGAAGGAAGATACTATGAAAATATAAAAGTGACTACGTAAGGCACAGAGAACAAAATCTTTAATTTGTCAGGAATCTTTAATTTGTCAGGAAAAATATTCAATGAAGTCATATCATAGTGCTGGGGGAAATAATTATAAGGAGCACGTTACTGAGTCGTTCAAACAGAAAAGGGATATAAGATATCTTTGGCATGTGAGTAGTTTCGATCTGCAAAATAAGAGTGAATATGACAGTGAGTAGAACCAGATCTAAATTAAAATCGATTTTTCCCCACTCTTCTCAGATGTGTTCATATTGTATTCATTTGATAGTTCATATTCACCTGGCATTTTCAGGTTTACAAAGCAGTTTCTTCATAGCAAGTCTATGAAGTAGATGGCAAATTTTGACATTCTCTATTTTACAAATGGGGAAATTAAGGCATAGCAAAGTTAAGTTACTTGCTTAAGGTGGCACAGCAAATATCCAAGTGGGGAATCAGATGAAGACCACCTAAAAGATTCATGATTTGATTTGTAATTTTCAATAGGGAACATGGCAAAGTGTTTTAGATGGTAGAGAAGCCAAGGAAACTTAGGTAAAAGTCCTCTTATTTACACGTACTGAATGAGTGACTGTGGACAAAGTAGTTAACCTCTCAGTGCTTCAGGTAATTGTTTAAGACTTTAAGTCATCCAACAGGTGTGGATCAGCATTGCTTAGGGGATTCCCTAAGTTTTCTTTCACTTGCAGTTGTCTACACCAATAAACACCACAGCTATCAAAACAAAACAGCTTGATTAGTAGTAGATACTGAGTACCACCCTCATTAGAACTGGCCTCTCATAAAACATTTATCAAGCCTCTTCTAAAGTTCTCTGAAGTTCAGGTAACCTCAACCAGTCACTTAATCTCTTTCTATTCAGTTTTCCAATCTGTAAAGTAAGACCCTTAAACTTGATGACTTCTAAGGTTTCCTTACAGTTCTTAATCCATGATCATAAGTTTGCCTACATCCAGCCCTTTGTGGCCAGGTCCCATATGCAAAGTTCCAAAGTGGAAATTCAATATTGTTTTAAAAGATTTTAATTATCAAAATTAATTTAAATGTAATAATTGAATGGTCTTCATATATTTTATAAAAACAAGTACATTTGCTTATTTACAAAATTTTGCATCTTCTTTTTAATATTCCTTATTAATTTTTATATTGCAGGGGTCAGAAAAATAATCTATATTGTGTTCTGGATGTTACATTTCCCCCCTTGAAGGTTTTCTTGATTCTTTCTGGTTCTCATTTCAAATCTTATCTTCAGATCAAATAAGTGGTCCAAGGCATTAGAATACACATATCTGTATATGTGTAAACATGCACATCTCACACATATGCATATATGTATATATTTACACACATGTGTGCATCTGCCTATCAATATATAAATGTTTCTATACCTATATAATATGTAAATATCTAAACAATCATGATTAGAATATATTTTAGAACTATTATATAATCTATGTATAACACACACACAATGTTTGTTCATTTGCTACCTCCTCTCTCATTAGCTCTAAAGCACACTAAATTAACAAGAAGAAGTGAGGCTGCTTAGAGTTCCCTTCTATTACTGCCCAAAGTTAGGTAACAAAAGCTACTTTATCCCAAATTCCCCTTGGTAAAGTGAAAGCTGGGTGTTTTTTGGACAAGGGGCAGTCCTGAAGCATCAAGAACTGCCCTAAGTACATATTTAGCTTTAGGCCAGGACACTGGGAACTCTCCCCACCCTGAATCTCTGGAACTGTGGAGTTATGGCAAAAGATCCATTTTATTAAATATCTCAATATATTAATAAAGCAAATATTTTTACTGTGCCCTGAATAAATTTCTCAGTATGTGAATTGCTACTTTGAAAATGTCTGTAGATGATTTTTGTCAACATATTGATTAATTAATCAAAATATTCTGTTTAGAGCAAGTTGGGGGGGGTAGCCCATTGAGTATCCTTTCAACTATTAGTAGTTGTTGCATGTATTATTATGTCATTTGACTTCATTTGATGGTCTATAATCCTCTGAAGGTGATCAAAGAACTTCATTACACCTCAGTAAGAAGCATAAATGTCTTTATACTTCCTTTCCATTGACCAGTCAGGGTCTGAAGAGGCGGGGGAGGAACCCTTTACAAGATGCAAATGGACCAGTCCAGGAATGAACTAATGTGGTTCTGCATTGAGTGGTAGCAATATTGGAGGAGAGAAGGGGACATGTTTGAAAGATGGTGCTGAAGCAAAATTGACAGGCTTTGGCAACAGATTGAATAGGAAGGGTGAGAGACAGTGAGGATTAAGGGGACAACTTTTATGTTGTGAACCTGAGGAACTGGGAGGATGGTGTTGCCCTTCACAATAATAGGGAAGGGATGTGTGTGTGTGTGTGTGTGTGTGTTCTTTTTGTTGTGGTTTAAACCCAGGGACACCAAAAAGCTGTTGTTGTGGCGGCTCTGCCCACCCCCAAACCGTTACAGTTTCATGATGTGCTGTGGTGAAACCTTCTCAAAGAATTCACAGTCAGACCACCTGTAACCCAAGTACAGGCATTTATTGAGACTGATGCCTCTCATGAAGCAGGCTAAGTTCTAGGAGAGACCACCAACTGTAGAGAAAGTTGAATTTCTATATGGTAAAGATGCAGTTACATAACAGAAATTTACATAGAACAGAGGAATATCATTAACATGAAAAAGGCAGGAGGAGTTTGCTAAGGGATTAGGTAATGGAGGAGGGGTCCCATCTATAGTTTGGTGGTTAAACATTCTGGTCATTCTCCACTCCAACTGGCTATCCATTGTCGTTCTGTCTGCTTAAGACAAATAGGTAGTGTCTTGGGCTAGATGTATGATGTGATTGTGATTGAATATAAGAGCATACCTGTTTCTGTGGGAATGGGTCTGGGGGCAGGCAGTGATCAAGGTAGTAGGTAGATTCCCATCACATGGGCACACCTGATGTTTCTGTGGAAACTAAGAGTTCAGGGACACACCTTGTTGCAGTGAGCAGTGAGGTGTATATGAAGAAGTTAGGACATTGGGGGAGATAGGTAGGTTCAGTGGGTCTGCAGTTCAGTGGGGCCAGGCCTATAATGGAGTTAGAAAATCGGGATGGGGGAAGCTTTATTAGGACTCCATCACTTGTACGTGCATGTGTGTATGCATATGTACATGTCTCTTTGTATGTATATGTATGTAGCAGGGGGATGGTTTAGAGGAAAGGATAATGAATTCTGTTTTATGCATGTTTAGCTAATGGCATCTATTAGACATTTAGTCTGAGATGTGTGAAAGACAGTTGATTTTGCAAGTTTGAAGGTTAGCAGAGAAATTGGGACAGGACAAGTAGATCTGAGAAATATTAGTATAGAGATGGTAATAGAGGAACAAGAATGTAATATAATATCATTCGAACAAGTATAAGGTTTAGTGTTGGTAAGGAGTAAGGCCACTTCAGGGTATAAGACAGAGGTAATGAGGAGGATTAGCTAGCAGGATAGTAATCTGCATCAAATATGAGAGCTATATCTTTAAATAGTGCTCATGAAATATTTATTCTACTTATTTCAGCACCTCAGAGACCTGTGATTTCTTTTGGGTGCACGTATCTCCTATTGATGCAGAAGGGACTCTCTCCAAAAGACACCTTTGTAAATTGTCTTCGAGAGCTTTCCTAACCTAATTTATCCCATTCTAACCACCAAAGGCAGTTTATGAACAAGTGTAGCCTTTGGTGCTGCTGGGTGGGCTGCTATATAAGTATCATTTTGCTAGGCATACATACTTGGAGCTCTTCAGCTCAGAAACTATACTTGCCATAGCTCCTCACTTTTTCTCACTGTAACTTCCTGTTCAGAATTTAGGTTTGAAAGCAGAAGGCATACAGGCCAACAACTGCTTCAGGCTAAGTGGCTGCTTTACCACTGCTATGGATCTCTTACCCTTGACAACTTATAATTTACTAAGGATGAATTTATTAGTCCTAAATAAATTCAAGAAAAGTTCAAAAGCAGTAGCAACTCTCTCTAACTTTCCAAAATATGAAAATCCCTTGCTCTAAATCCCACTACTTTTTCCACTGAACATAACTCTATGAATCCCCTCTAAGAAAAGCATTCACTTAGGGATGAATGACTTTCCAGGTAAGACAGAGAAGGGGGGAGATCAAGGCTCTATTAAGTGCAGTGAATGTTTTTCTTACCACCCCACTGGGGCCTGGATAAATAGTCTTTAATCCTGAACCTATTCCTTACTGTGCTCATCATTTTGCTTTACTTTATCCCACTGCTGTGATCTTCCTGCATGATTTGTCTGCCTCTGGACACCATTGTGTCCCTTCACAGACAATTGTCTCAGGGTAAAAATCAAAGCTTCCCAGGTTTGGAGAGGTGATTGCTGAGTAATATCTGCATAAACATGCACGCTTCCTGAATCCTTCCTCTGAGATTTACATCCCAGATCAGATCACATCATGGTAGCCAACCTTCTGGTGACAGACGTACAGATTTAGTTAGGCTGGTGCTCATGTGACAAACACATAATCCATTGCCAATTCAACCCTGATGACTTCCTACATTGCTAGAATCTTTGTCTGGCATAGCTCTGGGGAATCCAAGACCAATTCTATGCCAGGAAGAATTGTCAGAATAAGACTTTAGCTAAAGATAAAATTTACAGGGACTTTAAGGTCCTACATATGTGCCCTAGATTCATTGATTTTTGTTAAAATCACTGAAAATCTTAAAAAATAAGTTAGAGAATGAGTAATGTATTTTACTATTTCATCAGATATGTTAATATGTTAATGCTTCTTCAAAGTACATCCAATTTCCTGGGAACTTAAATTTCCGAGAAAGACTGACATCACAGATCTAGTAGTCTTTTTCAATTATCACCCTTTCTCACTTTCAAGGTATTTGAGAAGTCTATTCTTTATTAAAAAATACATGGTTCAGTATTGGGAACAGATTTCTGTCATAGTGGTAGAGATAATCATAGCTGTCAGTCCTTTCAACATGAGAAAACAATATCATTTCCACATTACAAGAAGCAGATTGTAAGCATTTAAATGAGAAGAAATAATAGCATTCATGTGATGGATGGTATTGTGATTATTCATATTGTAAACTTAGGTCATTTGGCTGAATATATAGTTTTACATATCAGGATTTAAGAAGACCCAAGTTTCCATGCAAAGATGATAGCTATTCTGGTAAAACAGATGGTAAAACAAAGAGCAGTTCTAAGCTTCTTATCAGGGAGAGGGGAATGCTGAGTTAGAGCAGCAGTTCAAGGAAACTTGTCTTAACTGCTTTCATATGAGTTTGTGTTGTTCATGAAAGCACTTCCTTTGCATCTGGGTGTTCTACACATCTGGTTTATTTGTATGTTAGAAATAGACTTTTGTTTTATAAAACAAGAAAGCAGTTGAAACTGAAAAAAAAAATTAAAGTGTAAAGTGGGTGGTAAATTCTTTCATTGCTGTTGTGTCTTTTGATGGAGAATTTTTAGACAACATGATTTTTTTTTTTTGCAAAGCAGACCAAATTTCCAGGCCAAGACTAACTGGAAACCTAGCATTGGAATAAGCATTTTTGGTTTCTCCATGATCTATTCAAATGAATTTTGGGGGGAACTCAAGATAATTTGTATTTGTACATCTCAGGCACCCTAATGTTTTTACATTGTCTTCATTTCTCTTTTCCTCTACCCATCAACCGATACCCTGAAAAAAACAAAAATAAAATAAAAATAAAGAGATGGAAAATAAAGAAGTTCCACAAAATTAATCAACACACTGACAAAATCTAACATACAATGTTCCATACACAGTACCACAAGTCTGCAAGAGATAGATACATGTTCTTAACTCCATTTCTGGGACAAAATTATAGTCCCATTATTCGTACTCTGTTAAGTAGCAATCCTTTTCTTATTTATTGTATTTTTAGCTCTTTACACAAACCCAATGTCTTTTATGGTTGTTATCTTTATTGTTGATTTTTTTCCTCTACCAGAATAAATATAGCCAGATGGCCTTAAAATCAGGACACCTATTTTTGCCTGGATATGTTTCAAAATTGACACTGCATCAGTGCACAAGTAGAGCTAGATAATGTGGAAAAAACAAGCTTTCTGTTTCTTAATACTTTTAATGAAAAGATGTTTTGATCAAAGTTTAAAGTTTGTAAAAAATTGGTTCATGGTCAATCCTGAGTTTCTTATATTCAAGGATAAAATACTGATGAGGTGATAAGTTCTACTGGGATGAAAGCCAGGAAACTGCACTATTATAATCCCATGTATTAGATTATCTTTCTTACTATTCTATTTAACCTAAGGATTTTTTTAAGTGTATGAGATAGAATAGTTGAATAATTTTCACTAAATGTACCTTTGCAAATAATTATTTGAGAGATTGCTAAACTGCAATTATTTTTTTTCTTGACCAAGTAAATGAACTTTGAGAAGCTAGATGGCTACTTTAGAAGTCTTCCTCTCTGCTTCTTCCCCTGCCCTTCTCATAAAACAAAGAAATGTCGAGCAGGACAGTGAGTCCCAGAAGAAACTTGCATCTTTTCAGAGGCAGGTTATATGAATGACTACGTTTCCCATTTTAGTCACTGCTTTTGTTTGCAAAGCTGTTAAGAAAAACCGTTTCAGTTGAGTTCTGAGGGTCAGAAGACAGATTGCAGAGGGTTTAGAAGAGAGGAGATGAAGTGGGGGTGCTAAATACAGATAGGTGACTTTTTTAGGAGTTGAGCTGCAGTCAGGAAAGATATATAACTGTAGGTATAGGGATGGTAGAATGGAATAAGTTTTTTAAATAAAATTTGTTGTATTTGTAAGTAGTAACAATGGAACCAGTAGACAAGGAGAATTTTAAAAATACAAAGAAATGGAGGAATGATAGTGGAAGTATTCTGGTGGAGAAGATAGGAGGATATGGGCTCAAGAACTGATGTAGAAACTTCGACCTTGGTAAGGAAAAGGAACAATCTTCTTTCAGAGACTGGAGGAAAGGAGGAGTTTGTGGGAGAAGGTGTAGTGAAATAAAAAAATAAAGAGAAGGGAAGAAGATTTGCTCATAGAAAATTTCCTTGATTTTCTCAGTAAAGAATATGACAGTCCTTGGTCAAGAGAGTCCTTAGAAGAAGCATTGTACATTTGAGGACAGAAAATAATTTTTATAGCAACTATTATTATAGAAAGAATCAATTAGGGAGGAGTAGAAGGATTGTCCTTCTGTGAGGAATGAAACGAAATTAGGTAACATACATTTTTAGTGAACTCATTCTGCATTGTTTCATGCTTCTTCCAACTTCATTCAACAATTAGTGAATTGGAATAAAATAGGCAGGTAGTCAATGGCTGGGGTTTCTTAAGAGACAAACTATAGGACAAGATGAGTAGCTGTAGGATAAGGGCTAAAAGATTTTTGTAGCGTAGAGTTGAATTGGTTTACTACTGAAGGCTGGAGGGATTGGAAGTCACAATAAGGACAAAGAACAGCTTTAGGAATAGAAGGAAATGGGAGAGATGAAATGATAGAAGGTTATGCTCAAAGGACTAGAAGTCTTATATATGGATGTGATATATCTGTGGGTAGTTGAAACAATAAGTATGTAAAAATCTCTATGGATAGCTATGGTTGAGTAAAGGAATGGGTCATGGAAGTTTAGTAGATTGTGGAAATATAAAGTTAGGGTATTTGAAAGAATATCATCTTGTATGTTGAAGTTTCCTAGAATGAGGGCAGGAGTTGGGGTAAAAAAGGGGACTGTGAACTGACCATTGACATTAAAAAAGGAGACAGAATGTCCTGGGAGTCAGTAGATAATGTCCACCAGCATCTGGATTGGGTGATATATTTGGATAGATTGAATCTTAAGGGGTCACAGTTTGCTCAGTGATGGAAACAGAGGGTGTCTGGAAGTGGCAAAGGGGAGCAAAGGGTATTCTGACTTCTTCCCTGGGTCTATATAGAGTTTATTGAGGTAAAGAGGAGGTATGAAAGAAGGTGCATCCAGTACTGGCATGCAAAGGATGCAATTCATACAGGAAAAGCCAGATTTTTGTGAATGTCAAGAGATGCAAAAAGCATGAGAGCAAGAAGTCTAAAATGGAAATAACTGTTGATTTTAGAGCAGACATGCCAGAGAGTACAGTGAAAGGAGTGGGCAGCTTTAAAGTGGGATACTGGGAAGGAGTAAGGTTGAGATGGAAGTTAATATGAGTTTTAACTGGTTTGCAGAGATAGTTCACTCTTCAGAATGTGGGATTTCATTATATGTGGGATGACAGAAGAAAGAAGATGGGTGTATTATATTAGGAAGCATGTCAGTGGAGGACACAGTTTAGTGTTCAAGGTTGTAGTTTATTTTTAAGGTTTGAAACTACACCTTAACTACAGAGGCAAAAGTCTGGTAGTGATGGGACAGTGGTATCCAGAGATAATATGATCTCTCTTTATTGCTTAAAATGGTCCATACACATGAAAACCTCATATCTTTGCCAGACTCTAAAACATTTTTATTCAATGAAAAATCCTCTAGATTATTAATCGATCTTGCCTTAATGAGCAGCGCAAACAAATAAATACTACCACTGACATTCATTGTTGAAACTCTGGGCTTAATTTTATAGTGATAAGGAATAGACCTGTGACTTCAAGATAAGGGAACTTCCTCTACCAATATAAGTTAGCATCCTCTCTGCAACTTTTAGTTTTAGAACTCTGAGAAATTAAGTGACTTCTCTAGGGTTACACAGCCAGCATATGTCAAAGATGGGAATCAAAATCAGGCTTTGAGGTCAGTTCTTCAACTTCCAGGTCATGTTGCTTCTCTGTAATAGTTTTCATATGTGACTGATGCCACTAGTATTTTCCCAATGATTTAATATTCTGTTCTTATTCTTTTTTTGAAAAAAAATAGTTATTTGACCTTCATATAATAATATTTTCACATCAGATCAGATCAGTAATCTTGATATTAAACGTTATTTAGATAATTTTGATATTTGGTGGTTGTTAGCCTCCACAAATTCACAAACCAACTTACTTTTGTTTAGGCACTAATTATTTTATTACTATCTAAATAGAGAAGAGTTATGAATTAAGGTACAAGGATGAACCAAATTGGCATTACACAGTAGTGTTGGAACTAATCTGATGACTGAGTACACTCAGAATTCACATAAAGACAGATGAGTAATCCCATATAAGATAATCCCATCATATCAGATCAGTTAGCTAATACTTTTGCTAATTGTAAAAATAACACTTAGCCTCCAAAATTTAAAAGGAAATTATTAAGCTGCTGGACACTCTGAGAAATGGTACTCCATTAGGGTTCCCAAACTTTGGGAGCAGCATTTGGGGTGGGGAGGGTCAGCAGCAATATTCTCCTATTCAGACTACTCAATATTCTCAATATTCAACCTACTATGTTGAAAAAAGTTTCGAATGAGTCTTACATATTTAGAGAAGTCACATGGTCATCTGAGATGGGATTCCTCCCACAAGCTCCTTAAATTTATATTTTACTTTACCTATGTCCATAGAGATAGCCACCCTTCTAGAGAACTTTTATTTGTTTATCTCAGTGTGAGATCTAATAGTAGTATATCTCCTAGCAGGCTAAATGTCTCTGTCCATATGTGGTCTAGTATCTGGGTTCCAAAGTCTCTCCTCAGAGTCTTCCTCATTTCAATTTAATGTAATTTAATTTGCCTTTAAAAAGTTGATTTGGACTGTCCAGAAAGATGGTGGATTAATCAGTTTTTCCAAACTACTTCAACTCTTCAGACCTCCAAGAAACAGAATTATGAACCAGATGTTGAATAATTGCAGCTAAATCCACAGGGAAGAGATGACACAACCTCATGAATTAATACTAGAGAGTTTGAATCTTTAAATTACTCATTTAGTCCTCCCTCTGCTAGTCTCCACACAGCCAAGGCAAGAGCAAAAGAGGATTTGTGCAGGGGCCCATTTTGTTTTAACTTGTGTTGCAAAGAGAAATTTTGACAGAACATTCCACTGTCTTCTTTGTATCTTGTAAGGAATAGAAAACACAGGTCTGTGAAGCCATGCTGAAGTAGTAGAGGAAGGAGAGACTGAAAAACCTTCAAACATTTGACTGGGGTCCCAGTCTAGTGAGGGATTGCCAAAGCTGAAGAGGCTCTTTAGTAAACACCCTCTCACCACTTTTACAGAGGTGAAAGCAACAGCTGTTGATTTATCCAGTCAAAAGGGGAACAGTTGGTGATTGGTGCTAGTGTGGGCAGCTGTGTGAAGCCGACAAAAATAGAATTGAAACTCTCCTGGGCATAGTCTCCCCAAAGGAAACAGACAGCAAGGAGAAGAAAACTATGTGTTGCTCAAGAAAAACTCCAAAATGAAAAGGGGAGCGTATGGGAGAGGAGGAGGATGGGACGGCCTGTGGCAACAGTAACATCAAAATAGTTTAAGTATAAAACTAATCACAGAGATAACATACTGACTTAATAGAGGAAGGGGATAAAAATATTTTTAGTAGAAATGATAAAGGGCAAATGGTGAAAAACACAAGCCTGACTCAAAACTTGATGCTAATGGACAAAATAATCTAATACAATGAGAAGCAAAATGTATAAGAAGATGAAAATTGACAAATTCTTTGATATAAGGAACACTTATGAAATCAAAATGAGAAGCTAGAACACATTTACTATGAATTAAGTGAATAAAAAAGAAGCAGGAATTGAAATCATACTATTTAACAAAGCAAAATTTGTAACTCATGATGGAAATAGAAATAAACAAGTGCATAATATATTTAAAGGACCTGTAGACAATGAATTAATTTCAATATGTAACAAATTTCATAGCATCTAAATTCACAAAAGGAAAAGTTGCATTGATTGCAAAACATACAGATATAATATTAGCAAGAAAGTTTATTGTTCCTCTCTCAGAACTGGACAAATCTAACTTCTAAACAAAAGGGAAAAAAATAAAGTTATCATTACTGTTAGAGAATTTATAAATTTAAGACTAAAGGCCTGTTGGCTATATTATGTGATATACATATTTTCAAACAACATATCTCTGATTTCCAAAAAAAATTAGAATAGGGCACAAAGAAATCATAAATTTTATCAAGCAGATATATTGAGCACATCTGTTATAGTCCAAAACACAATAAAAATAGTACTCAATGTGGGAGCAAAAGTACAAGATACAAACCTAAACAGCGAGATGGCATCTAGAAAATGGGGTGGGTCGAAGAAGAAATAATGGAAGTGATTAATAATCACATGAAAAACAATGATAATGATAAGATAAACAGCGTTTCTCAGACGCATTAAAGGAAAAATTATATCCCTAAATAATGTGTTGATAAAAACTAATAATTAGAGATATCACTTACATAGGATTTAAAACTTTCCAAAGCACTTTATAGTATTTGATATAATGTAGTTGTATGTACATATGTAGTTGTTATTATTAACTACATTTCATAGATAAAGAAACTAAGTCTGAAGGAGGTTAAATTACTTGCCCAGAATCACATAGCTACTAAGTGTCTGAGGAAGGATTTGAACTCTGCAATTACTGACTCCAAATGTAGTGTTCTCTCCTGAAGCCATTTGTTGTTGTTCAGTTGTTTCAGTGGTATCCAAACCTTTGTGACCCCATTTGGGGTTTTCTTGGCAAAGATAGTGGAGTGGTTTGTCATTTCCTTTTCTAGTTCATTTTATAGATGAGGAAACTGAGGCAAGCATGATTAAGTGACTTGTCCTGAGTCACCCTGTTTGAACTCAGGAGGATGAATCTTCCTGACTCCAGGCACAGCATATTATGTACTGTGCCACCTAGCTGCCCTCAAGGCACGCAGTTGGCTTGAAAACTAACAAATGAACACATTAAAAATGAGCATAAAAGAGAAAATCTTGAAAAGTAAAGGAGAAAGAAATAAGCAAACAAAAATACTATAGAAATGATAAAACAAACTAAAAGTTCTTCAGAAAGACTAACAAAATTATAATCGTTTAGCTAAAAAAAAGGGAAGACAATGAAATTAAAATTAAAATTAGTTAGGTGATGTGATGACAAAGAATAAGTGAAAAGAATGATCAGATCTACCATACACAGGTGGTGACAAACTTAGAATACACAAGAAACAGAAGATTAATGAAATTATGAAATATCCAAATTAATGGAACCTTAACTAGAGATCTTACACAATCCAGTTTCAAGAAATGAAATTGAACTAGTTGGAAAAAAGACTACAAAAGAAAGAACCTTGAAGTTCAAATAGATTTACAATAGAATTCTTCCTTACTTCCCTCATCTCTTCTCTCCCTTTCTTTTTTCCACTTTCTCATTCTTTCTTTCCTTCCTCTCTTTCTTTGGTTCTTCCTTTCCTTCATTCCTTCTTTCCTTGCTTACTTCTTTATTTCTTTCTCACAGTATAACATTAATCTGTAATAAAATCCTTCAAAATATAGAAAGAGAATCACCTTCATATGATATGATAAAAAGAATACCCCTTTCCCTTAATGTGATTTCATATATTTTTAGAAATGATAGAAATATTAATGGCATTATAGTGATATTAGAAGCAAGAAGACAGGAAAAGGAGTAAGGCTATCTGTATTTACTGATGACATGATAGTTTACACAGAAAATCTTAGAAACTAAGAAAAATAATTGTGACACAATTGCTTCAGGCGAATAGCAGGAAACAAAACAGACATCCAAAGTCAATTAGGAATTGTAAAGCTACATCAAGAAATATAAAAAAAAATACTAAAGACGCATAATGATATAATTACAAAGTCCTTGTTTAAGAAATATAGAATGATAAATGACTGGGAAGATATTCAATACTCATAGACTTCCCTGAATTAATATATTTTGGTACAGTTGGTCTGCTACTTGATATCAATCAAAATTAACATATTTGGTAGGACCCACCCACCAGTCATAGAAATCATATCATCAGATTCTCTTTCTCCACACACACACACACACACACACACACACACACACACACACACACACACTCACACACTCACAGGTGCACCTGTAGAATTCCAATCTCAATATGCTTTTCAGATTTGCAAAATCATCAGCGATACTTGTGCTGTTCCCATCTGCTTCATTATTGGGTATTATTTCTGAAGTTTATATTAACTGAGCTTTTCAGTTAAAATCTGGTTCTACATATTTTTACCCTCAGATTTTAACAGATTTTCCTCTTTAGGGATTTTATTTCTCCCCTTATTTAAAATAACCTAGGCTTAAGAGTGAAATTTTTAGAGGAAGCTACCTGGTGCAGTGAAGAGACCAGCCCTAGAGTCAGGAGGACCTGAGTTCAGATCCAGGCTCAGATGCTTGACACACTTACTGTGTGACTTTGGGCAAGTTTCTTAACCCCAGTTGCCCTGACTTCTACCTTAAAAAAAAGAGTGAAGTTTTTTTTTTTTTAATAATTTATCTGCCCTGATAAGCAATGTGTTATTCTGTCACTTGGAACTGAGAGTATCCTTGACCAAAAATTGGTGTGAAGTCATTGCTTATAACTGGTGACATATTTCCAATTTTGTTATGAGACAGTATTGACACATATTAAAAGTATTCATATCATTTAATAATAATAATAATAATAATTAGAATATTCAATAATACTGAGAATAGCTAATATTTACATAGTATTCATTATGTGCCGATTATTACTTCATTTGGTCATCACAACAACTCTGGTAGGTAGGTGCTATCAAAGTCACTTGCCCAAATTCATACAAATAGCAAGTGTCTGAAGGTGGATGTGAACCTCCCACATTCCTGACTCCAGGCCTAGCACTGTATCCATTGTACCACCTAGCTGACTCATTGTGTGTGTGTGTGTGTGTGTGTGTGTGTGTGTGTGTGTTTCAGAAAGAGAAGGTGGAAAGTTGTATAAATGAAAGTAGAAATAAAAAGTCTTGGAGATAGGGAGAACTGGCTTCAGTTCTGTGCCATAAACATGGTCACAAAAATAGACAAAAATAAATCCTAATCCTATGTTACTATGATTATGACGCTTGACCTCAGTTTGCCCAGAAAATTTTTTAAGACCATAAAATATAGTCACTAATCTGCATCAATGGAACACGTTTTTATGCTGTGAAATTTCTTACAATGATAAATTCTTAGATTAAGAGAAAAAAACTTATGTGTTTTAATTATGGATTTCAATTTTTCATCATAGTTAGTAATTAAGAATTACTGAATGACATCCATGGCAGTAAAGTAATCATTTTAAAGAACAGAGAGATGAGGAAGATAAGATGCCTAGAAGAAAATAAAAAGACAGGTGAATTAAATCTAATTCAAGGAATAGCATGCATTAAAAAATGTATGGTACTGTAAGGATTCCAAGAAGTGATATATTTACTTTACATTTTTTGCTTATTCAATTCTGTTTCCTCATTATCCTTGACCACACCGGTCCCATACAGTGCTTCTTAAACTGTAGGGTCATGAAAAAATTAGCGACAGTAAAAAGTTTCTGAACTTGCAAGGACTAAAAATTAATTAAAAATCAAATGTGTAATGAATCTGAGGTGTTTCTAGCAGTCCTTGCCCCTCTGTAGCTTTGGTTCTGAACACACAACATGCCCACTTTGCATTTCATATGCCCTTAGGCCATGCAACACCAACAAAGGATGCTGTCTAAGAAGCTTTGCTTAGAGTAGATTCTCTTTTCTTAATGCAACTTAAGATATTAAATACAAACACATGCACATAGTCACTCACATGTACATATGTACACATGCACATACACACACACAGCAATTTGCTGCTAAGGATAAGTAAATGTAAAGTGCCATGCATAAACAGTTTTAGATTTCACTGTGAAATAAGTTATTATTTCTGATTTCTGCAGTCCTGTCCCATGCCTTTGCCAACATCACTAATGCTGTTACCTCCTTGTAATCTCTGAAGCAACCACTGATAATTCTCCCTGTTCTAAAAACTTAGTTTTAGGAAACAGTTATGAAACTCAATCATATAAAATTAGAGTATTCTATGCTACATAAGATACTTTTTAGCTCTGAATCTATGATTCTGTGTATTTGTAGTAGAAGAGGTTTAATGTGTTGCCTTTTCCAAAAAAAAAAAGATTCGCATTTTACCTTGAAAGAATCTAAAGGAATGTGTCTTTAACTATGTAATTTCAGACTTCAACAATTTGACTTGGAAATTGCATCTGGGGGAGTTTGAGAATATGTGCTAGTATCTCTTAAATTACTTGACATGGGTGTTTTTAGGTTATTTATGTTGTTCAATCATTTTAGTTGGTCTGACTTTTAGTAACCCCACTTGGAGGTTTTCTTGGCAAAAGATACTGGAGTGTTTTGTTATTTCCTTCTCTGGTTCATTTTGTAGATGAGGAAACTGAAGGAAACAGGCTTATAGGACTTTCCTAGGGTCACACATCTAGTAAATGTCCAAGGCCAGATTTGAATTCATGAAGATAAGTCCTCCTGATTCTAGATATAAAATGCTATCCACTCTGCCACCTAGGTGCCCCAGGTTATCCATAGGGTCATATTAATGATAAAAGTATAATAAAAATTTAATATTGACATTTTATAATTTATAGTATACCCCAAATTTACAGGTTTGATATATCTTGTTTATAAATGAAAAATAATAGCTTAAATGGCTACGGGTCAAAGGAAAGGTTAAAAACATCAAAAATGCTTAGAATGTTAACTTTATAAATCATGTCCTTAAAGAACATCAGTAGCCTAGAGATAGTAAAGTTGGAAAAAGAAAACAAGCAAACACAGAATATTCAGGCAATATAGAGAAAAGCAAGCAGAGCTTTATATATATGATGTAGGCATGCTATTGCTCAAGTCAATCAGGAAATCATTTGTTTGTAGGGACATTTTCCAGACCTCAAGCCATTCCCAGGCATACTTCCCATCTCTGTCCACAAGTTATTTTCCAGTGGTTATTTTGTTCTAGGTGATCTGCTCCACACAATTTATTTCCTCTTGCTTTTGCAGTATTTCCTGAAGGTATTACCCAGTAGTTTTCTCATACTCCTCATCTGACCTGCAAATATCTTACTCTAATACAGTTTTCCAGATGTCTTCATGACGCTTTTCTTTGCTTGGAAGGGAAAATTAAATAAAATGTGATTGTCAGATTAGGTGGGTCTTTCCCCCTTTTACTCTATTCAGAGTCAACTTGTGAATTCTGATGGATGATATTCTAGTGATGATGTAATCTTTAAAGAATAAAGTATAACAATTCCTAGTATAATCTCTATACAGAACCACTTATTGGTTGGAAAAATTCATTTCAAAAGGAATGTGATAATTTTTCATAGAATTTTAATTTACAAGCATTTGATTAAGTGTGGTTTTCTTCCTCTTGGAAGATTATTGTAGGGATATTGGTAGTGATACATTTACTTTTTTCAAACACTTTTGTAGAGTGTTTGTATTACTTAGGTAGGTCATGTGTATAAGTTATCTAAATGTGGCTTATAGGGGAAAATGAACAAATGTTTCTGGGATTTTGTCCAGTCTTTAGAAAGAAAGATTTTGATTCATTCCTGGATGGGACCAGGACAAGGAGCTTGCTAATCTTGCTATTCTTCTTTCCTCAAACAACAAGTACTGGCCAAAATATGTGTGAAAGATTGACTACATTCCCCTCCATCCTATTCTGCCTCCCACTTGTTCTATTCTCTACTTTGTCCCTGTCCCTTTAAAAAAGTTTGTGCTTCTAACAGCCCTCCCCCCACCAACCTGCCCTCCCCTTGACCACCCCCGCTCTCATCCCCTTTCCCCCTACTCTCCTACAGGGCAAGATACCCAATTTAGAGTGTATGCCATTCCCTCCCTAAACCAAATTCAATGAGAGTAAGGTTGATCCATTCCCTTTTGCCTTCCTGTTCCCTGTTCTTCCGTTCTGTTGTAACAGTTATCCTTGCCTCTTCTTTTTTATTTGCTTTTTTTTTTGGAAGGATGAAGGTAGGGTGACTGGAGTTAAGTGACTTGCCCAAGGTCACATGGCTAGTTTTGTGTTAAATGTCGGAGGCTGGATTTGAACTCAGGTCCTCTTGACTCCAGGGCCGTAGCTCTTATTCACTGTGCCACCTCCTTCCCTCTTCTATATGAGATAATATACCCCATTCTGTCTCTCCCCATCTCCTCTCATTACATTCCTCTCTCACCTCTCAATTTCACCTTTTAAATATCATCCCTTCCCATTCAATTGATCCTGTGCTCTCTATGTATACCTATAAACATATTCAAATTGTTTCTTCTTAGCTGCTTGTAATATTTTCTCCTTGATCTGGAAACTCCAACCCTGGTTATAATATTCCTAGGAGTTTTCTTTTGGGCATCTTCATCAAGAGGTGATTGACTTCTTTCAATTTCTATTTTGTCCTCTGGTTCTAAAATATCAAGGCAATTTTCCTTGAGAATTTCTTGAAGGATGATTTCTAGGTTCTCTTTTTGATCATGGCTTTCAGGTAATCCAATAATTTTTAAATTGTCTGTCCTGGATCTATTTTGCAGGTCAGTGTTTTTTTTTCCAGTGAGATATTTCACACTGCATTATATTTTTCCATTTGCTTGGATCTGTTTAATAGTGTCTTGATTTTTCATAAAGTCATTAGCTTCCATTTGCTCCAAGGAATTATTTTCTTCAGTGAGCTTTTGAAATTCTTTTTTCCATCTGTTATATTCTGCTTTTTAAGGCATTCTTCTCCTCTTTGGCTTTTTGAACCTCTTTTACCATTTGATTTAGTCTATTTTTAAGGTGTTATTTTCTTCAGTCATGTTGTTAACTCTCTTTTTATGGTTTTCTTGCATCATTCTCATTTCTCTTCCCAATTTTTCCTCCACTTCTTTTACTTGATTTTCCAAATCCTTCTTGAGCTCCTCCTGTAACCAGCTGGACCCACTCCTTCCTTCCCCCCTCCCTCCCTCAGATCTAGCAGAGATCCACTGACCTTTTACTTTTTCTTGGCATTTATGGGTTTTTAATTCTGAAAACCACCAAAGCTGCTGGTGATCCACACTAGCCATGTTACACTACTTTCTAATCAACCAAATGAAATCCATCATATCTCTTAAAGATCTATATGAAAGTTGACTGCATATCATTTCTGTCAGTTCTAATTCTAATCAATGAATAATAGAAGAAAAATTTCATTTATAGGCTACATTTTGTAAAATCTTCAAATTCTACTTCCTTTATTAAATGTACTCACTAGTCCTGTACAAAAAAAAAATAAATCCACCTACTATGCTTTGTGACCTCATTTGAAATGTTGATAAAACTATATGACACAATTAAGAAGCTGCAAATGATTTCTTTTTCCAAAAGGCAATTGCATTCCCTTCCCTTCTGTTCAACTGCCAATATTCTTTAATAATAAGATAAGGCTGTATTGATTCCTACTTTATATTGGGCATGTAGTGTCTTGACAGAGGAGACATTTACAATGCACAGCAGTTGTGTTTGAATATATTTAATGTAAAGCAAGGAAATCAATAGCATATAAACAATTTTTTTATTGTTCAGGCATTTCTGACTCTTCATCAGCCCATTTAGGGTTCTTGGTAAAGATACTGAAGTAGTTTGCCATTTCCTTCTCCAGTCCATTTTACAGATGTTGAAAGTGAAGCAAACAGGGTTATATGACTTGCCCAGTGTCACACAGCTACTGAGGCCACATTTGAACTCATGACAATGAGTATTTCTGATTCTAAGCCCAGTGTTCTATCCACTGTACCATCTAGCTATCCTAAGGGATTGTATAATTTGTTTTTAGTTGTAAAAGGAGGATGATGACGTCTGGGCTATAGAGTAGCAGAGGACTGTGAGGAGAAAAGTGTCTATATAGTTACAGTATGTTTGTGCTGTTGCTGATGCCAGACAACATTCTGATTCCAATTTGGGCTTTGCCATTACTTCCATATTTCTTGTTTCCTTTTAATTTTTTTAAGTTTAAGGAACAGTACTCCAACTTTTCAAAAATGAAAAATAAATATGTCGAAAGTTAAGCAGAAACCTTTATTTTTTTTTTGTTTTCTCTTTTCTCTTCTGATGGCTTAGTAGTCTTAATCTTTTTGTCCTTTGTCATATCCTTTCATTTGCAGTGATTCTTACCTTGTCATAATTATAGGCATTGAATAAATGTATCATTAAGGACAAAAGCCCTTAAGGATTCTGCACTTTGAGGAGAGTTGCAGAGAAGGCCTAGAGATCCAAGTTAAATGTAAATTTCTGCATTTTTTACAATTTCATAGGACTGAGAAGCGGAAAAAAAGTCATCGTTTTCTAGTTCTCTAGAGGGGGAGAAAACACTGGACTTCTAAGTACCAGGAAGCTGGGGAGCTTTCATCATAGTTTTTAATGTTTTAAGAACAAGAAATATGTGTAATCCATACTGGAAAAACTTTCTGAAAAAATAGAACTCATGAAATGTTTAAAAACTGTCTTATAGTTCTGGTTTAATATGTACATGTTTTCACATTGTCATTTACATTTTAAGACTGAAATATAAAATAAACACATTAATCTTACCCTGGAATTTTAGAACATAACAAATAGTTATACAATTGTAAAAAGGAAAATTATTTTATAGGCTCACAGAAACATAGATTTAGAAAGATGAGATGAGACCTTAGAAGTAATCTAGTCCAACCCTCTTAATTTATAGATCAGGGAACTGTCGTCTAGGGAGGTTAAGTGACTTGTTACTTGAATGAAACTGTAACAAACATAGAGTCAAAGAAAAGGAACTTGAGAAAAGTTGACAATCAGATGACACATAAAAATCTTGACAACATAATACATACCTCTTTCCTCCAATTGACATTAGAATAATAATTTCACTATTAAACTAAGCCCTCTGTACCACATCGGGGGAGGGACACTTTTATATACTCTGTGTTTTCAAAACACTTTCATATACATTATTTCATTTGAGCTTCACAGTAGCTTTCATAATGTAATAATTATTATCTTTACATAATGATGAAAAAATTGAGACTTAAATAGCATAGATAACCTCCTTAATATGTTTACTTATTTCTCAGCATAGGGAAAAATGAATAAATACAATGGGTGGTACCTGCAGGATTCATAGAGTTCTCAATATACTAGAACATTAGACTGAATTGGAGAAGGTAAAAATGGAATGGGTGTATGTGGGTATGTATATGCATACGTACCTGTATATGTACATGCACATGTGCATGTAGCTGTATACATATATACACATATATGCATGTATACATACATACACACATACACACATACATACATATACTTAATCAGTTTGTTTTCCCCCTTTGGTAGCATATGTTACATCTCATATATATCATATGCTATCAAAAGGAGGAAAAATAGGAGAGAGGAAAAATAAAATGGAAGAAAAATGAACTTTTTTTTTGTCTCTAAAAAGGTGAGGAGCTCTTCAACTAAGGCTGAAGGATACAAAATATATGAAGAAAAATCCAAACGTTTTTTTTTCTTTTTAAGGTCTTTAATTTTAGAATTTAGAGATTTAGAATTGTTGGAGAGTCAAAGAAAATACATTATGGTGAGTATCAATTCACTTGGGCATCGAAGAGCTGCTGAAGATTTTTTTGTGACACTTTGGGGTTTAAATCTCTAAGGGTTCACAGAAAAAAAAACCAACTTTAGATCACTAGGTCATTAATGTTAGTCAGCCTCCTATTTGGGGGTATGTGTGAAATCTTCACAGTATGTTTACCTCTTAGTGTCTGTGAAAAGTAAGGTTCTGGTTTGGTTTCCATTGTTCATCCTTTTCAACTCATGTAGTTCCTAATTTCAGCCAACTTCTTTTGGATATTCCAAGAATTGCCTTATTATTCTGTGCATCCATTGGACACTGAGTCTTCTGCTTCTTGCAAGCTAGGATGGTTTTCTAGAGGGACAATGCAGTTATTCAGAAATCTGTCCATGAAACCAAGCTTATTTTTTTTAAGCAACATTTCTTATCTCTCTGTGTCTCTTGTTCTGATCTCTCTAGTTTTCCAGACTCTATATAAGTCCTTTAGTTTAGGTGGCTAAACATTTGGCAAATGTTATAATAATGATCATATTCACATCTTATTAAAGGATTCACCTTTCCACAGTTTTGAGGAGCTTGGAAGAGGAAGTAAGGGCTTGATGAGCTGTTATGTAGAAGCTAAATTAAATTTGTTCTGCTTTGCCCAAAGTGAAATCTTACTCGTTTTAGCTCGTATTTCCTATGTTTTCTGTCCTGATGTGCCCTCCACATATTGCTCTTCACATAGAAAGGAAAAGTAAATGTCATTTAACAAAGTGTTCTCTGACCTCAAGTTGAAGAAAGGAGAATTTCAGCTTGATTTTAAAAGAAGAAAAAAAAATCCTAATAATTAGAGTTGTCCCAAAAAGTGGAATGAATTGTCTTAGTGGTGTTAGGCTTACTTTTCACTAGAGGCTTCGGAGGCTTCATGATCACTTCTTAGAGAAATTAGAATGGATGGCCTCTAGCAGACAGAAGTCCCTAAAATCACTACCAGCTGTAAAAGTATTTAGTACTATCATTGTCATAAGCCAAATCATGTTGGCAGGTATAGAAGACATTTGGGAATCACCAAAGATGTTTGAACAGCAGAATGATGCAATTAAATAGGTGCGTTGGGAAGAGGTAGGCAAGTGGATCAGGTATTTTGCCCATGACACATTGTGTTATCATTTGTGTGTTCTCCCTTTTAGATCTCAGGTTCCATGAGAACAAAGGCTGTGTCTTCTCTCAACTTTTAGCTTGCCTAGATTTAGTACAATACTTAACATGTTTGGTGAATTGAATTAAATTGAATTGGGGAAAAGATTCCATTAACAAAAGAAAAAAAGACTAAAATTTAACTCCTTGTCTTTTGCTGGAACTGCTTGAATACCTGCAGATAATATGGGTTTTAAAAATGACAACAGTGAGAAAGGGCAAATAAATTTTTTATTAATTAGGGTTGATGTTACAGAATACTCTTGACTGACATTTAACTTTCTTTTCTATATGAAGAACAATATGTGAAGGGCACATTTGTAGTGAAAGTATAGGAAATGTATGCTTAAACCCTTAGAGGTCACTTTGAGGTTGAAGAGAAATATTTGCTTATTGCTGAAACTCTTTTTTTTCTGTCAACTGGAGGGGATGAAATTCTCACAGCTAGGTCATTACCATGTATTGACCTCTCCCTCTCAAATTTTTCCCATTTGTGAACTTGTTAGAGGTTTGAAAGTTGTAGGAGCAATACTTAACCTCTCCACAGTCCCCAATTTCCCTCTTTTATTTAATTCATATATATTTTTCAAATTCTTATTGGCATTCCATTTGAAGTGCTTTAAGTACCAGAAAGTCACTAAGAAGAAGGCTGGAGGTTGGCATTGGATAAAAAGACAACCTTGAACTAATTTTTAAAGTCTGCAATTAACATGGATCACCGTGTGGCAAGTAAAAGTTTTAATGATAGACTGGCCCAGGCCTTGAGGTAAATTATGCATAATTATTCATAACTGCTATTTTTGGCTTGCCTGCTTTCGTCCTAGACCTTTGCCTGAGGAAACAATTTGAAATAATTAGTGTGTTAGTGCATTGACAATGATGAATGAATTGAATACTTCTTGTGCCAAATACAGATCTTGATAAGAAGCAGATAACTTTGGCAACTGTGGTATTTTTGTTGTTTAGATGCCTCAAAGTAGAAGCAGTCTCTTCATTTTCTTGGGCTAACCTATTTGAGTCGTTGTCCAGACATCTCTAGTCTTCTAGTTGTCATGATTTTTAAAAATGACAACTATATTTGTGCTGTTATAAACTCCTAAATCCTATTTCATTGTGTCTACTTTATTTACATTTGTAATTTGGGGGACTTGGGGTTGTGGTACTTTTAAGTTAATATTCTTATTGAAAACACATAGATGTTATTTTTTAATTGAGAATTGTTCAGAGCCTTCCATATTAAAGGCAAAATGTGTCTCAGAAAAATCTCATTAATGTACACCTGATTAATACTCTCAATATTAGAGTAATATAACTTCATTTCATCATATGCTGGGTTATTTCTATTCCATGGCAGAAACATAGAAGCCAACATATTTTTTCTCATATTTAACAATTTTCACAGGTTATATAATAGGCAATGTATTGCAATTGGTATCTGGAAATAAAGGGGATAAAACTGCAGAAAATATAAAGAAGCATCAGAGATCTGTCTTTCTAATTAATTGTCTCAGAAATTGTAGAAAGCCTCTTCCTTAATTAAGCAAATACCTTGAAACACAATAACTTCACATTTTTCAGTAGAACAGACAACAACAATTGCCTCTGTCATTCTTGGCTGGAAGCTTTGACAAGCAGCCAGCTAATCTTTGTTTTGGTGAAAAAGCCCCAGTCCATTACGTTCACCAGTGTGCAAAGGCAGGCTTCCTTCAGCTAGAAATGTCTCTGTGTCTTGACTGCAAAGTAATTTAAAAGAAATATTAAAATAACTTTTTTGATCGCTAGAAATCCCTTGGAATCATTGTTTTACTACTGAACTGTGTTCAGTCATAACCTTGCCATCTGTATCTCTGGATCATTTTTCTTTTGCTATCCAGAATCAGTATATTTGGGACTTCACATGGCTTTTAAGAAGCAGTGAATTTTATGCTAATGGTTTATGTGCATTTTCTATGCACTTTCAGTGAGGGGATGAGGTGCTTTGCTTTGTCTTGAGCTAAGCTTCTTGAACTTGGTAACTGGTCAGTCTTGTTACATAGCATTTAAAGATGAGAGGCTGAGCATTGTTATACATTCTTCCATATCATTGGCTTCTTTTGAACAATTCAATTTAGATTGTTCATAAACTGTATAGAACACATAGAACATTGTACCTTGGGACATAATTATCATGTGATCAAAAAATTCTGTGCTTTCTTGAAATTGCTTCACCAAAATATAGGGGAATAAATTCTGTTTGTTAATACAATACTCTTTGTTCTCCTCTGTTTCATCAACTATCAAGTAGTCTATACTGCAAAAATCTCACACATCTGGACAGCAAAACAACTTTATCAGGTATAGCAAAGCAAAGTTTTGTTGCTGTTGTTTGTTTGGATGTTAGTCAGTTTGTTTTTGTAAAGGCATATCACAGTCTGAATTCCAAACCACCAACCCTGAGATCAAAAGTCCAAGTGAGACATGTTTTGCAGGTTAGAGAAAGACAAATATCCCATATCTCTAAATGCATGGATATCAGTATGCTGTCAAGTGTTGGTACAGATTTACCTTTTTTCAAAGTATACATTAAAAATAATGATGGGACTTCATGTGAAGGATTTGATAAATCAAAAAAAATGTTCATGTTTTCTATGACTTCAAGCAGTGTCAACAGACAGGCGATGAAGTCTTTTTCTTAATGTAACTAATCATCATATATAAAGTCTGTCAGAATTGGATATGAGTTAGATTTGTTTCTCATTTAGTGCTATAATTTTAGAAGGTACAGAAATGAAAATTGCATTTGGTTACACAAATAAGGATCTTATTTTTTTTTACTGCATTCTCCCTCCCTCCCCCATACTTGACATTTATCTGGCAAATGATTTGTGTATTTGAAATAGATCCCATTTGGTATGTGTAAATCGTCAGGATGAAGATTATAAGCTCCGGCTTTAGGTCAGAAACTTCAAACACGTATTGCCCTGTCTCTCTTTCCTGATACACACACACACACACACACACACACACACACACACACACACGCATGCATGCACACAGCAGTATCCTGGTATGGCTAATTTTGAAACTTCCTTGACTTCTTTAAATTATGCTGTCCTTCAGCACTGTGGGACAGCATTTAGGAATATGGCCCTAGAGTGAAGAAGACCTTTGTTTACATCCCAAATCTGTATGGGTCTGGTCAAATCACAATTTCTTCATGATCCAGTGCTGACTCAATCCCAACCCTATCCTATCAATAAAGGTATATTGACATGGCTGGTGACAGGTAATATTTGTTTATATTACCTCATTTGATCATCACAACAGCTTTCTACGATAGAGAAGAAAGGAAAAGAAAAGAGGGAGGGGAGGGAAGGAGAGGGGAGAAATAGGGGTGAGAGAAGCTAGGTGACTTGTTCCAAAGCACACAGTTATTAAGAGTCTTAGGCAGCATAGGAACTCAAGTATTCCTGACTTCAAGTCCAACACTGTGTCAACTGTGCAACATAGCTGCTTATAATGAAACCTCCATTTATTTCAGATAGATACTCAAACATTTTTTTATCTTGTAGTCAGCATGAAGGAGTGAAAACAGATACCTGTACTTGGAAGAATGGAAAGTGATTGTTTGCTTTTTCCAACTCTCTTTTTCACCAGTGAAATCCTAATTGGTTTGTCTCAGACAGTAAAGGGAATCAAAATATTTATTAGTTTTAATTACATGTAAGAAGGTTCTCTTTAGCATCTTCATCTCATCTATCAAATGAAGAAGATGGGTTAGATGATATCTAAGGTCCTTTCTGGCCCACACCTTTATGATTCTCCTGTTATTTTTTTAAAGACATGTTCTTAGGTTAGGATAAATTAGCCTTATAGATCTTGGTATTTCACAACTTGCAAAAATTGCTTTTAAAGTATAATTGGGGATAGATTTTTTTAGTCACTGAAAGCTCACAAGTTGAGGAATTAACAGTTCCCTCTTATCTGAGTTTGTTGCAGTTAAAACCCTGGTGAGTTTTAGTTCATAACCTCTCATAGCATATTCATACTTGGAAAGAACTAATCAAATATCATTAATAAATACTAAAGACAGGTTAATCTTTCTAAGCCAGGACAAGGAATGTGGATATTCAATGAAGCAAATAGGGTATTTCTTTTTTTTCTTTATGATGATACCAATTGAATGCTTATGTTGAAATACTGATGCCATAAGGAGGTAGAAGTTGATTTTGAATATACCTGCTTCATATTCATCACATTTAGAGCTAATGGCCCTGTAGCCTAAGAGAGTGAAATAATTCATGTCGAACATGATACTGAGGGCCATTCACATGTCATTGGTTTGATGAGATCATGTGTACTTTAGGCCACAGCTATATGGTTCTTTTTATAAGTGGTCTTGTTTCACGCTATAACCATGATTTCAGACAGGACTAGGAGAGGATCTGTTCTTACAGTAGTTGAGCTTTACAAATTGTTTTAATGCTGTGTCTAAGGTATTATCGAAAACCTCCAGAAAGAGGTAGTTCAAAGAAAAAAAAAAGACCACCCATCTGATTTCAACAGAGCCATGTTTAAATGTGAGTCTTATTAGGGACTTACATGTCATCCATAGCATTTCCCTGGGGCATTGTTGTAAGTCTGCATATAATCTCTATACAGACAGAAGCCCTCTGTTAAAGAGGAAGAGATTTTAAATCTGTCTTCTATGGGATAGATGACGGTTGGTTCCTCCCCTTTGCTTCCCCCCTCTTTAAGACTACCCTCTCTACCCTCACAACCCCTTCCCCCTTCAAGTTTTAAGCTATCAATCCATTTGGTTAAATGTCCTTGGAAAGTGGGGTCATTAGCATATTGTTATAAATGCTAATGGTCTAACTGACACCAAGGATGGTTTTTTTTTTCTTCTTTTATGGTTGTTGTTGTTGTGAACATTCTGTGTCTAAATGGAGAAACTCTCCCCCATTCATATGATAGCTCTGGTCCTTCATTCACATGTCAGGAGCCCATTGTGTGGCTGAACCTTGTCAGACATTGCTACATATTTAGTGACAGCAGCTTGCAGTTGAGGACTGGGAAGAGGGGTGTTGGGAATAGGGGGAGATACTGGCATTGGCAGCCAGGTGGTAGCCAACTGACTGGTAACTGGCACACAATTTAGCCTAACTCAGCTGCACTGAGCTGCATAGTCAAGGCTATGCTACAAAAGAGTCACATGTGTCCTTAGGAAGCTTCATTAACTCCTTTGGATAAGGATATACTCCTCTGACATATTAATTAGTTGCTACGCTTTCTCCTACTCCACGTTAACCTTTGCATTGGTCAACTTACTTCAAATTATGGATAATAGTGAAGCTGTTAGAGGAATATTTATGCAAAGTAACTGAAACACCCTTTTTTTTCACTAAATGAAGAAGTGAATGTTTCATATTATTGGGACATAACTGGACATTTAATTTTATATTGGTTTTTAATATAATCAGTAAAGATTACAAGAGACAAAGAGGTTAAATGACAAGAGACCAAGTAGGTAAAATACATTCAGAAAGTGATAAAGATTCTATTTTTAACTACCCTAACAAATTAATCATTCTTTAATGGTGGGGTTGTGTGACATATCAAGTTTTTACTTTTGCTTCTGTCTTTCTAATGGAAAAAAGCAGAGAACACACAACTTTGAAGATGTCCATGGTATATGAGATGATAGGAAGACTCTGGGCAGATGATAAAGCCAAAATTCAATATTTCTCATTATTATTTTTATAAGTTTCATGATTTTCAGAATGACAAAGAAAACAAATGGTAAAAAATTCAAAGGGAATCAAAAAGTAAAATATTTGAAATGTAATCATTTACTGATACATTGTTGCTCTGGGGGGTGTATTTAATGGTGCAACATGTACATGCCATTGGCATACCATGAATAGGTACAGTATAGACTTATTATGGTAAGGCGTGAATCCAGCTATTTTGCTTTGTTTCTTTTTAAAATTAAAAAAGCTTTATTGAGTGGCATAGAGCTTGACATATGTTTTCTGAAGATGTAAATTGATTCAGAAAAGTGTAAAATTGAAAATATATTGTATGTGCATACTTGGGGTCAGTGGTAAATCTGCATTCATATAATCCCTCTTTTAACTTCTCCCAGCAGATTTGGGTCGGCTTGATAGAATAAATACAGGTTTCTGTTTGCCAGGGCTGGTGTATTTTAAATCTTCCAATTTTAGCTTAGCTATACATTTAAATAGAACAATAATTTTAAAGGGAAAAATTTAGAGAGAAACAAGTACAGCATTTTGCATTATTCTTATTATTGCTTTAAATTTTGAAAATTTAGTCAACCAAGCAAAACTGATGCTTTTAAAAGCAAGTTTTGCTGTATATTTAAATACATGAGTGGAGAATGTTTGTGTTCAAAATTTAGTAATGAACACAGCTTCTGCATACTTTGATGTCAGCATAATTACATTGTTCCCAGAAGGAGGTCTGTTGTATAATTCTTATTCAGGCTGCCTCTAAAATAAGCAAAGCACCATGATAATTCATTGGGACTTAAAGATATGCTGTTTAACTTAAAAATTGTTTAAAAATAATATATTGCTACCTGCCAGGAAAAATGGATACTTTTAAACTTCGGTTGTTTCTTGGAAGACATACAATGAAAGAGAGAGTAAACTCAAAAGCTACTGCAGAAAATAAAAATAAATAACATTTAAAAATAAATTTATCAGGGGTGGCTAGGTGGTGCAGTGAATAGATCACTGGCCTTGGAGTCTGGAGGACATGAGTTCAAATCTGGATTCAGACACTTGATAAACTTACTTGCCGTGTGACCTTGGGCAAGTCACTTAACCCCAATTGCCCAGCCTTCCACCCTCCAAAAAGCTAAAAAAAGAAAAGAAAAAAAAAAGATTTATGAGTACAGATACAGACTGTTACACTATAAGAGATTTAGTAGTTTACCAACTAGACAGTAAGAGTGAGTTTGTGTATGTTTCACATAATGTATTCAGGAGAAAATGAAAAGTTAATTTAATGATTAATAAAATTATTCATAGCCATTGAACAATTTTTGAGTACCTACTGTGTGTAGGCAATTGAATAGTAATTAATTTTATATAAGTATGATGTAATAAGTAAAGTATGACATTTTTGTTTTCACTTCCAATTTACATTTATGCTGCACAGGATATTTTAAAAGATAGACAAGGAAGTCATAAGCTCTTTCCTTAGTTTTCTTCTTAGTTTTCTGTATGACCCAAGGAACAGTTCATACAGTTAGATATAGTAATAAAATGAGAATAGTTATTTCTGCCTCAAATGTGTTAGGACTTTCTTTAAAAACATTAGTATCAAAGGTATTGTGTTAACAATTACCTCTATATCTCCTTTTCCTCCTCTTTCATTTCCTCATTTTCCCATTTCTTCTTTTGTTATTTTCTCCTCTTTATTTTCCTTTTTAAAAATTCCCCTCTTCTTTTTCTGATTCTTCTTTGTAATGGTAATTCATTTAAATTTGAAGACTCCTTTTTGTTATGTCAAATAAGCAGGTACTTAGCCCTTAATAACTAATCAAACCTTTGCAATAAGAGGCAGAGGGTGTGAATTCTGTCTCCTGTTGCTGACATACCAGGAAGAGTTTGGTTGAAACAGGAAGTCAAAGTGTGTATATAAGAAGAGCTTTGTGTGTATATAAGAAGAGCTCAAGAGAGAGATGGTCAGAATTAGAATTTTTTCTCCTGGTGGAGAACAGAAAGAGAGAGAGAGAGAGAAAGAGACAGAGAGAGACAGAGAGAGACAGAGACAGAGACAGAGAGAGACAGAGACAGAGACAGAGAGAGACAAAGACAGAGACAGCGAGACAGAGAGAGAGACAGAGAGATTCTCTCCCAGCATCTGGAAGCTAACTGAGAACTGAGTTAGAGTTTTCTTCTGACCAGAATCTGGTGAAGGCTAAAGTGGCTGCCAAGAAGGCCACCTGGAAGGCTGAGACTTCTTCCGGGTCCTAGGGCCAGCTGAACTGCTGGAGGACTGAAGAAGCATGACTAGGATGCTAATACTTTGTTTGTGGCTTGGTTGATCCTTAAGTTCCCAGGAACAGGAATTGTGAAGGTTTTACTATGTGCTGGACCCTGTAAACTTCAGTGTGTACCAGGAACTGCACGGAGGACTGGACAAGGACCTGGGAACTGACTGCCTCTGAATCCAGGTGATTGTTTGGTGAATTCAGGTAGTAGCTGGGACCGTGGAAGGGGATCCAGGGAATCTGAGAGACCACTCAAGTCAAGATGAAGAAAAGGTCTCTCCTTCAATATTAAATGCTGTGATGAAACTGAAGTTTACTAGAGAAGTAGGGGTGGGGGTTTTGTGTAATTTTCTAACGATTGTATTTAGTGATTAACAATACTTAGTGACTGATTGATAGATAAGTGACTGATTAAATTAACCTATGATTGTTCCATGAGTGGAAGACTGACTATTGTATTTTGAGATGACTGAATGACTGAGTAAGGAGACAAACCCCCTTAGGGACAGGAGACGATGGGGTTTTGTTCTTTGTTCTAAATATTGTGACCACTTCAGTGAAAACTATGTGGCCATTTTAATATTAAGCTGTTGTGAACACTACATTGTGATTTTCTGTGATAAGATGTAATGTTGTGAATATTACATTGTGATTTGTTGTGAATATTGTATTTTGATTTGCTATAAAATAAATATTGTTCACTATACTGTGTAATCAGAACCTTAAAAGCTGTTTAAAGTAACATTCTTTTGGGAAGCTGCCCATGCATGGCATTACACTCCTTTCCAAGAAAACAAGATTACTGTGGAACACATAGTGAATATATTTCCTTTAAGCAGATAGGGCCTATTTTGTAATTTTCATATGATTAGGATAGGTTCTCAGAAGTTTTGGATCTTGCTTCTGGAAACAAAATGTTGGAAGGCTTGACTGAACTGCAAGTGAGGTTCACTATACTAACTGATAGTATTATTAATCTGTGCTAAGTGGTGCATTGACTAGAGCACAGGCCCTGCAGTCAGGAAGACCTGAGTTCAAATCTGATCTCAGACACTTGACACACTTACTAGTTATGTGACCTTGGGCAAGTCACTTAACCCCAATTGCCCTGCCTTCGCCCATAGAAAAGAAGACAGTTGGTCAGATTATAAATAGCAGTGATACCAAATTGTTACCCAATGATAAATGATTGACCCAAGATGGTAAAGAGTAGATGTGAGAAAACAAATTTTGAGCCTGGTTTAGTAGTTCATGAGATAGAGGAAAAGGAACTGGACTGGAGGAGTTGTGTGGAAAAGAGGAAGTCACGGATATGAAAAGGTAGAACTGACAAAACTTGGCCAGTTGATTGGACATGAGTAATGAAAGAGAGTGAAGCATAAAGGGTCATTCCTATGCTGTACAACTGAGTGCCACTGGAAGAATCATCATTTCAATCATATGTTATGGGTAGACAAAGGGAAGTTTAATATGCCTATGGATTCTTATGCAAGTAGGCATTTGGGAGTGTGAGGTGGAAGGTCAGGAAAGAGATGAGGGCTGAATAAGCAGAGATTACCATAATGAAAATCTTGTTAGTTTTTTTAAATTTTATTTTAATTGTTTTTATTGACAAGATAATGAATCGAGAAACAAGCCTCACAGCATGAAATTTTGAGAAGTAAAAACAATTTTTAAAAGGATGAGCTACTTCCATATACTAATAGGAAACCTATAGATTAGAAAACCCTATGCATATAATATTGTTATAATAATTGATCTGAATATTTTAAAAATGGATTGTAGATATTGGAACAGAATAGCTTCTGAAGGAAAATACTGGTATTTTTTAATTGTTCAGATCAGTTGAGATATTTTCTGAACCTTTTATCATTTAAAAAAATCATTTTGACATGATCCAAACCTATACTTTTCTAAAATGAGTCATGAGTTAGAGTATTTAAAAATGATGTGTCCATAAGTCTACTTATCTCTATGGGGAAAAACTCATCATCTTAAATGGGAAATGTGTCAACATTTTCAAATATGATAAACAAGGGCCATTTCTAGTTTCTTCTTAGATTTTAAAAAAATCTATGGAATTATATGATATGAGGAAAAAGATGAAATGGTTGCCTATTACGTATGCCCCCTTTGCATTTCCACAGTGATAGTAGAGTGATTAAAAAGGCAAAAGTAGCTAAAAAATGCCATTTTTGTTAGTCTATAGACATTAATTTAACTAAGTATTCTTAAGTGAGATCTTTGTCTAGTGACCAAAGAGTTAATAACGTGTAAAGAACTGAGCCACATTCTTATTGCCATTCTTTCTATTTACAAATGTGTGTATTTGTGTATATATGTATAAATATGTCGATGCATATATATTTATATGCACACATATATATGTATAGACATATACATGCACATATATGTGTTTAGGTATATGTGAATATATACACACATACATATGCATACTAAATTGAAAAGTGGTGACAAAAGGAGTTGTCTTTACTGTGCACTCAAATATAACAGGAAATATCACATAAATAGCATACTCAGTTGCCTTTATTTATGTTTTGCTTGATGAAGACAAGAAAATAGGCCACCATAAAGATAAGGGCATCTATCAGAGGGACATCTGTATCTCCCTTTGGCTTTTCTTTCTCTGTCTCTGTCTTTGTCTCTCTGTCTTATCTCTTTCTGTCTTTCTGTCTCTGACACAAACATACACACACAAACTTAATAAATTTTCTAAGCTTCATTAATATATGCTTTAATGCTCAGAGCTAATATGAGCATGGGAAATGACAGTAAAAGCTATTTTGGAAAATATGATTTGAGATAAAACAAGGAAAAATACTAAAGCCTCTTTTTGTCTCTTCATAAGCCTCAGGCCTATAAGCTCTTTCATGAAAAGAATCATTAAGAAAGGAAAATATATTAAAATATATGAAACTGCTGCAGAATACCATCATTTCATAATTATTTGTTCTTATCAGATTTTCCAGGTAAATAATGAATTAAAAGAGAGATTAGATAAGACAGAATATGCAATTGCATCTCCAAATGGCTTGCTTTAAACTAAGTGTTGAATCAGAAAAATGGGAAATGGACAAAAGTAAAGACATTGTCATTCACTATTGCCAATTCTTAGAGAAAAACAAATAATCCTCTATTCACCCTAGTAAAAAGGGGACTGAAAAGATATCAGTAATTTCCTACCCAAGTACATTCACTGCATATAAAATATACCATCATATTTTTCTGAGTTTATTCCCACTCTTCCCAAAGACTCTGTGTGGGTAAAGATGCGGAGGAATCACATTTAGGCTTAAAAGTAGAATGGGCTAGTCTTAAAAAGTAACAAATGGGTTTAGTTTTTGCGTGATCATATTGTGTAAGTTGTGGAGAGTATTCTTACTATGTGATATTGTGATATAGTTCATGGAATTCTCAACTCAGAGTCAGAAGTTCCAGGCTAGAATCTATTAAGTGGCATAGTAGATAAAATGCAGGGCCTGGAGTTAGAAAGACCTGAGTTCAAATCTACTCAGACATGACAGTGTGTTGCTGGGCAAGCCCCTTAACCCTACAATTTCCTTAACTGTAGAATAGAGATAGGATAATCTTAGCATCTCCTGTCCTCTCTCTTTGTAACATACCCACCCAGGTCAGATGATGGATCCATCAAAGTGAAAACAGTAACAGCAGCAAGAAGAAGAAGGAATGAACCAGTATTCTATATTAATCTTAGGACTATTCAATTTTATTTTTAGGGATGCCACTCGGTATATTTATAAGATACAAGTTATATTATTCTTCCTTTGAGATCTCTTCTGGGAGAATAACTGAAATGAATTAATAAATATTAAAAACTGATTAGCTGTTGGGGTCAAATAACAAATCATGGCAGAATATGAACAGCTCTAAGTCATCAGCAACTGAAAAGAATGCTGATAATAAATCAATTATAACAATATGCACAAATCTTCCAAACTATTCTTTTGAACAAATTAATAATTTTAACTTGTCAATGAATTTTTTGTGTGTGATTACCCAATCCATGGTATTTTTGAAATTCTAGTTTATATTTTCTAATAATGCATTTCAACTTTTTTATTATTAGGTTAATTTAGATTTTAAATTTCAATTAATTTTCAGACAAGTATCTTTTAATTCCGAGCATGTATAGGATGTCAATCCTACTAGCGAGGAGTTCTGTGCAACGACTTCAAAATTTGCTTGTATTGGCTTCATGTGTGTCTTGGTGTGTATTGCTGCTGACAAGTGATTATTGAAATCTCTGGAGTTTGCTAGAGTGATGCCATGGATTGACATTTAGAACTCTG
>CM053600.1:52723802-52740522 GCA_028646575.1 Pseudocheirus occidentalis | reverse complement strand
TTTTCCATATGCTTAAAGATATCTTTAATTTCTGCTTCTGAAAATTGCCTGTTCATATCTTTTGCACATTGATCAGTTGGGGAATGACTTGCATTCTTATAAATTTTATTTAATTCCCTGTATATTTTAGAAATGAAGCCTTTATCAGAAACACTGGTTGTAAATATTCTTTCCCAATTTCCTAACTTTTTAAAAGGGAAGAAAACTATTGTTAAAAATCACATGGCAGGAATATTATCTTCAATTCCTGGTGAAATTCTAGAGTATATCATTAAAGAAATAGTTAGTGAATTTCTGGAATGGGAAGTGGTAATTATAAAGAGCCAGCATGGCTTGATCAAGAATAAGTCATGCCTGACCAACTTCATTTCCTTTACCTAACAGGGTTACCAAATTATTACATAGAAGAAATATTATGGCTATAGTTAAGTAAGAATTTTAACAAATCTTTTGATAAAGTATGTTACATTATTCTTATGGAGAAGAAAGAGAGATGTGGACAGGAAAATAATACAATTAGATTCAGAATGTTTAGATGGTCAGTTTCAAAGGGCAGTTAATAGTTCAATGTCAGTATGACAAGTCATGATCTTTCTGCCATCTCACAGTATATAGTCAATATGAAATTGTATTTACAGCACAGTATTCCACGTATTACCACATAATAGTTCTTAATCTTATGCTATTGAACTTTTTAAAGAATAACTCAAAGTAGTAAATGGTTTGCTCATCAAATCTGCAAGTGGCATAAACTTTTGAGAGACAGCTAATAAACAGAATCAATTGAGGTAGGATCCAAAAGTATCTTTATGCACTAGAGTATTGGACTGGATCTAATAAGATGAAAGTAGATCTAAATGTAAAATACCTTACACTTAGGTACAAAACAAAAATTATCTTCATAAGTGCAAGATAGGGAAGGCATAGTTACAATAGCAACTGTTCCAAACAAGTTCTAGGACTTTTAATGGGGCTGTCTAGTTCAATAAAACTTAACAGTTTGATGGAACAGCCTTAAAGGCTAAGGTGATCTTGAGTTGCCTTGAGAGACAAAGTTTACAGGAATAGGAAGGTACCTGTTATCACATATCAATAGGAATAGTGTCTTTAGTCATAGGCAACACAATTTAAGACCATGTTAAGCTTGAGAAAATACAGGGGAGGACAATGGTTAAAGGCCTTCAGTCCATGTCACATGAGAATCAGTTTAGGAATCTGGATTTTTTTCCTAGAGTAAAAAAGGAGGAGGCATGATGGCCCCAAAGAGCAGAACCATAGGCAGTGGGTGGAAATTTTAAAGGCAAGCTTAGGCTTGATGTCAGGAAGAACTTTAAGATCCTCAGGTAGATATTAGATGACCATTTGTTGAAGTGTACAATTGTGGGGAATCACAAGATGGCAGCTGAAGGCCTTTCCAGCTCTGAATTTCCATGAATTTGTGCTGTACAAGAAATATTTGAATAATATGAAAGTTCATGATGGATGAAAGTATAGATTCAAAAGTTACTCATATTCTTTTTTTTCAAACTGAAAAAACAAACATCTTTATTTCTAGAAATATACAAAAGAAATCCCCACCCCACCCCAGAAAAGATGCAATTCTCTCATTTCCCCATCTTCTTCCTCTTCTTAGACACCTCTGATATAAAGGACATTATTGCACCTTATTAAAACTTCACCAAGGTGTCCAGACAATGCCCCATCTATGTATTCTTCTGTATTTGCAAGTTGCATGTTCATGTAGCCATCCACAGATACCAGGTAACCTTTGTACTCCATTCCCCACTTAAGCTTCACCATCACTGGCTTCCCTGTCAGTCCATTCAGGAATGGTTTGGGGTTGAGGGGTAAACTCATGGTGACCACCGAAGAGTGCCACGGGCCAGCTGCCACCGCCAATTCTCCTGCACCCACGTGAAGCGATATGCCACCGCCCCTGCCTCCTCCTCCCTCTCACCGGCAGTCGTACAGAAGGCAGAGCCTCATATTCTTTTAAAAGGATACTTTCCCTTGAGGATCAATGGGAATAGAAGTATTTTTCTTATTTCTCTTTCTACAAAGACCAGTTTTGTTAATCTTTAGACATAGTGTAACATGTGGCTTTCTGGACTTTTCTACCAGAGTGGAAGAACCCTCAGTGAAGGAGTGCGCCTAAATGTTACTTTACATTCCACTAGAACTATAAAGTTCACAGGCATCACTACCTCCTGCCTTGGAAGGACATCATGTTATATTTAAGCATCAATGACCATACTACTCTCCAGGATGAATAGTCATATATTCTCTAATGTAGAGGCTGTCCAGGCAGTAATTATACATTCCTTGACTAATCTCTTACAGATGTCAAGGAAACATGAAGATAGAAAAATTCTGAGACTGAAGTATGGGGCAAAAAAGTGCCAGTACTAGGAGTGATATCTTCTCATTATTGATTGTTAAGAATTATAGAAAAGAAATGTTTTGACTATAGTCAATGAGATTGGTTGATTCCAGAGAGGCCACAGGGAAAATGATGTAGTGTATTTTTATGAAAAAAAAATCTGGGAAAAAAAAGAATTAATTTAGATTGTCAAGGGAAGAAGGAAAGGAAAATTCTGTGAAATGAGCAAAGGCGAAAAGAGAAGTCAGTGTAAAGCAGATATTCATTATAAGGAGTAGTATTTCATAATAAAGTGTTAACAATATAAATAGCTTGAATGAACTAAAGTTAACACTTGTTGGAGGTAATGTGTTACAATGAATAAAGAGTTAGCTCTGAATTTAAGAAAGCCTAGGTTCAAGTCTCATGTTTTACATTGTCTTTATGTCCCTAGGCAAATCACTTAAGCTCCTTCTACATTTTTGAAAAAGTATTTCAAGTATCAAAATTCAGGGATTATTTAAACTGCCTATCTGTTGAATGAATACTTTTATGTATTGTGGGTTTTGTTTTAAGATGCCACGCCCCAGGGGCCTTTCGTTCCATTTTAAAATTACATGAAGAAAGTATTACATCATTTAAGTTGTTTAGTGTACAATACAACAAAAATTACTGTTCTTCTTAGAAAAGTCACCTTACTTCCTTCACTATAAGGTCAAAGGTTTATGGCAACTTCTATTTTATTATTCCAACACTCAGGAAATGATTCCATCCCTCTTCTTTACCACTGTGCCTTAACCAACTAACCCAAGAGTTGAGTTTAAAATTTCAATGCCAATTCACTTCATCTGAGAGAGATTTTCCTTTAAAGTAAAATCCATATTTGATAGCTCAGTTTAAGGATTTTTTTCTTTAGAGAAAAAAACCGAAAAATAAATGACAAAGTTGTAGACTGGTAATCTTGGGTTCCTGAAGAGGAAACTGTTTTATCAGCTGCAGCACAAGGCCAGCAAACTTTAACCTCCCTTGGCCTTATAATGCCATTAAACTGCTGCTTTGAATACACTGTATTTTGCATTTAAAAGTAAAAGTTAACTTTAATATCCTGAATTTGGAAGAGCAAGCATGGGGTCTAATCAGCATCTGAACTAAAGAGCCCATTAATCCATAGATGTCTAACCAGAGTGCCTCTCACATGCCAGTTGGTAAATATAGACACCATGCACTAAAGGGAGTATGGTTTTATCTTTCTGCTTAGTGAATGGAATATAGACATCCTTGAAAACTGACAGAAACAGATTTCTGCCTTCATATTGAAGTGGAAAAGCTAAGGAAGAAATGATGATTAAATCGCTGAAAATTTACAATGATGCGGGCTACAACGAGTCTAATTTGCAGTTTGACCAGTATAAATTATTATTAAAAGGCAATGGAAAGAGTAACATTAAATTAAAATGAAATGAATGAAGTTATTACGCAGAAAACTGATTATTTCTTTTGATATACATTGATCTAGAAAACACCTATTTGTAAAAATAAATTATTAGATTATATATGTACCTTTAAATTGTATAATGATTGAATTTAATATCAATTTTAAAACTACATCAGGTTAAAACCTGTACTTGTAGACATTTAAATTATTTCATCTCCAAGTCTTAGTGTATTTACCTATACACCTACAGCCACACAGCATCCACAAAAATCATAGTGAAGTTTTAACTTTTAATAAAAGACATCTTATACCTACACACACATACACACACACACACACATACACAGATGTGCATATGTGTGTGTCCTGTTCTAAAACATTGATTACATGCTGTGACAAGCTCAGAAATGAAAACACTACACACATAAGAGATTTTTTCACCAAACCGCAGCTCTCAGAAGAAATGAAATCCTGCTGGGAGTGTGTATCTACAAGTGTGACTTTGTCTGACTTTGTACCGTGTGTTTGTGACCGTGTGGGGTAATAGAGTAAAATATACAGTCTTAAAACAAGGATTTCATTGTCTTGAGAATTTTTTTAATTGATGACAAATTATACTCTTAGAGGTTAAAAGTATCAACAACACTGAAACATGAAGCTTATTTACTACTGGCTCAAAGGCTGTCTAGCTCTGGTTAGCTCTATGGTTTCCTATCCTGCCCCATCAGTGACCTCCACCCAGAGAGAGAGGAGCCACCAGTCTAGGAGGAAAGGGTGTTCCGTATTTATGCTTTGTTAATATCCTTGGGCTTGCTCTGAGCAAAGGTTAGTAGACAGTCACTATCGATCAAATTATTTTTGGTTTTGATAAGAAATATTTGCTTTGGGAGCTTAATACAAAAACTAAACCACAACAGCATGACTCCTTCACTCTTGGCCCCTTCTTAAAAGTTGTACTGCTTTAACTGGCTCATTCACCCTCCCCTGGAATCTGAAGAAATAATACTGGAGAATGGAACCACAGTAGGTAAAACACGCAATACAAGATAGTATGTAGCACCTCTGAAAACAGAAGCTTAGTCAAATTCTTGTTTCTCAATTCTCACTTGAATCCTTGACAAAAAGTACAAAGGAAACATGAGTGAGAGAATTCACCCCTACAAACATTAGTATATGACATTTCTAAAAGTTATAACAAAATACCCATGAATATAAGCATATGTAAATGCATGCATAAATATAATACATATAGCATATTGAATATATACATAGGTACACATGTAATGCATATGAGCAAATTTGTTCAGTTGTTTCAGTCATACCTGACTCTTCATAATCTCATTTGGAGTTTCATTGACAAAGATATCAGAGTGGTTTGCCATTGCCTCTGCCAGCTCATTTTAGAAATGAGGAAACTGAGGCAAATAAGGTTAAATGACTTAGAGTCACACAGGTAGTGTCTGAGGACAGACTTTAACTCAGGAAGATGCGTCTTCCTGACTTCAGTTCTGGCACACTATCCATTGCTCCACCTAATTGTAGACTTGCATATTTTATACAGACATGCATATTTATACATATTTATACATGCAAGGTGTGGGATATCCTCTGCTTTCTCTTCCCTTCTGGCCGGTCAATCAGAAATCTCCAAGCCTTTCCTTAGTGGAGTGGTTGTGGCAATTGCCCTTTTTCCTCCCTGGGAGAAGTGGAAAACTACAAGTATTTGGCCTGTGAAAGAACTTGTATGGGTTTAAGTTTGCCTGTTAGGTTTTATTTCTTTGTCTGACTGTAGCTGACCTTGAATCAATTGTGAGATGATTATTTTCAGGTTTGGAGGCAGGGTCTTCATCTAGATCAATGGTTCTCAACCTTCATAATGCTGTGATCCTTTAATACTCATATGTGGATGTATCTGCATGTTGGCCGACCCACCTGGAGACTGACACAGGAGCAGAGTCTCAGTTCCTAAGACCACCAGAAATGTGTTTTCCAATGGTCTTAGGCAACCCTATTTGATCTCCCAAAGGGGCCGCGACCCACAGGTTGAGAACCACTGAGTTAGGGGTGTATGGTGCCCTCTTTATATTGAATATAGCTTCTCAGGAGGAGACCAGAGGATGAACTCAACTTTTGGCATGAAACATGAAGCTAAAAGGGAATTGTTTGTAAAGAGTCAGGTGAGAGCCAAATTAGAGAAGTAGAAGATAAATTTAAATCTACAGTGACCAAACTGGAAAAAATCTCACTAAAGACAACAAATCCTTAAAAAATAAAACTTGTGAACTGGGAGGGAAGGTTCAAAATCTAACTGGAGAAAATACCTCCCTAAGAAAGGAGCTTCAAAAACTGAGGAAAATAAATCACTAAATATTAGAATCAGTCAAATCAAAGCCAAGGACTCTATGATGCATCAAGAGTCAGTCAAGTAAAACATGAAGATTGAAAAATCAGAAAAAAGTGTAAAATATATCACTGGAAAAACAACTGACTTGGAGAACAGATCCAGGAGAGATAATCTCAGAATGATTGGTCTACTCAAAGCCTATGATGAAACATCCTCCAATAGATGGTCAAAGAAAACTGTGCTGAAGTCCTAGAATCAGAGGGTGAAATAGTTATAGAAAGAATTCACCAGACTCCTCCTGAAAGAGATCCCAAATTGAAAACGCCAAGAAGTGTAGTATCCAAATTACAGAATTACAAGGTCAAGGAGAAAATACTGTAAGCAACCAAAAAGAAACAATTCCAATATCATGGATCTACAGTCAGAATTACAGAGGACCTAGCAGCTTCTATATCAAAAGATAAGAAGGATTCGAATATGATATTTTGAAAGGCAAAAGAGCTATGACTGTAACCAAGGATCAACTACCCAGCAAAACTGACAATAAACTTTTAGTCAAGGAGATGGTCATTTAATGAAAGAAGAGATTTCCAGACTTTCCTGATGAAAAAGCCAGAGTTCAATGGAAAATTTGATCTCCAATTACAAGACTCAGGAAAGATGTAAAAAGATAAACAAGGAAAACACACATGCGCACACACACACACACACACACACACACACACACATACACACACGCACGCACATAACTTGGGATTCCAAAAGAGTAAACTGTTTACTTCCCTATATGAGAAGCTGATTCCTGTTCATACTGAAATTTATATGATTATCATGACCTTTAAAAGGGAAATACATAGAGGGAGGACATGGGTATAAATGAACTAATCATATGATTAAAAAAAACTTATTAAAGAGTTCAAAAGACAGTAATGGGAGAAAAAGAGAGGATGAGGCAGAAAAAGGTAAAGAGTGCAAAACAAAGAGGCATAAAGATATACAATAGTAGAGGGGAAGGAGGGAGGAGATGAACATCATATGAACTTTATTCTCATTGATTCTGGTTCAAAGACAGATCAACATAATCAGTTAAGTTTAAGATTCTAATGTGGAAAAACACAAAACTCATAATAGATGGAAAGGAGGGAGAGAGAGGAGCATCATATGAAACTTATTCTCCTTGCGAAAGGGGTCAAAGAGGGAATAACATACCCCACTAAGTATAAAAATCCATTGCGCCCTATGGGCAGTAGGAGGGATGAGGGGGAGATAATAAGGTGGGAGTGGTTAGAAGGGAGGGAAATAGTAGCGAAGGGAAAAGGTAGGTTAAGGGGGGGTCATAGGGAGGGAATACTGAGAGAGGCAGTGGTCAAAAGGAAAACTCGAAGAGGAGAAGGGAGAAGGAAGAAACAAAAACATAAACAAGGGAGGGAACAGGATGGAAGGAAAGACACAGATAATAATCATAACTGTGAATGTAAATGGGATGAACTCTCCCATAAAACAGAGGTAGATAACAGAATGGATTATAAACCATAATCCTACAATATGCTGTCTACAAAAAAAAACATTTGAAATGAGAGGATATGCACAGAGTAAAGGTAAAAGGCTGGAGTAGAATATATTATGCTTCAGCTAAAATAAAAAAAACAGGGGTAGCAATCTTTATCTCAGATAAAGCAAAAATAGATCTAATTAAAAGAGATAAGGAAGGAAATTACATCCTGCTAAAAGGCACCATCAAAAATGAAGCAATATCATTACTTAACATATATGCACCAAGTAGTATAGCATCCAAATTACTAGAGGAGAAGTTAAGGGAATTAGAGGAAGAAACAGATAGCAAAACTATGTTAGTGGTGGATCTCAATCTCCCCCTCTCTGAACTTGATAAATCCAACCTCAAAATAAAGAAGAAAGAAGTTAAGGAGGCGAATAGAATTTTAGAGAGGCTAGATATGATAGATGTCTAGAGAAAAGTAAATGAGGATAAAAAGGAATATACCGTCTTCTCAGTGGCATATAGCACATACACAAAAATCAACCATGTACTAGGGCACAGAAACCTTACAATTCAGTGCAGAAAGGCAGTAATATTAAATGCATCCTTCTAAGACCATGTTGCAATTAAAAATATATTCAATTAAGAGCCATGGAAGATAGAACTAAAACTAGTTGGAAACTAAATAATTTAATCCTAAAGAATGAGTGGGTCACACAAGAAATTATAGAAATGATCAGCAACTTCATTCAATAGAATGATAATAATGAGACAACATGCCAAAACTTTTGGGATACAACAAAGGCAGTTCTTAGGGGAAGTTTTATTTTCCTGAGTGCATAAATGAAAAAAATTAGAGAAAATGGAGTTCAATGTATTGGGAATGGAATTGAAAAAGTTAGAAAAAGAACAAATTGAAAATCTCCAATCAAAGAATAAAGTAGAAATAATGAAAACCAAAGGAGAGATTGAAAAAATTGAAATTAAGAAAACTATTGAATTAATATATAAAACTTGGAGCTGGTTTTTATGAAGAAACCAATAAAATTGACAGACCTTTAGTCAGCATGATAAAAGAAAAGAAAGAAGACAATCAAATTATGAGTATCCAAAATGAAAACAGTGAATTCACCTCCAATGAAGAGGTAATAAAAAAATAGTTAGGAATTATTTTGCCCAGTTGTATGCAAATAAATGTGACAATCTTAGTGAAATGGATGAATATTTACAAAAATATAAGTTGCCCAGATTAACAGAAGAGGAAGTAAATTACTTAAATACCCCACCTCAGAAAAAGAAAATGAACAAGCCAACAAAATATTCCCTAGGAAAAAGTCTCCAGGACCAAATGGATTTATTAGCTAATTCTATCAAACATTTAAAGAAGAATTAATTCCAATATTCTACAAACTATTTGGGAAAATTAGTGAAATAGTCCTGCCAAATTCTTTTTATGACACAAATATGGTACTGATACCTAAATCAGGGAGGCAAAACAGAGAAAGAAAACTATAGACCCATTTCCCTCATGATTACAGCTGCAAAAAATTCTAAATGAAATATTAGCAAAAAGACTAAAGCAATTTATCACAAGAATAATACATTTTGATAAGGTAGGATTTATTCCAGGAATGCAAGGATGGTTTAATATTAGAAAAAACATCAGTATAGTTATTCATATCAACAATAAAACTGTCTGAAACCACATGATTATCTCAATAGGTGCAGAAAAGGCTTTTGACAAAATGCAGCATCCATTCCTATTAAAAACATTAGAAAGTATAGGAATAAATGGAGTCTTCTTAAAATAACAGGCAGCATCTATTTAAAGCCACCAACAAATGTTATATGTGATGGGGATAAACTAGAAGCATTTCCAATAAGAGTGAAACAAGGCTGTTCACTATCACCTCTGTTATTCAATCTGATACAAGAAATGTTAGAAGCAATTAGAGAAGAAAAAGAAATAAAAGGAATCAAATTAGGCAAAGGGGAGACTAAGCCATCACTCTTTGCAGATTATATGATGATATTCCTAGAGAATTCTAGAGAATCAAGTAAAAAAAAACCTACTTGAGACGATAAATAAATTTGGCAAAGTTGTAGCATATAAAATAAAGCCATATAAATCCTCGGCATTCCTGTATATTTCTAACAAAATCCAATAGCAAGAAATAGAAAGAGAAATCCCATTTAAAGTTACTATAGACCTTATAAAACATTTGGGAATCAACCTGCCAAACAAACCCAGGACCTAGATGAACACAAGTACAAAATACTTTTCACACAAATAAAGTCAGATCTAACTAACTGGGAAAACATCAATTGGTTGTGACTTGGTCTGGCTAATATAATAAAAAATAACAATTTTACCTAAATTAAATTACATATTTAGTGCCATACCAATCAATCTACCAAACAATTACTTTAAAGAGCTAGAAATATAGTAAAAAAAATCATTTGGAAGAACAAAAGATCCAGAATATCAAGGGAATCAATGAAAAGAAATGCTAGGGAAGGTGGCCTAGCCATACCAGATTTCAATCTGTATTATAAAGCATCAGTCATCAACACTACTTGGTACTGCCTGAGGAATAGAGTAGTGGATCAGTGGAATAGATTAGGTACAGGAGACACAGCAGTTAATGACTATAGTAATCTACTGTTTGATAAACCAAAAGACTTCAGTTTGGGGGATAAGAACTCACCATTTGACAAAAACTGCTAAGAAAACTGGAATATAGCACGGCAGAAAGTGGGCATAGACCATTATCTAACACCATATACCAAAATCCAGTCTAAATGGTTTCATGCTCTAGGTATAAAGACTGATACTGTAAGCAATGTGGGAAAGCAAGGAATAATCTACCTGTCAGATTTATGGAGAAGGGAAGATTTTATGACCAAACAAGAATTACAGAGCACTATATAATGCCAAATAGATGATTTTGATTACATTAAATTGAAATGTTTCTGTACAAAGCCAATGTAACCAAGATTAAGAGGGAAGTGGAAAATTGGGAAAGAATTTTTACAACCAATGTCTCTGATAAAAGCCTCATTTCCAAAATATACAGAGAACTGAGTCAAATCTGTAAGAATACAAGTTGTTCTCTAGTTGATAAATGGTCAAAGATATGAACAGGTAGTTTTCAGAGGAAGACATTAAAGAGATCTATAAGCATATGAAACAATGCTCTAAATCACTATTGATTAGAGAAATGCAAATCAAAACAGCTCTAAGGTACCAGATGTCACCAGTCAGATTGGCTAAGATGACAAAACAGGAAAATGACAAATGCTGGAGAGGATGTGGAAAATTTGGGACACTAATGCATCCTTGATGAAGTTGTGAACTGATCCAACAGTTCTGGAGAGCAATCTGGAAATATGCTAAAGAGTATAAAAAATTTCATACCCTCTGACCCAGCAACATCACTTCTAGTGTTGCATCCCAGATTATAGATAGGGGAGGAAGACCCATATATGCACAAAAATATTTATAGTAGCTCTTTTTGTGGTGGTAAAGAACTGGAAATTAAGGGAATGCCCATCAATAGGGAAATTTCTAAACAAGTTGCAGTATATGAATGTAATGGAATACTATTGTGCTATAAGAAATGAGGAGCACATGAACTTCGTTTATACCTGGAGAGGTTTATAGGAACTGATAATGAGTGAGAGGAGCAGAACCAGGAGAAATCTGTATGCAATTACAGCCACAACATATGAATGACAACCAGCTTTGATAAACTGGACCCTTCTCAGCAACACAGTGTTATAAGACAACTCCAAGAGACTCATGATGGAGAGAGATGTCTATATTCAGAGAATGAACTAGAATGAACAGTGTTTGAATACAGACTGAAGCAAAGTGCCTGTTCTCTTTCTTTTTCTTCATTTGTTTTGTTTCCTCTTTCCCATTTTTCATTCCATCCATTACAATCCTTCTTTATAACCTGACTAATGTCTAATGTGAAAGTATTTGCAAATCCTATACTTCTATATATATAGCATGCCACTATGGGGGAGTGGGGGGGGAAGGGAAGGAGAGGAGAAGAAGAAGGAGAAAATTTTAAATTCAAGGGATTGTGGAACTTAACCTTGTAAACTAAAAGTAAACAAACAAATTAATAAGGACAAAAAACAAGATGCTGGAGTTGCTTGTCAATTCCTTTTCCAATGGATTAAGGCAAACAGAGGTTAATTGACTTTCCCAGGCTTGACAGACCTTTGAACTCAGGTCTTCCTGACTCCAGACCCAGTGCTCTTTTCATTGAGCCACACCTAACTACTTTCTTTGGAGGACAAGGTTCTCCAGGATAAACCCAGTCTGTATGAAGATGTTCAGAGATGGACCCCTGAGCACAGAATGAGGAGACACTGTGCCCCAGAAAGTGTGAACACGTTCACATACACATATGCCTCTAACAGTTTAGTATAAAGATTTCTGTGCCCATTCAACTTTAAGAAGTTTAGCCTTGTAACATGAATTATACAAAAATGAGATAAATGAATTTTGATTGAACGATATTAAAAAAACACACACTTGTCCATGAAGGAAAACTTTCCATCTTAAAAAGGATAAGAAAGGGGGTGGCTAGGTGGTTCAGTGGCTCAGTGAATAGAGCACCAGCCCTGGAGTCAGGAGTACCTGAGTTCAAATCTCCCTCCAGATACTTAATACTTCCTAGCCATGTTACTTTGGGCAAGTCACTTAACCCCAATTGCCCTGCCTTCCCACTCCGAAAAGCAAAAAAACCCAAAAGGATAGGAAATTTGTATTACTTCTTTCTTGCTTAACCTGTCCATGACTACCATAAATTTTCATAGAATAAAAGAAGGAACCATTTATCTGATCTAGCAAAAGTGTAATTCTTACAAGATCAGCTTCTGAAGAAAAGATAACAAGATGACAAAACAGAGATGTTCTGAATCTTCACACTTCTTTCCCTATGAAAGTATAAAAATCATTAAAGCTTTCTAAAACACACAAAAACAACTGGCATGTAATCTGTCTTCAACTCTAAATTTTATAAATAACATGTCACCAACACTGTCAAATATTTAACTCATTACTCCCATAGGTTCATTATTCTACTAGGTCTAAACAGTTCAGAATAAAAATTCTTTTTAAAAAGGTTATTAAATCTTATTTTAAAATTATACTGGCATTTGTCTCAACTCTTTTCTTAATTTTAATCCCTTCATCAACTTTCAAAAGTGACTCTGTCTGAAAGCTTTGCATTATTCACAAATTTCTGCATGTAAAAATACCTCTTCTTGCTAGAAGCCCATATTTACAAGAATTAAAATAAGTATACATATTATACACATATACACACACACACATCTAAGAGACAGAGAGAGAATGAGACAAATATAGGTGATCTATAACCTAAGAATTGGCTTTGGAGTTTAGAAGACAGATTCAACTCTGGCCTCAAACACACACTAGCTGTGTGATCCTGAGCAAATGTCTTAACTTCTAAGCACCCCCAGACAATTCTTTATCTCTGTAAATTACAAATAATTTGGTGACCTTGCTTGCTTGTTGTTATTTTCCTTTAACTGACAATATGCCAGGTCAACACACATACATAAACACACACATTCAATCAACTAAAGTAGATGAACTCAGATTATTTTAACTTTACATTTCTACTCAAGTGGGAAAAAAAAAACATCTTTCAAAAATAACTTAATCCAACCACCTTATTTTAGGAATGAGAAAGCTAAGACACAAAATGGTTAAGAGACTTGCCCAAGGTAGCTCTGCTAGTTTCTGGCAGAATGGTGAAGAGGTTTGGGAGTGGTGGGTGTCTGAGGGATGTCATATGAATCCTGAGTGGGTTCTTGTCTGGAAAGAATTTCGTCAGACCCAAGCTGTCTTTTGGCAAAGTTTCAAAGTTTATTGTTATGCTGACTTAGCAACAGGCAGAAGAAACAGAGGGACCTGTAAAGTGCAGGGATCTAAGGTAGAGTTATAAAGTTTCATGCTCTGCAGCGGGCAGTAAAAGGTTAAGGAAACCTACAAAGAGCTGGGGCTTGAGGAGCAGTTTTTATAACCATAAAGCTGTTATTCAAAAGCTAATTATGCTAACTAGGTGGGTAAGGGTGGAGTTTGGTAGGTGTTAAGGAGGAGTTTAGGAGTGGTCAGTACTTAAAGAGACATGCACTTTTTATATCAACTGCACATGCTGATTGCCCATAATTCACTGGGCAATCCCCCTAAAGGGGACTATCCAGAGGTGTGGTTTTTTGATCAAAACACCACTATGTTACTTTTGGTCAAGGATGAATGAGATATGTCCCATATGGCTGTTGGGAGGATAGACTTGATTGTTTCCATGTCTGAGAACTAGACTGATTAGGGATTCAGGAGGTACCATATTGAGACAGAATTATCTGTCTGATAATGTTCAAGGCTTTTAGGTGCAGCTGGCCACTTAGAACAAAGAGGCTACGCATTTCTCTAAGGGTTTGTTTATAGAATACTATTGTAGGCTTGTTTCTAGGCAGACTTGTTACTTTTAGGCTGGAGAAAGGGGAGAGGAAAAGTTAATGCCTTTATAGTGGGGGGAAAAGTATGATTTTACAACTTAATTGCACAAGCTTGTTACAGACTGATGTTACATACATAGGTACTAAACACAAGTGAGATTTTACAAACTGAGATTACAGACAAAAGCATCCCAGATCACATCATTGGGAACTAAAAAAACAACTCTCCTGACTTTTTAAAAATGTTCTTTGCATACATCATTTGTTATTTTTCCGTTAACAACCGCAAGTAAATTATCATGAGGGTGAATACTAGATTTAATTTTACACAATAGTTTCCTTTTTTCTAGAAACTGAATTGCTAAAAAACAAATCATTAATTTGTATGATTATGTTTGTATCAGTACAGAAGCAGGCACATATTTAGGAGGGCTAAAAGCTGATTTGTATGCAAAGCAAAGAGGAGATAAGCAAAATGAGGGAAAGGACTGGAAAAGATAAGAGTCAATGAAAAACAAATAAAAAGATAAACACAACAGGGATAGCATTATACACAGGATGACAACTTCAACATATTCTAAGTGTAATTTAATGCCTATCCAAGTAACAGTCAGTAAGTCTAACCCACTTCAACTATTTTATCTAAATTATTGAAATTTTTCCCATTGGCCAGTGCCCCTTTATTGAAAATGTTCATCTAAAAGCCGATTTATAAGTAGAAGCATTAAGACTTAATGAAACCTGAAACAGAGAGTGGAAGACAACTAACACTAAAAAGCACAATATATTGCATGTCATTATTTGATGCTTTTTACTAAAATTTTGCCAAGATTGAAAGAATAGCAGAGGTAAATGAGAAAAGTCAGGTGCTGTAATGGTAATGGAATTTAAAGATGCCCCTGTATTGGCTGGGTTTTCTGGTTCAGTGTTGAAACCCAGAGCTTATGAATCCCACTTGTGGGAGGGACTTGTTGACTTAAAGAGAGAGGGCTGAATCCGGAGGAGCCGGTGCCCTGGATTTAGAGAGAGCAGAGAGAAGGCCCAAGCAGAGAAGGCCAGAAGAATTTGGGGGAGCAGAAAGAGAGACGAGAATTGCCAGGGGCCAGAGTTGCTGATCATATGGATATAAGGGTGCCCCGAAGATTGAGTTGCTCTTTCAGTGATTTATCCTCTAGAGGCACCCTTTTAAAATACGGAGTGCCCTAAAGCTTGCAGTGCTCATTCCCTGATGTTCTAAAGTCTCCCCTTATCTTGAAATACCACAAAACTTCACCTTATCCTAAAATTCTTTGTCTCCTCCTGTCCTATGTAATAAATTCCTTTTCCTCAGCCTGTATCCCTATCTTGTAAGACTTATCTTGACCTTAAAATTCATCTTATCCTAAAATTTCTTGTCTCCTTCCATCCTGTCATAAACATTCCCTTGCCCCCCTTATCTTGTGTTATTTGTTGCCCTCATCCCATGTCCTTGCAAGATTTATCTTTTCCCCAAATCCCCAACTCCCTTTAGAAATCCTAAAAAAAAAACCAAAAACCAAAAAAAAAACCTTGCATCACCATCCTATAGACTGTATAGTTTTCTGGCTATATAAGTCTGGTCCTCCTCCTATATCATTGTCTTTGTTTAGCTTCTTGTTAAGTCTTACACCTGGATTAATAAAGATCCCTTTGGCTAATTAGAAGGTGTGATTGAAAGGAAGCAGTATCATGGAGGCAGAGAGAAAGGGGAGAATTACCAGGGGCCAGAGATGCTGAGAGAAAGAGACTGCTTAGAGAACTTTGAGAACTGCCACCCAGAGCTGCTGAGGACTGAGGGCCAGTATTTTGTCTGTGTTTTGATGTTGTTTTGCCGGATTCATCTGCTGGTGAAGGACAGTGCTGTTGTTGCAGGGGCCTTAGAAACTTGCTGTTGGTTCAGAAGCCCCGAAGAAGGACTTTATTGTTGTATATGTACAGAAATCCTGGAAGAGGGCCTTGTTCATGTTTTCAGGGGTTCTGGGACTGTTCTGCAAGCAGAGAGCAGATTGATGAGGGTACATTGTGGCTTTATTAAGCTTCCTCTCCCCAGGAATAGAGATTGCTGAGAACTTGTCTCTTATCAAAATGAAGACAAGACCTCTCCATGGGTATTAAATGCTGTGATGATATCTTAACTTTGTAGCAGCTTAAGGGTGGATGGCCTTTTGTGCTCTCCACTGCCTGTTTTGAGAAAAGTCCTTGGTGTTAATGGATGGTATTGTAATTCAGTTGTGATCCACTGGGACTTTTTGTGCTCTGTGACTGACCAAATTAATGTACTTTGTTTATGACTGGAAACTAATCTCCATTTGAGAAGAAAGATTTTGTTACTGACTAAATGGATGTACTGCCCAAGACTGGAGTACTTGGACCTTGGTACTTTGCAACTGAATTGAAGACTTACTAAATTATTGAGTTATGCTATATTTTGATTTTCTGTGAATGTTTGCCTTAATTTGTCATTGAATAAAAGAGAGTTACTATGCTGGTATTCCAAATCTTGGAAGTTGCCTCTGCTTAGTGTTATGGGTGCATTTTATATATACACATATATATGTGAAT
>CM053600.1:52688209-52723302 GCA_028646575.1 Pseudocheirus occidentalis | reverse complement strand
ATATATATATATATATATACATATATATATATAATTATTATTAGGTGTATGCAACTTGGAATTAAGATATACAGGCACTGGGGTAGGGAGACCCTTCCTGCCCTACCAGAAAGTTAGAGGGGCAATGGAGGAGGACATAGGAGAGAGCAGATTGGGGGAGGGGCTTTACAGTGGGATGGCTGTTTGGAAGTTGTGGATAGGGGAAAGATGGGGAGACAATTTGTAAGTCAAAACCTTGTGGAAATGAATGCTGTAAACAAGATAATAAATAAAATAATTCATAAAAAAATTAAATGAGAATTTTAATAAATGAAATAAAAACTCTTGCAGAAATAATTAGAAATTGCATAAACATCCTACAATAGAAAGTGGAAAACCTTACCCAAGTAATGGGAAATCTGAAAAGTAGTACTCAATAAGTGCTTGTTGACTTCTACCTGAACAGAAATCAGTGATTCCATGAAATATTAGAACAAAACCAAAAACTGAAAAAATAGAAGAGAATGTAATGTATCTGATATTTTAAAACACTGATCTGAAAAATAGGTTGAGGAAAAATAATTTGGGAATGATTGGAATCTCTGAAAATCATGTCTTAAAAATAAAGTCTGGATACTATATCAATAATTTATATGTGAAAATTATCCAGATTTATTGCAACCACAGGTCAAGATAAGGAAAGAAAACATTGATCAATCATCTCTTCAAAGAAACCCCAAAGAGGAAGTCCTAGGAATGTCACAGATAAAATCCAGAGTTCTCACATCAAAGCAGAAAGCCTGCAGCCATCCAGGAAGAAACAATTTAAGCACCAAAGAATACAGTAAGAATCACACAAGGCTTTAGAAACTCTAAAATTGAGAAGAGAGATTGGAAAGTAATATTGTATTCCAAAAGGCAAAATGTATAGACTAGCTTTAAGGGAGACTGGGAAAGTATTCTTGTAGAAGGTAGAATATTAGTTGGAATTTTCCCCCATAATGTATTTATTTATTTTTAGTTTTCAACATTCTTTTTCACAAAATTTTGAGTTGCAGATTTTCTCCCCATCTGTCCCTTCATCTCCACCTCAAGATGGCAAGCATACCTAATACCCCTTCCCCCAGTCTGCCCTCTCTTTTACCATGCCTTCCCTCCCTTAACTTTTGCTTTCTTATAGGGCAAGATGAATCTCTATAGCCTATTGTCTGTATATCTTATTTCCCAGTTGCATTTTAAAACATTTTTTAACATTTGTTTCTAAATCTTAGAGCCCCACATTCTCTTTCTTCTTCCTTCCTCCGTCACCCCTGCTGGGAAGACAAGCAATTCAATATAGGCTATACATGTGTACTTATGCAAAACATTTCCCTAAGGCAAACAGGGTTTAATGACTTGTCCAGGGTCACACAGCTTGAAAGTGCCTGAAACTGGAAGAGAGATGAGACTTCCTGATTCCAAGCTTACTTCCTCATCTATAAAATGATCCTGGAAAGGAAATGGCAAACCACTCCAGTATCTTCCCCCACCTCAAAAAGCAAAAAGAAGAACAAAAACAAAACTGGTGCCACGAAGAATCAGACATGACTGAAACAACTCAGCAAGAATCATATTTTATGCAACTTCTTGTGATTAAGTCTTTCCATTATTTTGTTACAGAGAACTTAAATTCGATTGTATATTGCACCAAGTCTCTGGTTGTTCCTTAATTTTTTAAAGACATTATGCTTTTTTCTCCCCCTTGATGTCCACCTGCATAGTATTATCAAAAGAAAATCAGTATTAAGTTGTATTTTTAAGGTGACTGGGGACAAGGTTTTTTTTTTATTTTAGTTTTTTGGTTTTGTTTTTCGCACAAGAGTAGCTAGAAATTATTGAAAATGCTGTGCAAATTCCCAAATGTAAACTTGTAGAAAATAGCCTTTTAACATTAGTCTTAAAAGTTTCTGTCCTTCCTTTCCATCCTTCCCTTCCTTTTTTTTTGCTTTTCCTTTCTTTTTTTTTTTGATCTAATCGTTAAAGACAGAGTATTGAGCCACTTTTTTCCAAGCTCAAAATGTTTACTTTTACATTTCCCTCTAAAAAAATGTTTTGTGTCCATCATGAGAGTCCTATGCTTTGCATTTACTTCTAAAATGGAACATGTGGATACTATTTTACTGCCTCAGTTTAATCATGTTTACCTGATGGTGGTTTCTTCTCCTGCCACTCCCTTCAGACTGTGAAATTGAACATGATATATCCTACAAAACCTTTCCTAATGGGTAACAACATGAATATAAACAAGTAGAATGCTTGTTCTCTTCTTCTAACCATAACCAGTTGCCTCCTGGATCAGGAATGAAGCATTTCAAAATACATAGTTAAGTATTATTTGCATAAATGCAAATTATCTATTCAAAATTCTTTCCTGGTATTTTAGGGTAAGGCTTTGATAGTGAATACAATTGTGTGAATGACTGTCATTGATAGAGACAGCTTCTAAGAGGAGGAACATTTTCTTCACCTTGTTTCAACTTCACATTTATTTCAGCCTTTATGTTATGTAGAATAACTTATTTCTTTTTTATATTTATATTTATATTATATACATAATATAAATATATTTATATATTTTATATTAAATAAGAATATATTATATATATTATTTCAGCCTTATAGTTATGTAGAAATTTCTATAGGTATATGACAATACTTAATGTGGCTGATTGGGACATTTTTTAGAAGGAAAAAAAACAGACACAGTGGCACACACTTATATTTTCTGTCAAGCGGGTGTCTGAGAATGACGGATAACTTGGGGTCCAAAGTTTTGATGTGTAGGAGGCCCAAAGCTGACGAAGTGCATTCATTAATTCTGGCACCACTTTGGTGAACTTCTGAGAGTAGGGGACAATCAAATAGTCTAAGGAGGGGTGAAGTGGCCTAGGTTGGAAGCAAGAAGGAAGGAAAACTTTTTTTTGAAGATCATTATTTATTCTTTCTAATTATAAGAAGTGGATATGTCAAATAACATCTCAAATTACATATATTTTTCTTGGAATTTGAGATGCTTATTATGGAATAAAGGAGAATGCTTGATTGCAGGGACAATAGAAGGCAGTCAAGTACTCAGCTATCTCTTCATATTAATTATACTTACTGAGTTTAGAGCCAGTTGAACAAACCACTCATGTCAGAACAACTTCTGATGGCCTTAAAAAAATTATACCTGCTAGAAAACAACATGAACTAGAATATTCAGTCTTTTTCATTCTGTTTCAATAGTGGAAAGTTGGAAAGCATTTCACTTTGCTATTCTCCAGTTTTGCTATCTGCCAAATAGGAATCATTATGCATAGTTCATATTTTATCATAATTCTGAGAGAGCAGTTTTCTCTACAGCTATTATCAAAACACTGTTTTATGTCTTATAGACATACTTAGAAAGAATCTATCATTTCATTGATTCAGGAGCTTTCTTTAATGGTACAAATCAAAACCCATCCATTGATATTCATCTTGTTTGATTCTTGTCCACTTTCCCTCTTCTTTCTCCAGTGGTTCACCCAATTTTCTGAAGACCTTCTTCACTTTCTTCTGACTTTACAAAGTACCAATAGAGTACTCCAGCTTTCCACCTATCTCGTCTTTGCCTATCATATTGTTTCTTTTAGCCCTAATCTCCTGTGGAGTTCTTCATTCGTTATTTGTTGTAGCCTTCTCTTATATGCTATTTATATCTCTATTACTCTGTATAACAATAATTTTTTAATTCTTCTAAGTCAGTTGAATTCTCAGTATCACTGTATAGCAAGAGGACCATTGATTTAATAGGAAATGATGGGCCAATAATTTCATAGGAAGCATTAGATCAGTAAAGGAGTTTTGCAGTTTTCCAAAGGTATTTTATTCTATCTTCTTCTTCCTGTTGAACTCTGGGCCCTGTTGAACTCTGGGCCCTGTTGAACTCTGTTAAACTATCTATACTGTCCAAGAAACAAGCCCCATAGATTTGTCATTCAAGTGTTTTTTTTAAATATTATCAATAGATTTTATTCATCCACTTCATCTGCTGTATATATGGTTAGGCCAAACTCCTTTGAGTGATTTTGAATCTTTTACAATTTTCCACCATGTTCTACATCTTGGTGCAATCAATACACTGTACTCTCCAAAAAAGAGCATCTAGAAGATCTCATTATACAAAAAAAAAGATCTCTCCTCAATAATGAGTCTGTGATGGAACTACACTAACCCACTGGTGAATACTCTATGTTTTAACCTATGAACATACAGTGAAGTGATATTCAGTTAAAACAGTGAATCCTGGAACCATGGTGGAAAGAACATTAGATGTATAGTCCGTAAGACCTGGGGCAGTTAGGTGTCACAGTGAATAGGGTGCTGGACCTGGAGTCAGAAATATTCATATTCATGAGTTAAAACCTGCTCTCAGACACTAGGAGTGTGACCCTGGGCAAGTCACTTAACACCATTTACCTCTGTTTCCACTTCTGTAAAATGAGTTGGAGAAGGAAATGGCAAACCACGCCAGTATCTTTGCCAAGAAAACCCCAAATGGGATCACATAAAGAGTCAGACATAACTGAAAAACAACTCTACAACAACAACAACTATAACACCTGGTTTGAATCATAACTTGATGATTTACAAGGTATGACCTTGGGAAAATCATTTCAGCCTTTCAAATCTTTAGTTTCTTCTTGCAAAAGTGGGGAAGAATAATACTTTTATTGCCTGCATCCCACAATTAACTTGAAAAGCAAATGAGAGTTATATTTATAAAGTACTGTTATGATCTTGGAGAAGGTGGATTATTCATCACTTTTTATATTAACTTTCATTTTTTGTGCAGATAGTCAGTAGTAGAAAATAATGTTACTCTTTTTTGCTCTACTATTGTATACCTGTGATCATTTATTTTGAGCTCCAAATAATATGAAATAGCAATTAGAGAGTTAAAATTACTTCTGTGTAATATTAATTGCATATGATTTGGGGCAGAACAGCAGAAAACCTTGTGCAGATGCTAAGGACAGCTTAATATTTGTCATGACACTGAATTTATTTAAAAGGGGTTCATTTTCACAACGAAAATCTCAATGATTCATTCTACTTTTGTTAAAGGAGGAAAAAGGAGAATAAAACCTTCGTCTTTAGCTCTTTATTTTACACAATATCAGTAAAACTTAGCATATATTGTAGTGACACAAGTTAATTTCAATTTTGCCAATGAGTTCACATTAGGTATTTTGAAAATTGCAATGAATTACTATGGCTATGACCCATTATCATAGCAGGAAATTACATGAATCTCACAACTCATATGAAATGAGATACTGTCATTGCTCTTGCATTAATTTCTAAGCCATTTGTCATTTGTAATAGTCTTATAAATGCCCATCTTAGCACAGTTTTCATTCCAAATGAGTTAAAATGTATTTTGAAGATTTTGCTCCTGTTATTTTTTTTACATTCATATGTTGGATGGAGAGGAATCCATTTGAACTGTACTCTTTCATATTTAATCTTTTGTTCAGAAGGTCAGTTACGGTAGTCTCATCACTAATCTACTTTATAACAAAGAATGATTAATTACTCAAATATTATTATTTATATGTATAGCTTTAGAAAGGTAGGAAGAGCTCTTGAATGAATGTCATGTGATGACTTTTTGTGAGATGTTATGGGCATTTAGTATATGGATAAAATATCTCTTTATTTGTATATTGATGGTGTTGGATCACATTATCTATGATTGTTCCTTCAGTGCTAAATTCAATCCATTAATTAAGTACCTACTTTGTGCCAGATGTTTTGAGAAATCTCAGTTAAAAAATGTTAACATTAACAAAGTGCTGGATTAACTAGCAACCATTTTGATCTACTCTTTGTTGAGTTTTTCTTCTGTACATATAGAAGAATAATTTTTAGGTATATGCTTTTTCTAGTGGTGCTTAATTGCTAATAAGCTATCCTTTTATTATGAGAGACTTTATAAGAAAATAGGCTCTAAATTTATATAAGGCAAATAAACTTCCATTATCAAATTAGAAATAAGTTGTCACAGAAAAAAAAAAGTCCAACAACAGATTGAACAGAATATTTGTGATGAAAGAGTTTGGATAGTAGTTATCCCTTGGAATGTTTGCCAGTCTGGTATAACATTAGTGTGTTATGTCTCCTGGCAGAGAGTCTCTGTCTAGCAGTTCATTTTTACTTTTGCTCTATGCATTTCGTGCTGCATTCCAAATTCTAGAATTTCCCTTCTAGTGTCAGTTTTCCTCAGGCTCAACTTGACTCTAGACTATAAGCATTTGTGCTTCTTACAGATTCCCTACCTCAGAACTCATAGCTCCTGGAAAGTTATCTCATCATTTTGTTTATATAGGTATGTATGCATTTGATGACAGGGTTGGGTTATGATATTAACTGTCACTAGTAGGTACTATCAAGCGAAGTCCATCTTGATTATTTAAGATCAAGGTCTCATGTTAGATAAAACACATTTCCCTTACTTTATCAACTTTTAAATTATAAAAAAATTGGCATCAGAGATTAATAGTAAAATATGCAAATGTATAATGTGGATTTTCTTTTTACTTTTCTCCAAATGGAATGTTTTAGCATAAATTTAAGTCTTTATAAAGAATAAATATACATTTTGTGTACAATTAAATATTTCAGTGACTAAAATAACTAATTATTAGCATTGACAGATAAGATGTTCTCATTAATTCTTTGTACATTTTAATGGGGGAAGCTAAGTGGTGTAGTAGATAGAGTGCCAGGCCAGGAGTTAGGAAGATTTATCTTCATGGGCTAAAAATCTGACCTTAGACATTTGTCTAGATGTGTGACCCTGGACAAGTCACTTAACCTCTCTTTGTCTCACTTTATTCATCTATAAAACGAATTGGAGAAGGAAATGACAAACCACTGCAGTATCTTTGACAGAATAAAACCCACATGGCATCATGAAGATAGGACTAAAACAACTGAACAACAAGAAGATCATATTTTAGTGAGCTATACTGAGTTTTTTTAAAATACATACTTGGGGTGCATATTTAGCTAGCCTATACCTCTTCTTTTACTATGTCATATAAATATGTAGTAAAAAAATAAATTAAAATAAATTCCATTAAGACTGAATCATTGGGGGTGGCTAGGTGGCGCAGTGAATAGAGCACTGGCCCTGGAATCAGGAGTGCCTGAGTTCAAATCCAGTCTCAGACACTTAACACAAAAACTAGCCGTGTGACCTTGGGCAAGTCACTTAACCCCAACTGCCCTCCAAAAAGCAAAAAAAAAAAAAAAAGACTGAATCATTTATTTTAGCTCTTTTAGTAGATATGTATTTGTAGCACCAATACAATATTCATAGTGCCCATGATCACTATGCATATACCTGCATGGTGCTCAGTCACATATTTAACAGACTTTCCATATAAAAGATAGACGCAAACCATTTCTTCACATAGCAGAAAACCAACTCCCAACACCGGGAAACAGAATCCATCATAGCAACATAAAACTTAATGCACCACAACATAGCAGAGAGCCACAATATCCTTTAGCCTTCCCACAAACCAACAACACAAGCCTAGCTGGCAAACATCAACTTTTACTCACAAGCCTATCTGTCTCCTTGCCTGAGCGTCCTCTTTCTTTCCCACTATCTTGCTGCTTTGAATCCCAGTTTCCTGTGGGCTCTGCTCTACCCTTCAGCAAACTCCTCCCACCACAAGCTCCATGTGATTACATTAAGCATTTTAGGAGACAGAGTATGTTTTCAAAGCAGGGAAGGTTTTCAAATTCCCTTAAACTTATTAAGGGGCAGGGAAGATCTTCAGATGCCTATTACCATTACATTTGAATCCAAGATCTTTCATGTCCTTTGCATAGCAAAAATGCATAAACAATACATTTCATTACGTAGATTAATGAGGGTTATGGGTACCTGTTATCAACAGAACTTTGCATCAGTATAACAGGGATAATAGAAAATAAGTACATAAAACAATATCTTAGGGTGGAGGCTTGGACACAAGTATCCTATCTTTCCCTCCTCAAATAAATGGGACTCTAAATCTTGGGGTAAAGGGCAAATGTCTCTTCTCTAAATCTGCTTATAGCAGAAATCGGACATAGATCCTCCTCTGCCCCTAAGAGGTCCCATTTGAGAGGTCAGTTCTTTAGCTGGCATTTGGAGCTCAGTCACTGCCAGGTCCAGGAGGTAGCATATCATAGTCATGGACAGGGGGTGGAATCTGGCTTAAGTGATCAGGTATCTGCAGGTATAGCATACTAAGACTTCAGGAAATAAATCTTGCAAGGAAGTTTAACAGACAAAAAGAGACAAATAGAGGAGCAACTGTGCTTCTGGAATCCATGAACTCACTATTACAGCCTCATTCATGGTAGAATATATGAGTTAAGGGTACAATTTGGCAATCATCTTCTCCTGCATAAAAAAAAAATTACCTAAAGTATTGTTTTTCCCATGTGCTATAGATTACAATCTTTGCAGTCTTTGGAACATTGTCTGGCTTCTGCTTTACCCATACTTTAGATTCCAACTTTATTCTATTAGTAGAACCAAACCCTTCAGTTCCTCTCATAGTCATTTCAGAAGAAGGGTTCATTTTCACAAGGGGTATAATTTCACAAGGAATAATAACTGCTTGAACTATTCTATCATTTTCACAGAACTGTATAGGTTCTTCACTTACATTTTAGAATGTCACAATAATTTCTCCTTGATAATGAGAATCTATTACTCCAGCTAATACATGTGTTCCTCCAGCAGCTAAACCGGATAGGTAATATCCACCAAAATGATTTTAGGGATTTTCATACATATTCCAGTGGAGAATTTTTTCTTATTTCTTTTCTATCCAACCAAAATTTTTCTAAATAATGTAAGTCATATCCTGCTGAACCAGGTGTTCCTGGATATGGTGCTGGGACATCTTGTCTCACAATCCAACACTCAATATTTCAGATCTTATGTGTCTGCTCTTTTCTAATTTGCAGATTTGGGATCATCATTCTGGCCAGAGGTGTACTTCCTTCCAGTAGCCTCTTATTGAAATTAGGTAATGCAATGAACAAATTTTCTCTCCTATGTTGATATGGATTATTAAAACTTAACATCCTTAACTGTTATTTCAATAATCCATCCATTCTTTCAGTTAACCCAAATGCTTGTAGATAATACAGAATATGATATATCCGTTCTACATTGTTTAATATACAATATCTCTTCATTTCATTACCTTCAAAAATGTGACCCATTGTCACTTGGAGTCTCCATTGGGGTTCCATAATATAGACTTAGGAGATCTAAAGTGTTAGAGGTGTTTTTCGGGGCTGCATCCTTATAAGGATTAGCCACTGGTATACCTGAATAGGTGTCAACACACGTGCATATATATTTAAATCCTTTATTCAGTAGTACAGGACCAGTATAAGCTATTTGCCATCTTTGGGCTGGGACTTTTCCCCTTACTATCTCTCCAGTTACTACACGAGGAACAGTTGTTCCTTTTCCAGTTAACATATATGACATTCCTCTGCTATTTGTTTTGACAATGAATGAGGGATACTAATCTTGATCTTGTGCCCAGCAGTGTGTGGCATGGATCACTGATGGCCGCCCATTTGGTGGACCCATTTTACTTGTACTGGATCATCAGCGGTTGTCAAAGTAGGGACAATATGTTGAGTAGCAATCTTTGCTTTTGATCTGCCTGTGTATTGTACTCATGTTCTGGTATGGTGAGGGCCACATGAGCATCTGCATGAAAAACTGACAAAGTAGTAACGAAAGACATGTCCTTTATATGTTCCCATAATTCTTTGCCCCAGACTTGTTTACCATGAATTTCCCAATTTTGATTTTTCCATGTGGGCATGCATGTAGCTAACCCATTATCTACTGCCTATGAATCAGTGAATAGATAACACTATTCTCCTTCTTCTGTTTTGATGGCTTGATGTACTCCCATAATTTCAGCATATTGACTACTTCTACCTTTCCCAGTACTTTCCAAAGTGCACCTAGTACATGGGTTATAGACTACTGCTTTCCAATGTCTTTTATGACCCAAATATTTAGTTGTCCCATCAGTAAACTATACATGTTTCTTCTCTCCTTCAGTTAATCTATCATATCCTTCATTCATTTTACCAAGCACTCTATAAACTGTTGATTTTGTTTCGGGGATGTATCATTTCCCTCAGTTTCAATGTCTGCTATATATTCATGTAGAGTAGAAATTCCACTTTTGCCTGTTTTAGCTCTATTTTGAATATACTATTTCCATTTAATTATGCTGGCTTCTTAGGAATGTCTAATTCAATGAGAAGCTGGGGTACTCATTAAGCTGCTCATAATCAGGATTTCAGGCCTTTATATCACCTCATGGCCCAAAGTAAATTGTTCAGTCTCTCCCAAGGTCAAGTATGCAATGAACAACTGGTTTTCAAAAGGTGTATATTGAAATCCAGATGAAGGAAGTTTCCTAGACCAAAATCCTAAAGGGACATTTCAATTTTCTTGTTTTTGCCTAATCATCCAATATCGTCACTTGTAATTCCATAGAGCCATTTTGCATAGGCCATAAATCTAGGACCAATTGTATAGTAGCTTTGGTTTCTTCAAAAGCTTTACTATGTTCAAGTCTCTAATCAAATTCATATTTCTTTCAAGTAACTTTATATATTTCAAATCTGTCCCAGATGTGGAATGTGATGTCACCAATATCCAAATAATCCTATAAAATGTTGGGACTCTTTTTATTAATAGGGAAAGGAAAATCCAGAATATTTTGTTGGACTTTTGAATTAATCTCTCACAGCCCCCCATTTCCATTGTATAACCATAAATTTTACATTTTGAACTGGTGCTTTGTTTTTCATATCCTCAATTAAAAGTATCAAACTCTTCTCCACTTCTTTTACACTTTTCCTAGAATATCATCAATGTAGTGGATAAGCTGTATACCAAGTAGCTTTAATTCATCCAAATGTTCAGCCCCAGTGTTATGACAAATAGTGGGCCTATGCAGATATCCTTGTAGTATGCATGTGAAAGTATATTGTCTGCCCTGCCAAGTGAAAGTAAACTGGCCCCATTGTTTACAGTCTATTGGGATGATAAAGAAAGCAGAAGCTAATCAATAACTGCATACCAAGTCCCATAATATTTCTGGATCCTTCCTATTGAAGTTTTGGTATCTACAACAGCAGCATATGAGGGAGGAGTCACCTTATTCAATTTTTTATAATCCACTGTCATTCTCTACATCCCATGTGATTTTTTTACTGGCCAGATGGAATTGTTTCATTGTGGGGTTGTAGGGACTAAGAAACCTGTTTCAATATATTCCTTTATGTTATTGATAATTTTATCTTGCCCACCTGGCATGCAATACTGCTTTAAAGTAATTACTTCAGAAGGTTCAAGTAAGGTGAATGGTCTATTTTTTCCCCTGCTAAAACTGTCTTAATTCCTATCTGCCTTAGTGCAAATTGGTATCTTCTTTCAGGTAAATTCAGGGTTATACCTCTCAATATATCTATTCCAATGATTTATTAAGGAATGGGTACAATAATCGTAGTATATTTTTCTTAGGTAAGTATCCAATTTTCATCATTAGGTTGACTTGTCTGACTGATATTTCAGCCTGTACCAGTCCTGTGATGGCAATAGGGGTTCCATACATGAACTTGTCAAGGTTCCCATAAATAAGGGAGGCCTCTGCCCCAGTATTGATCAATGCCCTGGTTACAGTATTTGATTCAATTTTTGAATACTTAGTAAGATTGATATGTGTTCTATAATCTTGTCTGTGTATTTCTTTAATCTGCACTGGGCCTTGGCCAATTTCCTATTCTCCCTTAAGGTATGACAAATTTGATTGCAATGGCTCAAGAGCATCTGTAGGGGTAGCCCTTATTTCTCAATTCCATTTGACATTAATCCCCTTATCTCAAAAAATTTTATTATTCATTAGTTGGGACACTATCAGTTTTTCCAAAAATCAACCCCTGCTCTCAGTAAAGTATTAAGCAACTCTTTTCTTATCAATCTGTTCTGACTTTGAGTCTGTGGCCATATACATTTCTTTTAAGGAAATTCTTCTTTTTCTCATCCTCCTAAGTCACTTAGCTGTGAAACCTTATCCATCACCTCTGAAAGAGGGTGCCCTATTTCACCAATTTGTAGAGTCAGAAATAGGTGCTTATTAGCAGGAGGAGCCATGTTCAACATGATATTTCTATGGGGAACTGCTAAGATACATATCTGCATCTCCAACCATGATAATAGTTTTCATTACTTCTTTCAACTTGCTCATGCAGTCTCTAAGGAAATACAAAGGTCTCTCTAATAGGCCACATAGAATCAGTGGGATTGATTTAATTGCATCTATCAGTAGCTAAAGCTAACATATCGGTTGTATTGTTACCTCTTGCCATATGAAAATCTCTAAAAGTCTGCTGTATGAAAGGATTTCGACAAATACTTATACATTTCAAACAGTCCACATTATTTACCCATATTCCTCTGGCTCCTTCATCACTGATTCTCACCATCCAAAGACACCAGTGATTCTAACATCCTTTGGGTATATCTGCTTGTTGAGTGAAATCCTCAATTATATCCCTTAACTGTGTTTGGTCTTCCTCATTCTCCTGCTTTCTTCTCAGTAGTGGCCAAGCTTCTTCCCTCCTAAAAGCTTGGTCATGAAACATTGTATCACTCTGTAACATTGGACCACTCTTCTGGCAGTTGTTGTCGTAGCAACTAGGCTCAGTCTGTGTTAGGGAGGCATACATGTTACTCTTGTTAGTTTTTTTTTCTCCTTTTTTCTGAGCCAAATTCACAACAACCATCTCTTCTCTGAGACCCTCCAGCTTGCTTTTCCAAAGTCGAGTCTCAGTGCTGGAACACAGCCGATTCTCTCTGCATTTGAGTTTTTTCCAGTAAAAGCTTGTCTCTACTCTTACACATAATACAGTAATCTGTTAGTAAAACCCATACCCTCCTGCACACTGCCTCCAGCTCTTTCCCAGGTTTAATTGGCATTCTTTGCAAACATGTTTCTAAATCTCTAGGTTCTCCCTTCTGTAACCTCTGTTTCCAGTTTTCACATAGTCTGTTACTTTTAGGTCACCCCCTTTGTGAGGGTTAAGCAATACTTGAAGGTTGCAGATGGTTATGATGAGGCAGGGGGAGAGTTGAGGCCCTGGAAAAGCCTGGGTCATGAAGAGTTTGGGGCATGCTGGACTCTCTGGGTCTCTGAAGGGCTGTGGGGAGCAGCAGTGTCATGTGTGTGGAAACCAGAGCGTCTCCTTACCCTGGGGCCAGGGGAAGCCCTTGTAACTGCAACTTCCCATGCCCACATTTGGCTCTATCCCTGCTCCTTGCACCTAGGCCTTGTTTATTATGTGTGGCATGTGAGTCTGGGTGGACTGTCCATATAAGACTAAGGTTTGGGGGCATGAGGGGGGGCCTTCTTGAGATCTTGCTGTAAGGTTTCCCCATGGAGAGGACTCAATAAACTTTCTCTGTTTGCACCTCCAAGCCTTGAGACTCTTCTGTTCTAGAGAACACACTGGTGCCTTTTTGAATTGAGGTAAGTAACTGGCTGCTCCTGCCAGAGTTGTCGTCAGGGAAAGTGACCCTGACAGACTTGTCATCAGGGTGAGAGGACCCTGAAACCCCTTGCTAGGGAAGCATGAAGTAAATCCTCCCATCCTTGGACAGTCATTTCTTCTTCTAAATCCCTTCTTCCTCCTCATCTATCTGATACCTTGTGATCCCATCCTTGCCACCAAATGTAGTGCCAATGCAATATGCACAACACCCATGATCACTAGAAATATTCCTCAATGGTGCTCAATCACATTTACAATAGACTGTCCATATAGAAGACAGGAGCAAAGCATTTTTTTAAGACACCAGAAAACCAAATCCCAACACCATGAAACCGAATCCATCATAGCAACATAGAACTTCGTGCACCACAATATAACAGAGAGCCACAATATCCTTTAGCCTTCCCACAAAGCAACACCAGCCTAGATGGCAACCACTAACTTTTACTCACAAGCCTATCTGTCTTCTTGCCTGAACATCCTTTCTCCTTCCCACCATCTAGCTGCTCTGACACCCAGCTTCCTGTGGATTCTGCTCTGCCCTTCAGCAAACTTCTTGCACCACAGGATCCGTGTGACTACATTCAGTCTATTAGGGAGCAAAGTATATTTTCAAAGCAGGGAAAGTCTATAAATTCCTTTAGGCTTAGTAAGGGATGGGGATGATCTTCAAATTCCATTATCATTTCAGTATTTTACAGGCAGATACAAAGAAGAATAGGCCATTAATAAATAATATTTTCTATATTAATGCTAATTCCTTACAGCTCTTATGATGTTGCAGATTACTTATCTAGATGTTTCAGATGAGAAAACTGAGGATGAACAGTCAGGTGACCTTTTCAAGAGCACACAGCTTGTTAGTGGAGGAGATTAGATAAAAACCCAGATATTTTGCTTATAAGATCAGTGTTTTTCCTGCTAAAACCAATTGTAACCATATCATTGCATAATTATTAGTTCCTCTACAAAAAGATTAAAGGCATGTTTACTGTGAATGTACCATTTAAAACCTAGACAATTTATTTTGTTTAATCTTTAATTCCTTTCTACTTTATTCCAGAGGATCCTGTCTAATTGTTGTTAGGAAAGAGCTTGACTCCGTTGAATCCTTTTTTTGTTTTTCCAAATAGATCCTTCCTCATATCCTTACCTTTTTTCTTAATTCAACTTTACAAATTACTTCCTTTTTAATATTGATATCTGATGGGCTTAAACATCTCTCTCTATCTCTGTCTCTCTGTGTCTCTCTGTCTCTCTGTCTCTGTCTCTCTTTGTCTCTGTCTCTGTCTCTCTCTTGTTCCAAGGATGAAAACAGAACATTTTCGTTAACTCAGTTTTCATGCAACTGCAATCAATTAATTAATCATATGATCATAGATTACAACTTTAAAATACCATAGAGCTCCTCTAGTCCAGCCCCCTCATTTACAAGTTAAGAAAATGAGGCCCACATAGTTTAAAGGCCCAAGAAAATGAATTGTCTGGGCTGGAAATGCAGTCAACAAGCTGCAGGTCTAAGGAGAAATATTGCAAAAGTTCCTTTCCTCAGAAACAAGAGAGAGAAGGGGACAAGAGAGTTACCCAGAGATACAATGGAAATCTATTCTAAAATTTGATATTTGAGGAAATAAAGGAAAAATTAGAAAGGATCTGGGTGAAATTTCATTTCACACAAAAATTCTTGGTAGTTCATTACTATTTTTGAAAGTACAGTTCCTCTTGCCTCTAGCAAATTCAGATGCAAAAATTGCATCACCAGGGGGCAAGAATCATAATTTTAGAGTTGGAAGGAATTGCTTAGATAATTTAGTCCTGGGTCCTCACTGTATAGTTGAGGAAATTAAAGCTCTGAAAAGCCAAATTGACTTTCCCAATGTTACATATTGAGTCAGTGGCAAGAGCAAGACAGTAACTTGATGTATTTATTAGCCTTTTTCCTTCAAGGTGCAATGAAATGGTTTGATTTGAAATGACAAGACCTAGATTCAAATCCTGACTCTGACAGATCATATCAATGTCAATTTGGGGATGTCATTTAAGTTGTCTGAGCCCTGGTTTCCTTAACTGTAAAATGAGAGACCGGCTTCTAAGGTCTCTTCCAGCTCTAAATCCCATGATCTTTTGATCCATAGAAGTGAGAACAGTTCCTTCTACAAATGCTGTACTCGTTATTGAATCTGTATATCTACTCATGGTATATTCCCGTAAGGTAAATTATGAATGGGGGAAGGGGGCATGCATTTTGTCTCTGGTTTTGCTAAATTCCAATACCATAATTTAGTACAACTATTTTTAAATGTTTTAAAGAAACTTTTAAGTGCTTTTCAGCACTCCATCGTTAACTATCCTAGTGATAGCAGCAACTAGCCAACAATGTTTTCCCAGTGACAATTAAATATTGAGTATAAATCTGTAATTACTATAATTTAGGGTTTATCAAATTGATGGTTATTATGTTAAGCACCAATTAATTATTAAAACTATATGTTTCCTTGACTCTTTTGGTGACTCAAAGTGTGCTGCAATTAGGGAAAGTAGAAATTGAGAGTTCCCTTAGGTCTCTTAAGCAATCCTGACTGAAAAGCAAGTTCAGTGTAAAGGTCATGATTCCTTCTACTGTGGATCGATGTCAGAATGGCTTCTCTAACGAGACGGGGGATGGATTGGAAAATTTCTTGTTCTATCTATAGAAGAGTAAGAAAAACAATTATGTGGCACTGAGGTCTAATGGGGCACTGAGACTAAAAATTTGATTGCCAGCCTTTCGAATTTTTTTACTTTGGGAGTGTGTGTGTGTGTGTGTGTGTGTGTGTGTGTGCACTCACACACATGCAGGTGGGGGTTATGTATGTTCTTGTGGTATGTGTGTGTTTTCAGAGTCACAAGAAAATACTTTAAGTGGCTTGTAAGTCTGTGTCCCATTTCTGTTAAGTGAAAATTTAACTTCTTAAAATTCCTTTGAGGTATTTTTTGAAGATAAGGAAAGAGGGGTGCCCCAAATAGAAGGAAAGAGCATAGAGTCTGCACACTTTTGTATATTATCTCTCTTTTCAGAGTTGACTTTTGATCTGGAAAAGACCTATATGGCTATGATGGTTTAACAATGAATTATGAATATTACAGAAATGTTTTTAAAACAGAAACCTTGAGTTAAACATGGTAATTTGCTGAAACGACAGAAGTAAGCATGAAAATAGGAGTCTCATTTAGTGTATGTGTTTTTAATTGTTAAGCAAATGATAATTTCAGGGTTTTATTTCTGTCCTTACTGCTTGGCAATGCTAGAGGATTTGCTGTTTTTGCAAGTGGTCTGACACGGCAGTCTACCATCACTTATAAGCAATTTAGTCTTCATTACAAATTAATGAAGTGATAATTGCTCTCTGCAACGTTTTATGTGCAGAAGATAACAGTGCTGTTTGCATTATCTTGCAATTTATATCTCTATATCCAAGTGCTTGTCTTAGCTTGCCAAATTAGAATTGAGAAGAAAAAATAGCAAACTGCAATGAGATAAAAATAATTAAAATAATATTTTACATCAAATCATTGAAGCTCATCATTGAGCAAGTCTTTTCTTCTTCACCATATAGCCTAATGTTGTTCCTAGTATACAGTAATTCTAGATGGTTTCAGTGAATTATAATGCAATGTATAGTGAAAACATAATGTTTACATATAATTGGAAGATATATTCACATTTTGTGAATTATGAGGTTATGATCTTATTTTTTCCCAATGTTCCACAGAAAGCACTATATTCTCTTCAGTTTTTATTTTTGTTTTTTGTTGTTAAGTTGTTTTTCAGTCATGTCCAACTCTTTTGTGACTTCATTTTTTTTATTTGTTGAAGAGATACTGGAGTGGTTTACCATTTCCTTTTGCAGCTCATTTTACAGATGCAGCAGAACTGAGGCGGGGTTAAATGACTTACCCAGGGTCACACAGCTAGTAAGTGTGTGAGACCAGATTTTAACTCACAATGAGGAATCTTCCTGATTCCAGGCCCCGTGCTTTATCTACGGAACCACCAAGTTACCACCTGAGTTTTTATTAACATTGTATTAAATTTTGTGAAAGTATAGAAACATGCTGCAAATATATTGAAGTAGTCATTAAAATTTGGTTTCCTGGAGCTTATTCTTTGTGTCATAAATGTGTGTGTATATCTTTTAGGATTTTACATGGGATGTTAGTTAAAATGCACAAATGAGATATTCTGCACTTATCCCTGCCACACTCCCAACAGTTTTTCGTGTCATACATTGTATAGATTGGTTCCTATGGAATGTTTGTGACTGATTATAAAAAGAAGAGGATGAATGTTTCCTTTGCTTTAAAGTAAATCCTATAAAGAACCAATCAATCAGTGTCAGCCTCATTCATGGTGAAATTTTGGAAATCTTAGATTTGAAAGAGAATTTTGAATTTACAAAACTCCCAGTAGCAGTGTGATATCTGTAATTATTTTGCCCCCCTTCAGATTTTTTTAACAGCACATTCCTGAAGAAAATTTTTAAAAATGCACTATATAAACAAATGCCTATTTTGTATCTTCTACATTTTAATGCGTTTGTTGTCCTACATATCCTAAATGAATCTGGTTTGCAGAACAGATTTAAAACATTAGAGAGTGGAATTAAGGAGAGTAGTTAAGAGACTATTGAAGTAGTACAGATAAGATTATTAGGGACTTTTCTCATTCTGACAGATGAGCAGCTGTATTTTAAAATATAATTAATAAAGAAATAAATAGATCATGGATGATGGTGGAGTTATATGATATGGAAACCTTAAAATCATGATTTGGACCCATCTCATTTCTCAATAAGGTAAAGTATTTCTACCAACTCTGCTCCAACAACCTCTAGGATCTTGTGATTTTTGAGTTCTCCATTTTATAAATTCTCTATTGGTACTGAGATGACTGTTGCAAAACTAAACCCTTAGGGAAAATAGCTGACAGCCTTCTCTAATACATTTGACCTGAAACAAATAAATGTCTGTACACATTTTTGCAACTCTACCTGCATTCTTTCACATTTATTAAATGCAATATTTAAGGTCATTACTATGTGTAGTGGGATTAGGTGCAATTGTTTTATGTTGTCTCTCTCCTATTTCTAATGGGTAATTCCAAAGTTATCTTTGGGTCATCGAATATCACTTGATATGACTGAATCCCTTAACATTCATTCAATCCTTACAACTTCTGTCTAAAGAAAATTAATTGCATAGAGGGTGAGACATGAACTGTTATCATGATGATTCAAAACTCTTTGGCAATACACCAGGGTGGACCTCAAACCTACTTGCTTCTTTTTTTTCTCTGGGAAATGATGAACAGATTGATAGATTTATGGCAGTTTAGTCTCTTGTTCCTAAATAAGATGAAGTTTGGATAAAATCACGTTTGTTTTTTATATTCCTTCAGCAAAGACATTGGACTGCTCCTTATTTACTTTGGGCTGGATTTTGAGCGATGCAATCTTCTTGTATCTTGGTTATCTAAAGGATAATCTGTGCCAAGAAGAATATACAATTAGACTAAACTTCAGTGAGGAACTCCAACTTCTTATCTACATTTTATTCATAGAGAGCAGAGGACAGGCATTTTCTAGGACAAGAACTAACTTTCCAGAATTGTGTTTTTTTAATCTAAAACAGTGCTTTTTTTAAGTGGTTCCCCCCCCCCAGTTTAATGCTTTAACCTAAGTGAGAAATAATGGTTGAATTTATAATGCTAATTTATTCAGACCAATTCAGCAAACAGGTATCAAGCAGGAAGTATTAATGATAGCAGCAGCTGACATTTACATCACACTTTAAGGTATGCTACACAATCTCTTTTAATTGTCACAGACGTGAAAGATAGGTGATGCTGAGGCCCAGAGAGGTTGTGTAACTTTTCCCGGCTCAGACAGCAAGTAATTGTGAGAGCAGTGATTGATCTTGCTTGTCTCTTGCCAACAAATGCCACACACTCCCAGTTATACCACAAGGTCCTTATACCATATGCTATGGTCTATAGTGGAATAAAGAAAAATTTAAGCTCAGTTCTTGCTCTCATGGCAACACAAATACAAAGATAATTATGAGACATGGTAAGTCCTTTGTAGGAGTACACATCAGAGTACTTTTTGAGGCTCATGAGAAAAGATGATATTAATGGGAGAAATCAAGAAAGTCAATTAATGAATAGGAGGTTGTTTTTGTCCATTTTCCAAGAGAACCATGACATCAGAAAAATGACGTTCAGTTGGCTTTGATTTGAGGGATGGAGGGCTGTGCAAGGTCACCAGTCTCACATTCCTCTGCAGAGCCATCTGAGTCCAGTGGCCAGATATTCATCAGGATGACTGTAAATGGCCCAGGATACAATGGGAGACCCTGAAGGCTAAGGCCTTTTCAGGTTCTCAATTTGAGTGAGGCAATGTCCATTTAGCGAACAGGCTTCTTTAAGAAGGTGGTCAAGGGATGGCCCCTTTAAAAAAAAGAAATAAATAAAGTGGGAGGGGAAGACCCTCAGGGTTGTTGGTCAAAAGAGAAACAGTTACTATTTGCTTTTACTGTGAGCCAGAAGGGCCCCAAAACGCCCATTAAGTGGAGCTTGGGCAGTGGCCTATGGGGGTTCAGTCTATGAGCTTCGGAGTGAAATTGGTGAGAAAAAAGAACTGACAGAAGGAAGTAAAGAAGTGAATGAGACAGTGAAAGCATTCTCATAAAATGAAAGAGACAGTCACAAAACTTGAGCTAGGTCCTAGGTCTCTTTAGGCCTAAGTTTCATGTTACTGTAAATAACCTGATTTCAGGGAAACCAGATGATGTGGCCCTACTTCCCCTCCCGTTTTCCTGTAAGGGGCTTTTTGTGATGACCCCCTTTTGCTACATATGGATAATCATAGCTATGTCTTTGTATTGGGTAAGAGGGGCTTTCCAGGACCCTACATAGACTGTGAGGTCGTCACCCCACCAATGATCCAGCGTTTGGGGATTTTTAATAGGAAGGGGTTTGGGGTTGATCTGGAAATTGTGGGGTTTTTCATAGAATTGTTTGTACAAAGGTATATAACTGCTTGCTTGCCTCTTGTTCGGTGCCTCCCTATACTAGGACTATCTGGGATGGTGAAGTCCAATTTTTATGAGACTTGTCTTTAGAATAAAGAGCTTCTGTTTCTACCTGTAAAAACCTCTGAATTTATTTGGGTAAGGGTCTTTGGGGTCTTTATAACACTTGGAAGGAAGGAATAAAGAGCTTCTGTTTGTACCTGGAGAAACCTCTGAATTTATTTGGAAGGGTCTTTGGGGTCTTTATCACACTTGGAAGGAAGGAAAGAAGGAAGAGAGGAAGGAAGGGAGGAAGGGAGGAAGGGAGGAAGGAAGGGAGAAAGAAGGGAGGAAGGAAGGAATGAAGGAAGGAAGAAAAGGAAGGAAGGAAGGAAGGAAAGGAGGAAGGGAGGAAGGAAGGAAGGGAGGAAGGAAGGAAGGAAGGAAAGAGAGAGAGGGAGGAAGGAAGAAATCCAGGCAGTAAACCCCAAGTTAGCTGGGTAGCTTCCAGTCATCAAAATTTACTTTCCTTTGGAGAAGAGGAGGAGAGGGAGAGGTTGAACTGAGTTACCCAGCTGGCTGGTTCCCCATTCATTTAGCTCAGACTACTCACAGGTTTTGTTTGTCCTTCGTTTTTGAACATGATCATGACCTCAATAAATGAATGGGGGGGGGAGGATTAAAGTCATAGGAAATAATGTGAACAAAGACATGGTGGCAGAAAAGTAAGACACAAGTTCAGAGGGTAGAGACTATTCCATTTTGTGCACAAAAGAGACAAAGGGTGGAAAGGTACGGTGGAGCTAGAGTGTAAAATAATTTTAATTAAGACTAAGGTATTTAATTTGTACTTGTGAGACAATAGGGAGCTACTGATGAATTTTGAGCAGAGGAGTAACATGCTTTGATTGATTCACACTAAAAAGATAATTTTAGTGCTAATATGCATGATGAATTGGAAGTAGAAGAGAATGGAATCAGAAAGATACAGTGAGAATCTATGGCAAAATCTACACAAATAGTATTAAGGACCTGTTCTAAGACAAAAGAAATAAAGAAGAAACAACACAAAATGAGACTTGTTAATAAAAAGTGATGTCACCAACAGAAATGATGGTGTCTATTTTTTTGTGTATTTAAAATTTCTATGAAATCACTTAGATACTGACATCTCATTTCAAATACAATCATTCTATTAATCAATTCTTCTTTTGTTGTTTGTTTTTTGAAACTAGTGGGAAGAGATCAGTGGGGTTGATGAGCATTACACTCCTATCAGGACCTACCAGGTGTGCAATGTTATGGATCACAGTCAAAATAATTGGCTGAGAACAAACTGGGTCCCAAGAAATTCAGCTCAGAAGATTTATGTGGAACTCAAGTTTACACTAAGAGACTGCAATAGTATCCCATTGGTTTTGGGTACTTGCAAGGAGACTTTTAACCTCTACTACATGGAATCAGATGATGACCATGGTGTCAAATTCCGAGAACATCAGTTTACCAAGATAGACACAATTGCAGCTGATGAAAGTTTCACACAGATGGACCTGGGCGACCGTATTCTCAAACTCAACACTGAAGTTCGAGAGGTAGGCCCAGTGAACAAGAAAGGCTTTTATTTGGCTTTTCAAGATGTTGGTGCCTGTGTTGCCTTAGTATCTGTGAGAGTGTACTTTAAAAAGTGCCCTTTTACAGTGAAGAACCTGGCAATGTTTCCGGATACAGTACCTATGGACTCCCAATCCCTGGTAGAAGTCCGAGGTTCTTGTGTTAATAATTCCAAGGAGGAGGAATCACCCAGAATGTACTGCAGCACAGAAGGAGAATGGCTGGTGCCCATTGGCAAGTGCTTATGCAATGCTGGCCATGAAGAAAGGGGCTATGTTTGTCAAGGTAACACTATGCTTTAATCAATGCTTAAATTTATTCTGTTTCTAAGTTGCAAATTTACCGTATAAAAAAACCATTGTTTGGGTTATCTTCAAATCTATATGAAATAACACAAGGGGATTATATTTTTAAAAAATTATTTGGTTCTCTTTTTGCTTTACTAATGTAAATTAGGACTCCCAAGAAAGAGTAACTACACATTTGTTGTATAGTAGGAAGAGATCTAGTTTCCAAGTTAAAGGATGTGAATTTAAATCCCTTCTCTGATTTTCATTATTCTTTACCTCTTAACTTCTAAACAGCTTAACTTTTCTGGGCCTCTTTTGCACAAGATGTACTTTGAGATTCCTTCCAGCTCCCGAACAGTGAAATTGTGTACTATATACATGTGCATATTTCAAAAATAGAGCATGACCTAGTTTGGTTTCTTCCATTTTTATTTTTCCTTGGTTCCTCCAAGGACCTAGCTATAGACCAACTGGGCAAACACTTCCCCTCTTTTTAAACTTCATTACACTGTCAACACTCACTGAGTGTTATAATAACAGTCTTGACAAATTGTGATGACCACTAATGTTGCTATTTAGATAACCAAGAGTAATATTTACTTTATTTCTGTAAGTAATGATTTCTGTTTCAATAAGATCTTGGTGCCAGATGAACTTTCCTTGAGTGTTAACCATTTACAAGTTTATTTTTTTTAGAATAAAAAATGAAGAACATTTATTAGCATGTGATTGCCATTGATGAAAGAAAGCTTATGATGCACCATTTGGACTTTTATATTATTATCTGTGTGAGCAATTCAAGTGTTAGACAATAATAATGAATTTGTACCATATGTATTTGTTTGAGTCATCAGATATTATCACATGAAAAAATTAGCCATAGGGAAACTGAGCTCAATATTTCTTTCCTTGACTTGTGTTATGTGCATTAAGACTTTACAGAAATAGAAATGAAAGCTATTTTATATTTTTGTGTGTATATGTCTTTTTCCATTTTAAGTTATGACACACCACATGAAGACCTACCTGTTTTTCAAAATGTTTTGACATTTCATACAATGCAAATAATGACTGTTTAAGAAATACATCTGTGGCATTTTTAATTTGTTTATATACGTACAACAAATATAAAGATTTCTGTGATCACAGGCAATGGAATATTGCCCATTTCAGACTGTCATCTGAATGATAACACTTAGGATGGTATGTTTTCTCTAGAAAGCAGTTATTTCCATAGGGTAGTCATTCACTGAGTCATTATGCTCAAAATACATATGGAAGCAATGAGTTTGTCTTGGTATTTGATGATTCTGTCCCAACACACTAAATAAGACATGATATCAGTTTGCTTTTACTCTATATGCATTGCTTATAGAAGTGGAAAAAAAACTGAGAGTAAACAATGTTTTTTTATTGTAAAGTCTCATGTTATTTAAATCTTTGAAAGGCATATATATGGGCGAATATTGTCACCAAAGAAAAATTCAGAAAGTCCTTTAATTGTCATTACAGATAAATTTTGTTTCTGCACTTTGATCAAGATGAGGTTTGAAAATCAGGCGTGCATATGTGTATGTGTGTGTGTGCATGTTGCACATTTAAATATTTTAAATTGAGAAGAGGGGAGAGAAAGAAAGAGGGGGAGAGGGGAGATAGGGAGAGAGGGAGAGGGAGAGGGGGAAAGAGAGAGAGACACACACAGAGAGAGGGAGAGTGAGAGAGAGAGAGAGAGAGAGAGAGAGAGAGAGAGAATATCAGAGAGAATAATGTCATATGGGTAAGAGATAGCATTAACGATAAAGTTACCTGTTTTCTCTGTGCTTAGTTTATTGCTATAGTTATTTGGATGTTAAGAACAGTTCCTGCCTTCTTTCCAGGCTTTTTGGTTATAGAAAGAATGATTATTAAAAGCTTTGTATTTCCTGAAAGTCATTTGAGGAATGGGAATAAATGAAAACAAATGCTATTAAAGCAAATAGCTGGAATTATCAAGAAAACAACTAATTAACAAGCCGTATATGGATTGTAACATGTATATGTAGTAACTTATCTGCAAGCATAGATACAAAAGACATTGTTGAGGACAGAAGTGTCAAGAAAAGGAGGTGGGCAGTTCATGTAAAGATAACAACTAGATTGCCTAAATGATGTACTGATCTCCATAAGATACTGAAAGAACAAAAGAATATCTAAGGTGTTTTGGCTAGATCCAGATATACAGGATTTACAGGAGGGTGGGGGTAAGGGTTTAAATGCATAGGATGAAAAGCTATTGAGTAGTTGTGTTCATTATTAATGGAGGAAATGTTCACTAATGAAATCATAGCTTCTTCAAAGTGACAAACTATCAAAGTATCCAATTATCTAGGATGACTAATTAATTACAGTGTGTCACTCATCCTGTCTCTAAGAAATGGACTTGAACTGAGATGTAGAGGATGAGTATGGCATAGTGGGTAGAACTCTTGACTTATATTAAGGAGGCCTGGGTAAAAATAATGTTCAAGACGCTGTGTAGCTCCTCTTTTAGTCTGATTTTTCTGATTTGTTACATGAATAGTAATTATAGCACCTCTCTCAGTTGTTAGGTTCCAAGGAAATAATATATTTAAAATATTTGCAAATGGGAAAGCACTTTATAAACCTGCATTATTATTATATTAGCTCTAATAAGGCATTGATTCTCCCCTCAGCCAGCATTCCAGACCAAATCTAATACTTGCATACACAGACTTAGAAGTAGCCTTGAAAAATATTAGAGCCAAATCCTAAGGGGACCACTACTGTCCTCTATGGAAAAATTTGATCAGTCTGTAGTTGATCTTATCCTATTCTTTTTTTTCCAATTTATTTATTATTTTTTAGTTTTTGACATTCATTTCCATAAGAGTTTGAGTTACAAATTTTTCTCCCCCTCTCTCCCTTAGCCCTCACTCCAAGATAGCTAGGCTACTGAATACCCCTTTCTGCAATCAGTTGTCCCTTATACCCTACCCCATCCCCACCCCAAACTTTCTAGTAAGGCAAGATGTATTTCTATACCACGGTGCCTGTATATGTTATTTCCCACTTGAATGTAAAAAACAAAAACAATTTTTTAATACACATTTGTTTTTAAAACTTTGAGTTCCATATTTTTTTCCCTTCTTTCCTCCTCACCCATCCCCACTGGGAAGATAAGTAATTCAATATAGGTTGTACATATATAGTTAATGCAGAATATTTCCATAGTAGATATGTTGTGAAAGACTAAATGTATTTCCCTCTATCCTGTCCTACCCCTAACTGATTCAATCTTCTCCTTTGACCCTGTCTTTTTTCAAAAGTGTTTGCTTCTAGCTACCCTCTCCCCCAATCTGCCCTCCCTTCTATCATCCTCCCTCTTACACCCTTCCCCACTACTTTGCTGTAGGGTAAGATACCCAATTGAGTGTTTATGCTATTCCCTCCTTAAGCCAAGTTCAGTGAGAGTAAGTTTGTCCCATTCCCTTTTACCTTCCTGCTCTTCCCCTCCATTTTAACATTATATGAGATAATTTACCCTAATCTATCTCTCCATTTCTCCTCCAAATGTATTGCTCTCTCAACCCTTAATTTTATTTTTACAATATCATTCCTTCATGTTCAACTCAGCCTGTGCCGTCTATCAATGTATACATGTACATATATATGCATACCCTTACATATATATATATATATTTATACATACCTTTATCCTTGTATATATACATATATACATGTAGAAATATACATATATATTCCCTTCAACTATCCTCATACTGGGAAAAGTCTTGAGTTACAATGATCATTTTTTCCATGTCGGAATGTGAATAGTTCAACTTTAACAAGTTCCTTGTGATTTCTTTTCCCTCTTTAGCTTCTTGTTTTTGAAAGTAAAATTTTCTGTTAAGTTCTGTTTTTTTTTTGCATCAAGAATGCTTGAAAACCCTCTATTTTATTGAATGATCATATTTTCCCCTGAAATATTATACTCAGTTTTGGGGGAGATGACTTTTGGTTTTAGTCCTACCTTCTTTGACCTGAAGAATATCATATTCCAAGCCCTTCAATCCCTTAACATAGAAGGTGCTAGGTTTTGTGTTATCCTGTTTGTGTTTCCACAATACTAAAATTGTTTCTTCCTGACTGCTTGCAGTATTTTCTCCTTGACCTAGGAAATCTGGAATTTGGCTATAATATTACTAGGAGTTTTCTTTTGGGGATCTTTTTCAAGATGTGATCAGTGAATTTTTTTCCATTTTTATTTGCCCTCTGGTTCTAGAATATCAGGGCAATTTTCCTTGATAGTTTCTTGCAAGATGATGTCTAGGCTCTTTTTTTGATTATGGCTTTCAGGTAGTCCAAAAATTTTTAATTTTTTTCTCCTGGTTCTATTTTCTAGGTCAGTGGTTTTTCCAATGAGATATTTCACATTGCCTTCTATTTTTTTTATTTGTTTGGATCTGTATTATAGTATCTTGATTTCTCATAAAATCATTAGCTTCCAATTGCTCCAATGTAATTTTGAAGGAATGTTTCTCTTCAGTGAGTTTTTGAAATTTTTTTTTCCATCTGGCCATTTAGTTTTTTTAAGACAATCTTCTCCTCATTGCCTTTTTGGGCCTCTTTTGCCATTTGAGGTAATCTTATTTTTTTAAGGTGTTATTTTCTTCAATCAGTTTGTTGACTCACTTTTCTTGATTTTCTTGCATCATTCTCATTTCTCTCCCCAATTTTTCCTCCACTTATCTCACTCGATTTTCAAAATCCTTATTGAGATCCTCTATGGCCTGTAACCAATTCATAGTTTTCTTGGAATCTTTATGCAGGAGTTCTGACTTCTTTGTCTTCCTCCTGCTCCATGCCTTGATCCTTTTTGCCTGCAAAAAAGGATTGTATGGTCTGTTTGTGCTTACTTGGCTTGCTTATCTTGCCAGTCAATTACTTAACTTTTGAGCTCTTTGCCATGGTAAAGCTCTGCTTCCAGAATGGAGAGAGCTTTGTCCCAAACTGCTGGGGATTTTGCAACTGCCAGAGCTATGACCTCCACCCAAGACTGAGATCCAGATTGAAGCAGGTTAAAGCAAAAGTGATAACCTTCTCAGTGGCTGCTTGATCCCCCTATGATTTGCAGACCAGGAGCTCCATGAGGCAGCTATGCATTGGCAGCTGCAAATCCACCACCTCCACCACTTTTCTCCCTGGGCCCAGGGGCTGGACCATGATCTTCCATTCCCCTCTGTTCCAGCAGAGTTCCACACTGACCTTTTTCTTTGTCTTTGTGTTTATGGGTTGAGAAGTCTGGAAACCTCTCCAGCTGCTGGTGCTTCACTCTCCAGAAGTCTGCTCAGGCCATTGCTGGTTTGGGGCTGTCCTGGGACCAAAACCACGGCTCACACAGGTCTGGGCTTGGCTCCCAGATTTGTCTGATAGCCCCTTCCTTTGGGCCTCCTGGGCTGCCCTCACTTTGTGGGTTCTGTAGCCCTAAAATTTGTTTAGAGTAATTTTTTACATGCATTAGAGGAGGTGGAAACTAGAGCTTCTGGGAATTCCTGTTTCTACTCCACATCTTTGCTCCGCCCCATATCCCATTCTCAATGTCAACTATTCAAAAGCTTTTTATCTTGTGCAATTATACCCTACCTCTGTAAATCCTGTATATCAAGATCTTACAGAAGTACTAGGGGCATTCTTTTAGCACCTTAGGGCAGCCCAGGTCATCAGTGAAATTGTGGGAATACATTTTTAATGGAGTGCTTTACTTCATTTGTATATAAGTCACAGACATGCACTCCCTTCAGATTAATAGACCCCAGGAAAAGAAATTTATATATATATATATATATATATATATATAAAGCTGTGTTTTAATAGATATGTAGAGTTATCTCTACCTTGCTATTTCAGACAGTGCAATTTTAAATTTTAATAACTTCAGAACTAAAAATGCTGTAAGGTTACAAAAATAAAATTTGAAATGTTAATTATTTAAATTTTAAACGTAATGATGGGTTTCATATCAATTCAACATGCCCGCTGTGCTTTATGTATCTGATAAATTTTTTAACATCTTAAAAACTTTTATCAGCTAATGCTCAGTGATTGGAAGCATTTGTAATCTTAGCCTTAATTTCATCTAAAGAACTAGGTTTTGATGAATACCCACAATTTTAAAGCTATCCTATGAGGAAAAAGTCTGATAGAAATACATCAGGTGAGTGAGGTAGCTAGGCAAGAGGACCTCCTTTTCTAATCTTGTCTGAGAAAGTATCAGCCTGAAACCAACACACAAGATGATAAGGCAACCTTTCTTGTTACAATTAAAATTTTAAAATTATTTTCAAAATTCATAAAACTACATAAGTGTAAAATACATTTAAATAATTAAACTTTCAAATGTTTTTGTAAGTTTGTATCATTTATACTTCTGAATTTGTTAAATTTATTGAAGCTTAAAAATACACTAAGACTTTTGAGACATCTGTGTACAATATATTTAATATATTACATCATATTATATATAATCTATTACATACATATAATATACATAATATATTATATACATATGACATGAGATTATAGCAAGATACATATATATTTAAATTTCTTGATATAATCATATATATGGGCTTTTTAACATCAGAAACTTCTATTGTACTTTCAGAAGTACAGAAATACTTTTTTGCCCTTCTTTAAAGTCACTTTTAATATCTTTAGTGTCTCGTTCCTGCTGTGGGTACTCCATCTGTCTTTAACTTAGTGGATCAATCAGTCAATAAGCAATTTTTAAGCAGTTATTATTGGCAGCTAGGTGACTCAATGGATTGAGCATTGGGCTTGGAATCAAGAAGTCTCATTTTCATCAGTTTAAATAGGGCTACAAATGCTTACTAGATGCATGACCCTGAGTAAGTCAGTTAACCCTATTTCCTTTAGTTCCTTATATGCAAAAATGAACTGAAGGAGTATCTTTGCCAATAAAACCCCCAAATGGGGTCAAAAAGAGTCTGTCGTGACCAACCAAAAACAATATGTATCTGGCACTGTACTGGCTTCTTGGGACACACGTATAAAGGCAAAAAAAAGGTCCTTGTTCTCAAGGAATTCAGAGTGTAACTAGGGAAGACATGTTTATACAAGGGAGAATAAGTAAAGGCCTCACGTATAGTGTTTTTTGACCTCAGTCATGAAGGAAAGTGCACTTCTCTGAGATGATGGTCAAGAAGAAGTCCATTCCATTCCTGAAAGCACAAGTAAGGAATACAGATCAGATGTGGAGTGCTAAGTATGAGGAACACTAAAAATAATATTTTCCCCCCTCTTCATTGCAGTGTATGTTGTATGCACTAAGATTGGCTTAGTAAGTTGGGGTCAAGCTATGAAGAGCTTTAAATGCTATACAAAAAATTAATACATTTTATTCGGGAAGTAATGGGATTCCAATGTAATTCATAATATAAGGGAGTGACATGGTCACATTTGAGATTTAAGAAAATGAATTTAAGGGGCGGAGTCAAGATAGCAGAGGGAAAGCAGGAACTCACCTGAACTCTTTTTCTTTGAATTCCTTCAGTAACTTCTAAAAAGTGAATCTGACTGGATTTTAGAGTGGTAGAATCCATTGGGAGACAGAGCATGACAGATTTTCAGTCCAGCAAGGTGCTCACATGAGACTGGGCAGGGGAAGATTGGAGCTAGGGGGCTGCACCCCCTCAGACCTGAGACCCGACCAGAGCAGAATCAGAGTGAGCTGATTCACCACAGTCGGGCCAATATGCAGACCTCGCACTTCAGGTTGGGAAAAACTGTTGGAGGAGGGTAAGATAAAATGCAGGGGCTGTGGCAGCTAATTCTGGGCTGACCAACCCACAGCCTTGATGTTAAAAAAATCTACAACTTGAAGTCCAGAGAGGAACAATGGCCGAGTAAACCCTAGCTGTTCCCCTCTCTCCCTAAGACCCTGAAAACTCAGAGAATATTGCCCAAGGGTAAAATCCTGAAATAGTGCAACAAGCAGGCTTGGGAATCCTAGAGGAAAAGCATAGGTGTGGCTATGCCAAGGCTAAGGTTCAGGGTGGGAACTGTCCTAAAAAGCCCCATCTCAGTTGACCAGCAGGAGATCCTGAACCCCAGAGGGTGGAGCCAGCAATTACTAAGACCAGAACCTTGCCTTCACACAACTAGGGAAACTAGCAGATAGGGGCATGGCTGCCAGACCACCAGCAGCTGAGACTGCCTGAGCTTTAGCTTAGGGAATGGGAGGTAGAATCCTGAAGCAGCCAGACCACCCCTCCCCATACATTACACTGTTAGCTTCAGAGTAACCTTGAGAGACTCCTGGCTTTGATCTCAAGTCTAAACATACAGAGGACATAGCACACAAAGTTAATAACCAGACCCTTAGGTACCAGCATAAGAGGTGTGGCTCAGAGCCTTTTATACCCCAGAAGCAGAAATCCACTTTAAAGGCCAGGAAATAGGCAATCACAATGGGGAAGAAGTAAAAATGGATGAATGAAAAGGATTAAATTATTTTATAGTGAGCAAGAAGAACCAAATTCACAAGAGGTCAGCATTGATTCTATACCCAACTCTGAAATCTCAACAAGGAATATGAACTGATCTCAAGCCCAGAAGGTTTTCTTGGAAGAGTTGTAAAGGGATTTTAAAAGCTAAATTAGAGAGGTAGAAGATATAAACTGACTAATTATTTCAAAATTACACTTGCAAAAATAGAAAAAAAAGATTACTGAAGAAAACAGTTACATAAAAAGTAAAATTTGTGAAATTGGAAAAGAGGTGAAAAATATAAATGGAGAAAAGAACTCCCTAAAAACAAAATCTGAACATATGGAAAAGGAACTTCACAAATTAATCAAGGAAAATAATTAGCAAAAAATTAGGATCAGTCATTTTAAGCTAGTGACTCTATGAGGCATCAAGAATCAGTAAAATAAAACGTAAAGAATGAAAAATAAGAAGAAAATCTAAAATGCCTCATTGGAAAAACAACTGACCTGGAGAACAAATCCAAGAGAGATAATTGAAGAATTAGAATTAGAGGAAAAAAAGAACCTGGACAACATCTTCCAAGAAATAATCAAGGAAAATTGCCCTGAGGTCCTAGAACCAGAGTGTAAAATAGTTATAGAAAGAACACATTGGACATTTCCTGAAAAGGATCCCAAATTGAAAACTCCAAGAAATATTTTATCCAAATTCTAGAACTATCAGATGAAGGAGAAAATACTGCAGTCAGCAAAGAAAGAAACAATTCAAATATTGTGGAAGCACGGTCAGGATTGCACAGAATCTAGCAGCTTCCATACTAAAAGAACAGAGGGATTGGAACATGATATTTTGTGAGGCAAAACAACAAGGACTATAACCAAGGGTCAACTATCCAGAAAAACTAATTATAATCTGTCAGGCAAGAAGATGGTAATTCAATGAAATAAGAGACTTCTACACCTTCCTGATGAAAAAGCTAGAGCTCAGTGGAAAATTCTATCTCCAAATATAAGACTCAAGAGAGACATAAAAAGCTAAAGAGGGAAAACAGACAGACACAGACAGACGCAACTTGTTATTCAATAAGAGCAAACTGTTTACATCCCTATATGGGAAACTGAGACAGTATTGAGAATTATATAATTATCACATATAAAAGGATTATACATAGAGGGTGTGGGTATAAAGTAACCAAAGTGATGATTAAAAAAAAACTATTAATGGGTACAAGGTAATTGTAATGGGAGAAGAGGGAGGGGGGAGCCAGAAAAGGGTAAATTATGCCACACAAAGAGACATAAAACATATTATGGAAGAAGGAAAGAAGAGAGGGAGATGAACATTTTATGAGCTGTACCCTCATTGGTTTTGGTTCAACAAGGGAATAACAATCAGTTAAGTATAGGATTCTAACATGAAAAGACACAAAAACTTATTATAATAAAGGGAAAGAAGGGAGGGAGAGGAGCACTATATGAGATTTACTTTCATAGGTTTTGGTTCAAGGTGGGAATAAAGTACCTTGTCAAGTATAGAAATCTGTTGCTCCTTACATGCACTAAGAGGGGAAACGGGAGAGAAAAGCTGAGGGGCTGTTAGAAGGAAGGGAAGAAGTAGTAAGGGGGAAGGGTAAGAAAAGGGAGGGGCTCTGATAGGGAATACTGATGGAAGTGGTAGGGAATACTGATAGAGGTGGTGGTCAAAAGGAAAATTCTCAAGGGGGTGAAGGGAGAAATAAAAGCATGAACAGGGGAGGGAATAGGATGTAAGGAAAGACACAGATAGTAATCATAACTGTGAATGTGAATGGGATAAACTCTTGTTTCTTGCACTCACAGCACCAACCAAAATGTGAGAGCTTGAATAATGAGTTTGTGAGTCAGACAAATATTGGAAACATTCACATTTTATTGCATGTATGCTAAGCAAATCTCAAAATAAGCATCTGAGGGTCCAAGTTTATATACTATAGCTAAAGCACTTTCATCATATTTTCTCAAGGGAAACTTCATGTAGTTTGCTCCATGAGGTGCATAGCTTGCAACCTTTAGGAGGCCATTCCCTTGGGACACTTCTCTGCTGTCTTATCTCATATGTCACTACTTTATCTATATCACTGGAGTAGGCAGAGTTTCAGGGAGAGTCAGAATGTTCCAAGCCTCCCTTGCATGGAGGGATGATGAATGGAGAGTGGTGAGTCAACATTCTGAGATAAAGGGCCCAGGTGGGTGGAAACAGGCTCAAGGGGCTCCTTGGCTTGGATTTGCACCCATGGAAGACCCTTCAGAGCTAACCATTGACAGTGCCTCCTACATTCTCCCATAAAATGGTGGTGGAGAGGAGAATGGATTAAAAACCATAATCCTATGATATGCTGTATACAAGAAACACACATAAAACAGGGAGATAGTAAAGTTGAAAGGCTAGAATACAATATACTATGCTACAGCTAAGGTAAAATTCAGGGATAGCAATTCTTATTTCAGATAAAACAAAAGCAAAAAATAGATCTAATTAAAAGAGATAAGGGAAAGGCACCATTGACAATGAAGCAATATCATTACTAAACATATATGCACCAAGAGGTATACCATCCAAATTCCTAGAGGAGTATTTAGGGGAGTTAGAAGAAGAAATAGATAGCAAAACTATAATAATGGGCGACCACAATCATGCCCTCTCCATACTTGATAAATCTAACCTCAAAGTAAACAAGAAAGAAGGTAAGGAGGTGAATAGAATGTTAGAGAATGTAGTCATGATAGAACTCTGGAGAAAATTAAATGGGGGTAAAAAGGAATATACCTTCTCAGCAGTACATGGAACATGCAAAAAAAATATACCATGTACAAGGTCATAAAAACCTTACAGTCCAGTGCATAAAGGCAGAAATATGAAATGCATCCTTTTTGGATTATGATGCAATAAAAATTATATGTAATAAAGGACCATGGAAACATAGACTTTGGAAACTATATAATTTAATCATAAAGAATGAGTGGGTCAAACAAGGAATCATAGACACAATCAGTAATTTCATTCAAGAGAATGACAATATTGAGATAACATACCAAACCTTGTGGGATGGAGCGAAAGAAGGTCTTAGGGGAAGTTTTATATCTCTGAATGCATACGTGAATAAAATAGAGAAAATGGAGATCAATAAATTTGGTATGCAACTGAAAAAGCCAGCAAAAGAACAAATTGTAAATACCCAATTAAATACTTAATTAGAAATATTGAACATCAAAGGAGAGATTAATAAAATTGAAATTAAGAAAACTATTCAATTAATAAATAAAACTAAGATCTGGTTTTCTGAAAAAAAAACCAATAAAATTGATAGACCTTTAGTCAATTTGATAAAACAAGAAAGAAGAAAACCAAATTACTGGTATGAAAAATGAAAAGGTGAATTTAACTCCAATGAAGAGGAAATTTTAAAAAAGTAATAATTATTTTGCCCAATTGTATGCCCATGAATTTGACAATCTTAGTGAAATGGATGAATATTTACAAAAATATAAATTGCCTAGATTAACTGAAAAGGAAATAGAATATATAAATGACTCCATCTCAGAAGGAGAAATCGAACAAGTTGTCAACGAACTCCCTAGGAAAAAAAATCTCCAGAGCCAGATGGTTTTACAAGTGAATTTAATCAAACTTTTAAAGAACAATTGATTCCAATACTTTATAAACTATTTGGGAAAACTGGAGAAGAAGGAGTCCTACCAAATTCTTCTATGACACAAATATGGTACTGATAGCTAAATTGGGAAGAGGCAAAACAGAGAAAGAAAATTATAGACCAATTTCGCTCATGTATATAATACAAAAATTTTAAATAAAGTATTATCAAAAAGACTGCAGCAAAGTATATTATATTATATCATTTATATTATATTATATTATATTATATTATATTATATTATATTATAATGTTATATTATGTTATATTATGTTATATTATGTTATATT
>CM053600.1:52618613-52687709 GCA_028646575.1 Pseudocheirus occidentalis | reverse complement strand
AAGGGAGAGAAAATTTGATGCCAGGATGTGTAAGGCTTTAAAGATAAAGAGAGTAGTTTTAATTTGATCATAGAGGCAATAGGAAGTCATTGGAGTTGATTGAGCAGTTCACTTGCAGAGATCTGAGTTCAAGGAAAATTATTTTGGAATTAGTGTGTAGGGTGGATTGGACTATAGATAGATTTGGGACAGGGAGACCAATTAGGAGGCTGTTGCAATAATCGTAGGTGAGAGGTGATAGCCCAGAACTAATATGCCAGGCACCTGTGTGAGTAGAGTGGTTGATTGTGAGAGATGTTGTAAAGGTAGAAATAAAAAAAAAGATTTGACACCTGGGCAGATAGATATTTATAGTGAGAGACAGTGAAGAGGCCGAGATAATGCTGTTTCCATAAGTGGTAGACTAGAAGAATGGTAGCGTCCTTCTTAAAAATAGGAAGAGGATTCAGAGGAAATATGAGTTAAGTTTTGGACATACTAACTTTAAAATAACTTGTCTAAGCCATCCAAGAATTGTTCAAGAAGCAACTGGTTATGTGAAGCTGGGGAGTCAGGGGAAAGTCTGGGGATGAATTTATAGATCTAGGAGTCATCTTCATAGTTAAGCCCATAGGAAATGATGGGGGTACTGAGGGAAAAAATGCTGACGGTGAAGAGAAAAGAGCTTACAGCAAACCCTTGGGTGTGATACTGATGATAAACAAATGAAAGAAACTGAGAAAGAGGTCAGACAATAATAGAATCAGTAGGGAGCAGTGCCAGGAAAGCTCAGAGAAGAGAGAGCATTCAGGAGCGGGGGAGGAGGTCGGCAGTGTTAAACATAGCATTTAGGTCAAGAACCTCAGTCAAATAAAATATCAAATATGGTAATAAAGCTATCAGAGTTAATTTTGAAGTGGGTACTTTTACTTGAGTGATGAGACTTGAAGTCACACTGCAAAGGGCTAATGAGTGGGTAAAATGAAAAAAATTAGAAGCAGTGAGAGCAGATAGCTTTTTAAAAAATTATTTTATTTTAATTTTATGAATAAAATAAGTATTTGCATATATAATGAATATATAATACAATGTAACATGATATATAATAAAACAATAAAAATATGCACATGAAATTACAAATCTATTATGTACAATTTACTATTCCTTTAAAATATATAATAACATGATGTTTTTTTATTGCTTTTTTAGAGAGGCTTTGCTAATAAAAGGAAAGGTATAAGTCAATAGCTTGAGAAGATGGTAGGGTATACAGAAGGATTTTTAAGGATAAGGGAAACTAAAGTATATCTGAATGCAGTAGAGAAAGAAGAAATTGACAAAGAAAGGGGATAATGTCAGATAATTGAGGAAAAGTCAGAGAGAGTGGCAAATGATAACAATGGATTTTGAGATGAAGAGAATGAGAGGAAAAGAAGTTCAAGTTGAATGGCCCAAATTTCCTTTAAAAAGGGGGCCACAAGATAAAGAGGGGTGAAGGAAGCATAGGAGCCTTGAGATAAAAGAAGAGTTTGGGAATCCCTTCTGTGGTGTGTGAGATATGGAATCAATTAGAAAGAGAAAAAAGGACTTCCTTGATATATTGAAAGTCCACATGAACATGAATTTGAATGTGAATTTGTAATGTGCCCAGTTAGAACAACTGTGAGACTTCCTCCAATTGTATTCAACTTCTAATTATTCATTACAGAAAAGGCAGAAAGTTGGAATAATCCAATACTGAGCCCTAGATTGTATAATTAAATCACTTATTATAAAGGCAGGATTTGGCAAAGATAGGAAGAAGAGGCAGAATGATCTAGGGCTTGGTATACTACAACCAGCATGATTTAGAACAGGTAGAAAATACTGATTGAGAGGACTTCAAAGGAAGAAAAGTTCTGAGGGAAGGAAAAGTGAGGAAGTGACAAGTGGAGAATGAGGAGTATTTCAACTTCCGTTTCAGAAGGGAAGGCTGGGAATAAGAGAAGAGGTACAATCAGTTGATGGAGAGAATAGTCCCTGATTCAGTGTTGTCAGAGAGGAGCCAGGTGTCATCTTGGGGAAGGAGCATGAAAAAAATCCTGAACAAAAAAGTACGTTGCTCACTCTGTTCACCAGGATTTCCAGATGGCTCAGTAGACACGGATGGGCATGGTTAGAGTGGGACATAGGTAGAGTAGAACTGAGGGAGAAACCTATGAGTGGTAATTAGGTGGAATTTGGGATAGGTGGGTTTTTTTGTTTGTTTTTTGTTTTTTTTCCCCTCCATGACCAGTGTCTGATTAATACAGAGATAGGAAGAGAAACACAAAAATTCATAGAGATAAGGGTGGATGAGAAGTGAAGCTCAGTCTCCAAGAGAAGTGAAGCTGGCTAACAGGAATGGTGTGTGTGTGTGTGTATGTGTGTGTGTGTGTGTGTGTGTGTGTGTGTGTGTGCACTTCTGGGGTTGAAATAAAGACTGTATAGGACACTACTCTGTGGGATCTGAATTGGGACTTCCACTGGCACCTTCCAGGTTCAGTTGCTGTCTTTTACAGCAGCTGGTAGAAGGAAGGTACAAGGCTAGTAGGCCTGAGGTTAGTATTAAGGGTGGTTTCACCAGCAACCAGTGATGGTCATTACTGTCTATCATCTAGTTTTGAGTTCAGCCTGGGTTTACTGCATGCAGATATCAATGATTTGTTGCTTAGTACAGAACTTTGCTATTTGAGATTAAATTAGCAATTAACAAATAAGTACACAAAGACCAGTTTACTATGAAAATAACTGTTGTATGTACACCATTATCTTACATAAGAATTTTAATATTATATTATTGACTATGGGTAACATGATATATCAAAAAACAACCAAGCAGAATCCTACATGTAGATGCTTCCAGCGAGCAAGCTTACTTTGCTGAATATTTGGCAAACAGAACCATTTCTTTGAATTTTCAGGATCATTTACCCTAGGAATTTGTTAAACACAATTCTAAGCATTTAGACAATTATCTACAGACAGATGCATAAAAGAGAAACTACAAAATAATGAATAATGAAAACTCAGAGATGTTTCTTTGAAAAAATTTGTCTTATCCAATACATCAAGTATAAATATTATGGCAAAGCTATTTATCTCACTGACCTTTTTCTTCTCTATTTCTAGGATAATCAACAAAGTGTGTCTAACATATTTCTTAGGAGGCCCAGTCTTTGAAATACAATCTTTATGACATAAGAACAAATTCATTTCCATCTGATAATAGCCAATTTGTCAGCTACTAATAAGATAAATCTGTGTTCACCATAAGAAAGCAAAATTTAAGGCATTTAACAAAGCTGCAGCCCCAGTTGGCCAATAACTGGTCCTAAGTTGAAAATGAAGGGGCAAATCCTAGAATTAAAAAAAAATCAATAAACACACATAATCTGCTACTGAAAAACTTAGAAAGAGTCAGCATAAACACATTTGGTTCAGATTTTCCAGTTCTTTAACAACCACTGTGAGATGAATGGTATGCTTAAGAATCCCCAAATTATACATTTACAGTACCATACACACACGTGCATATACACACATGCACACACGCACACACATATAATACTGAAGCCTACAATCTTCTTAAAAGCTAATTTGCACTTTAGAACATTTCTGGTGGTGATTTTAAAGGCAAAGGGCATCTGGGGCAATGAACACAGTCATTAGAAATACTTTATCAAAGGAACAGTCTCTTACATAGACTACTTTTAAAGTAGACTTAATAAAATCTGAAAATAGCAGGGTAGACATGCATGAGGGCATTCTCTGTGCTATCCATTTCCTAATTTGTGCATCCACATTTGTTGGCTATCAAAAAAAAGTACAAAAAGGGAGGGAATGGTTCATGGAATCAGTAAGATCACAAGATGACTTTCCGTGGTAAAGGAAGCCCACAGAAATTCTGGAATGTCCCCCTGCTGTGTTTACACATGGTATTCCACTCAACACATGAAAAACTGGATTGTTTCACTTTGGCAAACAAGGAGAGTAAAGAGAGCCCAGCACTACAAAAGGTTTCATTTAATGAAGTTAGTAAACTAATCATGTTTCCATGACTCAGCCTGACAGGTTGATTTCCCACCTGGAAGAATGAAGCATCTTAGGCCTAAAACCACCTATGGTGCAGCAACATACTTCTAACTGGTCTCCTTTTATGACACATAGTGACAGTATGTAACTAAGAAGCAGAAAACTTTGTACTGTGTTTGAATAATGTTCTAATATGTTTGGTATTAAAAATAAATCTTTCAAAATGAGAAGTAGAATGGGAAAATATGTAATAAACTAGCCTTTGGGGTAAAATCTCCAACAGAAAAAAGGGTCTTGATTCCATTTTAAGAGACTATAGGGGAATTAGACATTTTTTAAAAAATAATGCATCTTGTAAAAAATATAAACCCATCATGAAACTTGTAAAAGCAAAGATCTTTGTCAAAAAATGAAATATGATCAAGGAAAACCTCATGACTTTACTTGGGAAGGCAGCTGCAGCCAACCTTCATACTATAAAAATGAGCAGCAAGAGACTTGAATACCATTGGCACTACATTCACAATCCAAGGAGAGCTCAGTAAAGAATCTTTGTTTTACCCACGCATCCCCTCAAAAAAGTTAATTAAAGTGAATAGTCATTTAAATTTCTGGTCCTCAGAAATTGTTAAAAACCAAGAAGATTCTGAGGTATCATGCCTTGAAATCATTGTTATTTTTTCAAATTAAAAAAATGAATGGGTGGCTTAAAATTTAAGTCATGGTATAATAAAACAAAAGCATTCTACATTGAAATATCCCTTAGTATCATCATATACTGAGGTGCTTATTTATACTTTATTTCAAAAGATATCATGTTATAGTGTGAGAATGCAGGCAACTTCTAGTCAACACAAGTGATGTGGCCTGGATTTAATAACGTCTTAGCTTTATCTTTTCAACTTGTCTTCTGTCCTTTGCTTATAAATAGTTCCTAGAAAGACTGTATGGACTACTGGATATTCAGCATTTCTTTTTCAGATAGACTTAGATTCCTACAGTTTCACTGATCTTTTAAATTAAAGGCTTAGTTTCCCATCATCACTACAGAGTGCATTTAAAATACAGGAGTGCATATTTCCTGCATCATCGGCTAGACAGAAGAAATGATTTTTTAAACCATGCGGTAAAATTTAAGCAATTCATTTTGTTAGAGTTTTAGAGTAATTACTCCTTAATGTACTCAATTGTATCCTACCTTTTAAGAGTTTTCAGTTTCATGAGAATCTCTTTGAATTAAAAAAAAGAAAGAAAGAAAGAACAAAAAAAAATGACTAAGATCAACAAAGCCATGGATTTAGGGAAAAGAGAATTATATTTCCCAGAGAAAATAGGAGTTGCAAAATAAGGCCGTGTTTCTGACATTAAAATCTGCCATACAGTAGCAGAGAACTATGACAGCCTCTGAAGTGTGCGGTGCTAAAAGTTAGTCTGCATACCTCTAGCTTGGATTGGGGATATGGGGGAATGGAAGAAGGTTGTTTCACATAGAAATCCCTGAAATTAATCATAAGCTCCATCTATTTGAAGGTGTAACTTAAAAGGGATCTAAATGTTGAAAACTTCTATTAGATTGATCCTTGATATAATTTCTAAAACTATTACGAGGTAAGTTGCTATGGTCTATTTGAGTTAATACTGCAGCTGTGCTGCCTCCAAACAGCACTGACTTTGAGATATCCTCTTTAGTACATAATGTGTTCTTTAATGCTATAGAAAAATACATCATTTCCTGTGTTCTGTGGGAATCAGGACTTCCTGAGAGGGTGATTTAGCTCAGTCTCATAAATCTTTCCCTAGAATACAGAAAGCTTGGTAAAATGTACTCTCCCACTCAATCAAACTTATCTCATGAAGCTTTTTCCTAATACCAAGATGGAGAAGTACTGTATCAATCTCCTCTGTGTTTGACTCCTGTGTTTTTAATTTATATGCACATTTCAAATTGCTACATTAAAAATAGAAGAGAATAAGTTATCTTGGAATGCTGCATTATCTGAGTTTTAATTAGGCATATTGGATAAAGGATTTTCAATACCATTTTCTTCACATTCAGGTAACCACTTAAAAATTCCTTCTTATTCAATCAAAATTGGTCCTATCTAAAGAATTGTCTGGCAACAGCTAGGATAATCAATAATTTATATTCACAGAGGCTGCTCACCATATGGGACTTTACTAAAGTAGATATCCAAGAAATAACAGGGTGTGGGAGATGGTTGAAAACCCTCTACTTGTCCTTTTATACTTTCCCTTTTTCTTGTGACTTTGTATAGATTACAATTGTCTAACATTTGTAGATTAGTCAAGAAGAGGAGGCAATATGACATCTAGAATACAGTAGTAAGATGACCTAAGGTTATTTCCCAGGTTTTTCATTTACAATGCTTCATTTCTCTGGGTCTCGGTTTCTTCATCAAAATGAGTTAGACTGAATTAAAATGATTCCTAAGATCTCTCTCAACACTAAATTTATAATTTTATGATGAGTCAATAATCACTAAAAATGTTCCTTTCTTTTTTCTTTTTTTCTTATGAACTTAAGTATAAACAAACCTGAACATGAACATTTCAATAGACAAAGAAAAACAGAAAAAGAGAATTATGTGAAAAGGTGTTTCTCAAGAAAGACTACAGATCAATGTTTTAGATCAAGAAGGTTTGGAGAACATACCAGTCCCTGACAATGTATTTCTTTTCATTTGCCAGAGTATGCACTCAAAAAGCTTTTCTCCCATTTTACAACCTTATTCTCATAATCTCCTGACTAATTTATAGATATTAGGGTAAGTCTAGTTACCAGGCAAGTTATTTTATCCCTTTCTGAAGTAATTTTAGCAAATACAGAACAAGTAAGCTCATTTTCTTAAAATGTTTTATAAATTCAGGAAAGAAAGAAGTTTGTGATAGGTTCCAGGATTTCAAGCAACCCTTAGAAAGTCACCAAGTTTATCTAACTAAAGGGTTTATTAAATCAATTAATCAATCAATGCACATTGATTGCCTATGTCATGCCTTCTAATGTTCCATTATGTTACACATGAAATTTTCAAAGACAAAAATGGAAGTTCCTGTCACCAAGGAGCTTACCTTCTAGGCATTATGGATCATTTATCTACCAATTTAATGGATGAACCCATTTATCTGCAAAAAAGAGTACATATGTGTATTGTGCTTTCCACCTCACTGCCATCCTCTTTTGTTCTTGTGCTAGGAGGTGAAACTGCACACCAAGCGTCTAATCTCAGGAAGCCAGTTTATAGAGAGTGTGGTCTATTTTGCATGTGTTAGGAAGATTATGGCTTTTTATGCCAAGGTCAACAAACGTTCCTAGTTTAGAATGAACAGATTCTGGTGATAAAGTCAGATAAGCATAAACTCAGGTACTGGTACCCTATTTTCTTGGTGCCAGGACCTGCACTTAAAGTATTCATCAGTCACTCCAGTTGTCCTTGTGGATGTCTACATGTCCCTCCTCTTTCAAATGAAAGAGCTGATCTAACCAGCCTGCATCAGTCATTTAATGTATTTAATGTATTCTTCAAAAATCACTTTTTGTTCAGTTTTATGAATGCCTACTTTTTTTTTCCTTAAACTGAGATGATTAGCTAATTTCCAAAATGTTAGTCCTAATGGAACCAGTTATAAGGTTCAACATCTTCCCTAGGGAGACTGTATATTCACTGAACTTGAAAACCAGAAAGAACCTTAGAGATCATCTTATCTTACAAATGATAAAACTAAAATCCAGAGAGGTCAATTTACCATTCAATTCCTCAAAATGAGTCAATGGAAGAAATGAAAATAGAAACTAGCTCTTCTGTCTCACAAGTCAAAAGTTCATTCTTTTAGACCATTTGTCTTTTCCACTCTTGGTCCTAGCAAATCATACCCTCTCTTTCAATTGGACACCCCCATTTTTCTCCTTATTCTTACACCTTATATCTCAAATGGGGAAGAATGTGGGACAAAACACAGTTTTAAAGAGAAAATAAGTCACCATTGGAGAAAAATATTGAGTCAAAGCAGCACCTGTAAAAAGGGGGAAAATCCCTTTATTTATACATATATAAGAATTTCCTGAGCTATCTCTTAGGGATCTCAAACACAATATGACTAAAAGATATCTCATCATCTTTCCCTTCCCCAAAAAGCTTCCCTCTATTTCAAATCACCATTCCTGTGTTAGATTTTACGCCTTCTCTTTATTCACATGAGAGCCATTCTAATCCAGACCTTCACATCTCTCAGCTAGACCACTGCAATAGCCTTCTAGTTGGTTTACCTATTCAAACCTCTCCCTTCTCCAATTCATTTCCTACACAGCTTGCAGAACTTTTCCCAAAACACAGTTCTGACCATGCTGGTCCACTACTCAATAAACTCTAGTGTTTCCCTATTATTTTGCAGCTCAAGCACAAACTCCTCTGCTTGTCATCTAGGACTCTTTACAATCTAAAACTATATGAGATGGAAGTTATAAAGTACAAAATTGAAATCCATTGGTCAAGATGGCAGCACAGAAGCAGGAAAACTCCATGACTCCCCCCATAACCACTCCAAATACCTATAAAACATGACTCTATACAAACTTTAGAGCTACAGAACCCACAAAGTGACATTTTTTTTTCTGAATGTTATGTGGCTACAGAAATCCAGTTCTGTACAAAAAAAATGTCTAAATCTAGAAATTGGTCTGTCTATGCCTGATGTTGCATTTTTCTGAGCAATTTATGATTTTCTGAATTGTGATTATTAATTTTAACTTGTAAGAGCACTATTCTAAAAGTAAAAGAATATACAAGAATCTGGCAAACTAACAGAAAGGGCTATCAACACGTAAATTTTTATCAATAGTGTAAGGTCTCATTCAATAGCTTTAAGGAGAAGTTACACAAAATTACTAGAGGGACTACTGAAATAAACTTGGTCACAAACACAAAAAAAGAATCAAAACACTAAGGAAATTGTTTCTTTGATTTTCTCTTCTTCACTGTTTACAAAGCACTTTTTGCATATAGCAATTTATGTGATATTCATAAATTTGTGAGGTAGACATGATACTGGCTTTCATTTTAATGTCCCCTAAATCTACATTTCTAGCCTTAACTTCTCTCCTGAATTCTAGACTTGAATTTCCAACTCCTCATTGTACATCTTCTACCTGACTGCTTTATTAGAACCTTAAACCCAACATATATAAAATTGAGAGTCATATTTTTCCTGAAACACTTTCTTCCTGGCTTCCTCATTTCGGTATATGATGCCACTATTTTTCCAGGTACCTGAATGCATAACTTCAGTATCTCTTTTGGTTCCTCCTTCCCTCAACTCATTCCCTTTCAATTAATGCAACTTCAGGCAACAATGACCCCATAATATTTATCACAATGGAGCAGTACTCTCCCTCTCCTACTGCCCCCAGAAGTGATCTCTCTATAAATTAATCTCATAGCAATTTCCTCTTTTATAGTTGTCTAAGCTTTGTTATGGCAGAATTCAATAGCTTAACTATAGGAATTTCACATTAATGATAATGATTCTAATATTATGAGTGGAAGGGACAGCAAAATCATATACAATTTCAGCCTGGAGATATATATCTTCACATCTAAAAATCAGCTCTTATGCCTCATTTGATATAAGTTTTGGCTAAAGCCCATTTTTAAAAAAATGATCATTTCTAAGTTGGAAAATACCAAACAAACTCTACCTTCTACAAATTCTCATAAACTCTGCAAAGTTTACCATAACAAAACTTTTAAAACTCTTATAACATCTTACATAGGTTTTATATGTATATATAAATATATGTACATATATATTATATATATGCATGCCTATATATAATATATATTGAAAATAAATATGTAATATAATATAGTAACATAATATAATGCAATGCAATGCACTGCAATACAGTGCAATACAGTGTAACACAGCGTAATACAATATAATACAATAAAATATAATACAATATAATATAATATGATATGATATATGGTGTGATGTGATGTGATATATATATAATATAATATAATACGATATGATATGATATGATATGATATAATGTGATATAGTGTGATATGATGTGATATGATGTAATGTGATATAATGTAACAGTATAATGTAATATAATACAATGCAATATAATACAGTACAGTACAATATATAATACAACATATATACTGATTATATATCATTAATATAATATATCAATTATTAATATAATGTATCACTATATTTAATGTGTTGATGTGATGTGATGTGACATGATATAACACATACACATACGCACATGTATTTGAAATGTTTAAACATTCTACATATTTACATGCATGTTAGCAGTGACGGGGTATATAACTATGGATTGTGGGCAGCGTGTATGTAACCTTTAGTTATAAGAGCATATATTGTTGTGGGACAGTGATAAAGCAGAAAACTTATTGAATAGAAAAATCTTAAAGTTTCTTTTTTTTTGAAAATTTCATCATATGTCTAGAAAATGAAGAAATATGATTCTACTTAACATTATTCTGACTAATTATAGCCATATATGTGTAAAGTTCAGGCACAGCTTGTGCTTTAATTTCAATTCTGTAATAACACTTAATGGAATAATTTATCCACTATCTCTAACAATGGAGAACTTCAAATTTACTCTACCATTTAAATTTTAAAGGTTTTAAATACTAATATTAAAAAAATCTGACAACACAACAGGAACTGAGTAGGCTGTAAAGTCAAGTATATAATGTGTTCAAGCTATTATTTTTTACTCAATTGTTACTTTTTAATAATAACAAAGTTGCAGAGGTACTTGAATAATGTTCAGTTAATGTTGAACATAAATATTGAATTATAAATTTGTTCATTAGGAGTTTGGTTTTTAATTCATTTACTACTCTTTTCCTACCTTAATTTAATACTATATCACAGCTATCTATATTAGTGAAATGTAATTACAATTATTACATACTAATACTAAATTCTAAGCAATCAAAAATATAGACTATAGCCTTAAAATGAGATATCTTTAAAAAGGGGGAGGAGATATCTATTATATATCTATATTCATCAAAAGAAAGCTAATGTCCACCACCACCTCATTCTCCAGAATGGAAAATCTCTGTATTCTGAGTAACCTTATTTTATAGTTTATTTTAAAAACATGAATAAATATTATCTAATTTTTATTGATGACATCAAACATCATATTCATATCTGCATATAACCCTCCACCCAGAGAACACTTCAGCATAATTAAGTATCACATCAACAACTATCATTTAATCAGGTTTTCTGGGGCTAAGCACAGGGCTAGCTATTGCTATCCTTTTCCAAGTGCCTTCATTCTTAGGATTTTCCATGATCAATTGCTAAGCCCAGAAAATCATATTATATCCATGGGATAAATGATTAGAACTTTCTCCATCTCTTCCAGTCTACAGTTGTGTTTAGCACCACAGCATCCCCAGGACTATTCTCTTCTAAGTAGTATGAGGATCCTAAGCCTCTATGCAAACTGCAAACCTTCTGAGGAGATGGATTTTCCAGAATTTCTTCCAAGATCCTGCCCCTAGAAAGGGAGAGTAATGGGCTTTACTATAAGATACTTCCATGTAAGGGACTAAGTAGGGGTGCTGATAGCAGCTTAGTCAGTCTAGCAGCTGGAAATTTCTTTCTCTGAAATGAGCATCAGGAAAAGTAGTATTGGCTGGTCACCAAAGTGCTACAATTCTTGCTACAGCAACTCAGAAGTCCTGGAAAATTTAATCTAGTTCTATAGCAACAAGACCATTATTTTGTATACTCAAGTTTTAATCGGGCCAGAACTGGAAGAAATGCTGATTGCATTGAGAACCTGATTTAGTTGGATCTTCATTTCCTAATGTGTAAAAGAAGAAGAAATGATCATCTTTAAGATTACTTTCACTTCCAAATTCTTTAGTACAAGGCTAATCTTTCAAAAGTGTGTGTATGTATGCATGCAACTATGTGCATACATAGTACTTACATGGCAGGCACAGCACTAAACACTGCACTTTACAATTACCTCATTTGATTCATATACACACGTGCATATATACACATATATGAACACATATACATATGGTATATACATACACATATACACATACATACATTGTGCTAAGCACTTTATAATTATTAACTCATTTGATCCTCAAGACACCCCTAATCTATAAATGCAAACATATGAATGGCACTGAGGTGAGTTATTAAAGAGAGGTTGGAATAGGGCAGTTTGATGTTTTAGAAATTCTGAGAAGATAATTACATTTGTTCTACAAAACTTTCAGAAAATTATCTTATTTCCTCATCCTGACTTACTCTCTCTGTTCTTTGGCACTGAATATTATCATGATTCATTCCCAGAACACCAGCATAAGGAAACAGTTTTTGATCACTAATTTTACTGTCCTTTTAACATACCTTCCTGGAACGATCGGTAGCAATTAAGTGCTATAATATAGAAGACTTTCCTTTGTAACTTTCTTTGGGCTGCACATTTCTATACATGGGAGAAAGTGGAAGTCGATGAGACCAATCAGTGAGGAGAATAAGTGTTGTTGTCAACAAGAAATCTGCAGAGAATATGAACGGAAAACATCAAACACTGGCCAGTTATGTTCATGAGCATTTCATAAAGTCAGAGAGAATCCTCTCCCAGAATGTTCCCCTAGAAAGGAAGAACTAATGAGATTTGTTGCAGCGACTAGGAGTAGCATTGCTGATGGCAGATAGTCAGGCAAGAAGGTGGAGACTTTTGTCCTACACTTAAAGTCACCAATAGGTAAATATCTGGCCCCATGGTGTAATGGTTAGCACTCTGAACTTTGATAAAGTCACCAACTGGAATACCAGGAGTATGGCCTGGTGGGAAATGTGTCACCATTACTACAGCCTCCAGAAAGTCAGATGAGAAAGAAGGGGGTATTTTTTTCTCTCTGGTCAATCAATCTGAGTAAACAAGTATAGTCTACTATACACTAGGCAGTCTGTTATATGCAAGATGCAAAAACAAAAAATAAACATTATAATTCTTCAAGGAACTTATATCGACTAAAACAACATACATACATAAAACCAGATACAAAATATTCACAAAAGAAATACAAAGTAGTTTGGGAAGAGCACTAGCAGCTTGGGGATCAGTAAAGGTTTGCATCTGTAGGGGGCAGAATAGCTGGATCTTGAAGGAAACCAGGAATTCCAAGAGACAAAGGTATGGTGAAAGTACATTCTTGGTTTAAAATACAGCAAGTGTAAAGGCACAAAGCTGAGACATAAAAGCAGGGTGTGTGAGGAATAGCAAGTAGTCCACTATACTCTGGATCACAGAGTAAATTAAGGGAAGTATTATCTTTTTTTTTAATGGTCAAGCTATGAAGATTTTTAGATGCCAAATAGCAGGGTTTATATTTGGTACTATAGGTAATAGGGAGTGATTGAAGTTTATTGAGTAAGCTGGTGTTGGTCTGATTTGTATTTCAGAATATCATATCGGTATCCATACAGAGGTGAGACTGGAGGAATAAAAAACTAGGGTGAGGGAGGCCAATCGAGAGGTTGTCACAATATTCTAAGAAGTCATGAACTAAGGTCGTGGCAAGATAAGTAAAGAGAAGTCAGATGAGAGAGATATTGCAGCATCAGAAAGGAAAAAACTTGGCAAATGAGTGGCTATGGATGGTTTGTCTGAGTTAAAAGCTGAATATGACAATAAAGTTGCGAATGTAGGTGACTGAAAGCATGGTGGTATCATCAACAGTTTTATGGAAACTGGGAAGTGTAGTTGGATGTGGGCTAAAAGAGTTTAAGACACCTCCAGGGCAGCTGGCTGGAGATGTCCAGTGGATAATGATGGGCTGAAGTTCTAGAAGAAATTAAAGATGGGTATGTAGATCTGGGAGTCAAAAAGATGATAACTGAACTATAGGATGTTAAAAAATAAATAATAAATTGATTTTTTAAAGTGAGGAAATAGATAGGGTAAAGAAGAAACACCAGGACAGAGGCATCATTGGCAACTTCTGAGTTTTATTTCAGTGTTGCAATCAAAAGTCAGATTAGGGATGGTTTAGGTAATGAATTTACATGAATTTTTCTAGGAGTTTGGTTGATAATAGGAACTGACATATGGTACAATCATTAGTGAGTTTTCTAAGGATAGGGGAATCTCAAGCATGCTTGTAGGTAGCAGAGAAAGAACCAATGGATAGATAGACTAAAGATAGAAAAAGAGAGAGGAAGGACAATAATGGCAACATCCTTGGCCCCAGTATTAGGAAAAAAACATAGGAAGGAAACGGATAACAGCCATCAGAATCTGGATTGAGTAATATGTGTAGGCAGAGTGAACAATAAAGGAGACAGATTACTAAGAGATAGAAATAGATAAAGTCTGGAAGTGGCAATGAGAATAAAGAAGTATTCTAATTCCCCTCTAAAACTACTGAATTGAAGGATATGAAAGAAGGTGCAACCAGAAATGAAAGGGATGATTAGGGATCCATTATCAGAATGTATTTCCTTTGTTCCCTTGCTCAACTAAGGAATAAGTTTACTTTGGGTTAGAAATGGGTTGATTCACAAATAAATTGGTACTGATGTTAGGAATGTTAATTTGGTCACCAGTTCAGAAAAGTTCTAAAATATAAAAGTGTTACAACTCTTTTAAAAACACCAGAAGGAAATGGATAATCAAATATTAACTCAATTTATAAACCATAAACATTAGGATTATGATCATATAGACAATCTGGTATTTAGAAGGTACGACTATAATTGAAAATGTGAGAGCTAAACACACCCAAAAAATCTAAATGATTTCTGTTAATAGACTAATTTTGGGAAGGAATTAAATAATATAGCCCAAAATAATTCTTCTAGGTTGAGGATTTTGCTTTATGAATCAAATCACAGACTTAAGTATATATTATGTTATAAAATATATGTATATGTATATATTATATGTTATAAAAAATATAAGGAGAGAAACTGAGGCAGCCAGTAGATACTAGATAGAACACTGGACCTGGAGTTAAGAAGATCTGGCTCAAATTCAGCCTCAGATTCTTCCTAGCAGTGTGACCTTGGACAATTCATATAATCTCTGCCTCAGTTTCTACTTCTGTAAAATTGGGTACAATAAAATCACCTATCTCCTAAAGTTATTGTGAGGATAAAAGAAGATAATATTGGTAAGGAATATGCAAATCTCAAGGAGTTATAGAAATGATAGAAATGATTAAAAATAAAGGTTTCCATATGTGAAGTATATGGAAGAAAATTACAAGACCTATTTAGAGAAAGTAAAAGCCAAAGAAAAACTTGGGATAACAAAAGACGTTATACTCATATAGATATGCCTTTATAGCCCATAACTGTTTTAAAAATAATTTTTGTTTAATGGATTACATTCAAAACCAAGTCCCAAAATTGGATTTTAAAAGAAAATATTATTGTCTTGATAATGGGGCTCTGTAGGGATAAATCACTTAGAAACTCAGAACTACTCAAAACCAGCAGTAGTAGAACAGGTGGCTAGGGATTGTTCAGGAAGAACAGGTGGGTCAACAGCTGTGAAAGATTGGCTGGAGCAAGCAAGATATCTGAGGAAAGGACCAAAAATAAACTTCAAGGCAATGACAGGGTCTTATATTAGTAATGCCTACAGTCTTGACTAATAGTGTCTTAAGGGGTCACATTTCGGTTTGACTGTAATGGTTAGCACAGTAGCAAAGTACAAGTCGACATGTCTAGAGTAGAGGTTATTAACCTAGAGTCCATGAACTTGTTTTAAGACAGAGGAAGATAGAGAGAGACAGAGACAGAGACAGAAAGAGACAGAGATACAGAGAGAGAGAGAGACAGACAGACAGACAGAGACAGAGAGAGACAGAGAGAGACAGAGACAGAGAGACAGAGAGAGAGACAGAGAGAGACAGAGAGACAGAGACAGAGACAAAGATAGAGACAGAGACAGAGAGGCAGAGAGAGACAGAGAGATGGTAGGTACATTGATAGATAACTATTTCAATATAAATTGTTTCTTTTCTAATCCTTTGTATTATATTTTATGAATTTGCAAACATTATTCAGCTAAGAGGGGTCCATGACACTCACTCTCTCTGTCTCTCTTTATTTCTGTGTTTGTGTCACACACACACATACACACACACACACTTTAAGAAACCTGTTTTTAGAGGAAAGAATAATGGAATAATGTATTTTCATCCTCAAAATATCATTGTTATTGGCTTTCTTTGTATAACCTTGGGTTAGTGATTTAACCTTGCTCTGCCTCAGTCTTTTCTTGGTTGTAAATGAAGAAAATTATGTCATTTACCACATGACAGGAAGGTTGTAAGGAACTAGTAAAATTTATTTTATAGCACTTGTGAATACATTGTACCATATGAAGCTAAGAATAACCTTCACCTTCATCAAAGAACATTGTAAAATTCACATACCTCAGCTGATTTACTACCATAGCTAAAGTGTTTGAATTACAGACAAGAAGTTTTTTAAGTGAAAACAAATCTTTACTGTGAACTCTGTTTCTCAATACATTATTAAGAGAATTTATCATCCTGAAATTATAGAACTATTATGGTTTAATACACAGCAGTCAACAAAACTGAGATAATGTCCTCACTTTTTAATACTGATTATTTAATATGAAAAATATTTGAAACTTCTTTTTTAATAGTGGGAAAAGCAAATTTTTAAAAATGGAAGTAAAAAAAATAGTCACAATTTTTTTGTGATAACAACTTCCAAAGTATCCCTCTCAATTCTTTTGAGAATATGGTGAGCTACTTTACATAATCCTCTCTTATTATTTCCCTCTAAGTTAGGGAGATTAGCCACATGAAGAAACATGTCTTTCAACAGCAACAGCATTAGGAAACAAATGTTTTAAGAAAGTGGAAAGCTGATCTTTTGGAGCAGTTTAGAATCAGTGTGGCCCTAGTGGATAAGCTGTCAGAAGCCCAGAGGTTGAAATCCTGCCCTACCACTGTCTTGTTGTGTGGACTATGGCAAGGCACTTAGTCTCTCTCAGAATGTCAATTTCTCCTCATGAACACTAGAGAGTGTTTCATGACCCCAACCTACCTCAGGGGAAATAGCCTATTCATTGACTTTCTTCTTATAACTTATGTCTATAAAGACAAAATACTAGGTTGACTTAGTTCTTATGAATTTGGAATGTCAGATACAACAACATTTATTAGGACCATTTCTTGAAGAAGAGTATGAAGTAGATATTATTAAAAAGAAGAGATTGAAACTAATTAAAAGTAGTTAACAAAAGAGGCTTGAAGAAATAAACTTTATAAAATAGTGGCACTTAAAAAAAGTAGAAAACCAACTAGATCATTGTGCCTGTACTAAAACAATAGCTGACATTGTTGACAAAAAGCTAGTCTTGACCCAGGAAGATCTGGGCTCAGGTCCTGTTTCTGAGTAACATTAATTGTGGCTCCCAGACAAGTCACTTAACTTCCCAATGCACTAGGCAATTCTCTGTTACTACAAATTGCAGACAGTGTCACAAATGGCATTGATAGAGAGAGTTTCCTCACAGAAGAGTTCCCTATACCCTTATATAGTGTCAAAATTAAACTCTGGGTTTTCTTATAAAAAGTATTATGTATAGATTTTACCTTGCTATTAAAATTTAAGGGATTTTTTCCACATTAGAAGAATGGGGTTTTATTGTCAGATTAAAAATATTTTACGTTAATTAAAGGAAAGAGAAAAAGTAAGTTATAGAATAGTTTTTAAATTTGTTTTCTGATGTATCAAAACATGTTAAAATTATTAAGATAATGTAGTATATATACACTTTTTCCCATGTAAATGTTCCATTCCTACCTTACCTGTATCCAAAAGGTAAAGACTTTTAGTACTTGAAGGTTTTTTGTTTGTTTGTTTTTGTTTTTGTATCATTCCAAATATCAAGTTTCTAAGGAAAACTAGATGTGTTCTTGCTCGTAGTGTCACTCTGTAACTGCTGTTTCTCTCTCTCTTTTTTTTAATAATGAGAAAAGGATCATAGCCTGAACAAGCCATTCCCTCCCTCTTTCCTGAAAGTTACATCTGAATTTTCCAGAGAATAAAATATCCAAGAAATATTAATTATATGCTTTTACCTAACCTATATCATCACCCTCCCTTTCCTCAACCTCTCCCCCTCAAAAAAAGGCAGTGTAAACAGCAAATATCCAAACAAACTTTTAAAGTCTATTTACAGGAACTAGCAATGCCATTCAGCATGTCTTTAAATTACTTCTAGGCCTTCTCAATATTTACTGAACACTTTTACAGTTTAAGCTTTGGCAAGATAAGCTTACTTCCCTCACTGATCCAGTCTGATTCCCACTTATTTTTTGCTACATGTTTTATTCAACTTCATTTCCAACTCAGCCTTGCCCAAACTCTAATTTTCCCTCAGTTCTTTTGCTTTTACCAGCAGATCTGCCTGGGTTGTTGTAGAAAGATGCCATCCAGCGAGAAGATAAAAACTGATGGTGGCAGAGTATTGAATAATTTAATTTTTAAATAAATTATCATTTTAAATCTTTGTAAAGTTCATTGTATTCTAAAGGTTTTAGCTACTTTTAAGTGTGACTATTTGAATCTCCAGTTTTTAAAAAATATAGGATATCTATTTTCAAAAACATAAGATACTTAACTAGATTTCAGAAAAATGCTTCTTATAAATGTAAAATGTTACAACATTTGTGATCATTATATTTCAAATACTTTATTTTCATTTTCATCATCAGTGTGCAAAATACTAAATATACATATTTAATATTATATATATTATATGTATATAATATATATTATATATCCATATATCATATATTTATTTACTTCTAGCTTCTTTTACTTTGTTATCCATTTCTTTTTATTGAACTAAGCTGAGACATGATGATGCTTATTGTTTACACAAGTCTCTATGAAAACTCAAGAGAATCTGACAGAAAATCTAAAGGAATTTTTAAAAATTGTGATTCATAAGTCATTTTTCATATAAAATCACAACTTAGTTCTGATACATCTGAGAAAAATAACATATTTAAAAAACAATGCTGATGTGGAGATGAATTCAGTCAAATTGGAGTCTGTCCTCATTCTAAATGAATATCTAGAAAGCAATTCTAGACTAGACTAGACCTTGTTTCAGCTCTCTGGCAATGCCACCCAGATCTAGGTCATACTTCACTCTAGAGGTAGCCAGAAAATACCTGCCCTCTTTCTTTTTCTTCTTTGGTTTTGTTTCCTCTTTCCCATTGTTCATTCTATCTCTTATGAGCCTTCTTTATAACCTGTGAAAGTATTTGCAGATCCTATGCTTGATTGCATGCCACCATGGGGGTGAGAGGCGGTGGAGGGGATGATGGAGGAGAGGGGGAGGGAGAAAATTTGAAACTCAAGGGAGTGTGGAACTGAATCTCGTAAACCAAATATAAACAATCAAACTAATAAAGATAAAACAAAAATTAAAAATCCTAATATTTGCTCAATAAGTTGTCTGTCTTCATGGAGACACAGTCTCCTATAATTCTATTTAATCCTGGCAAAGAAAGTTAATTAATTGAACAATTGGGCTTCCAGTTATGTCCATACCCAATAAAAGTATACACATAGTAAAACGCATCATGTTCTACATTTCCGTTACCTTTGGGAATTTTCAATGACTGTATTAGACTTAAAGGTTTAATTAGCCAGTCTGACTATGCCATAGGACCAAGTAATAGCAATCAGAAGATATTTTTAATGTCAGATGGATGTCCTTTTTGCCAAACTGAACTCAGGCCATACCAATTTTCTAGCATAATGCGCAATGCTCTCATTTATTAAATAGTCCTTACCAATCAGCATTTGATACTGTTGATCAACTACCAGCCTTCCTGGATATTCCCTCTTTTCTGGGTTTTCCTGGTAAAGCTCTCTCTTGCATTTCTTGTCTTCTCAATTCCTTTTCCTGGAACATCATTCACAAATATCTCTCCCTAACCATACGTAATCCAAGTTTCCATCTTGTTCTCCGTTTTCTTCTCTTAATATGCTCCCTCTGGGTTGCCTCACCAGCTACCACATCTAACTGGATTTTCCACAGATGTCTCAAATTCAACATGTCCTAAACAGAAATCACTATCTTTCTTCTAAAGCCCATCCCCCCATTGTTACCTTCCCTGTCTCTACCCCCCCACCCCCAGGGCTTTACCATTTCACTAATCATCCTGGTTTACAATTATCCTCAAGTCCTCATTCTCAAGCACCACACATAACAATCAGTTGAAAAATTTTGCCATTTCTACCTCGAAAACATCTTTTATTTATGACCCCTTTGCACTACTCATACAGTCACCACCCTATGTCAGACCTTTGTTACCTCTTGCTTAGATCAAAAATTCTCAAAATGTGGTACAGGGATCACTGAGGGTCCCCAAGACCCTTTCAGGGGGTCTGAGAGGTCAACACTATTTTTGCAATGTTACTAAGACATTTTGATTTCTAATAATTTCTAAATATCAATAAATATAATCTACACAAACAAAACATCTTTGTAGATCCTCAATAATTTTCAAGAATGTAAATGGGATCTGAAATTTAAAAAAAGTTTAAAAACTCCTGGCCTAGATTATTATAATAACCTACCATCTAGTGTCCTTGCCTCAGTTCTCTCCCCTGTTTAAGCCATCTTACACGAAATTGCCAAAGTGATTTTCCTAAAACAAAGGTCTGCCTCTGTCACTCCACCACTCAATAAACTTCAGTGATCCTTATCTCCTCTAGAGTGAAATACGTCTGTTTGACATTCAAGGTCTTCATCACCTGTCTCCACCCTGTATTTCCTGACTTACTCTACATTATTCCCTCTATATAACCACATTGTGATTGTATTTCCTCACACGCTGTTTTCAATTGTACTTGTGACTTTGCATGTGCTGTCTCCTGTGCTTGGAAGGTACAAATACCTCACTCAACTTCTCTTACAGTGGAATCACTTCTTTCCCCAAAACTCACTATCTTTGTGTCCCTCCCCAACCCTGATTATCTTTAATTCATTTGTCTATCTTGTATAGACATAGATACGTACATTAAAAGAAAAATAAATACATATGATTATACACACACACATGCACATTGTTTTTCCCAATAGAATATAAGTTCCTGAATGGCAGAGGCTTTAGTTCTGTCTTTGTTCTGTCTTTGTATCCCCAGCACCCAATACAGTTTCTGGTACATAGTAGTCATTTAAAATATGTGTTGAAGCATCATGACAGAATGAACTGCTCCTTCAAAATTAAAGAAAATAAGATGATCGTTGTCAAACTTGGCAAAATGTGAAGAAAATTATTAAATATTTTATCCAAATACTGTTTGTACATGTACAGCTTAAAATTCGTGTTGACTTCAGAAAATGGAACCATAGATCATGAGAGGCAGAATAGACTTATAAAATAATTTAGAGGATGGAGCCAACAAGGCAGAGTAAAGCAGGAACTTTTTTGAGCCCCCACTTCAACCACCTCCAATACCTATAAAAAATTACTCTAAACATATTTTAGACCAACAGAACCCAGAAAGTTAGCAGGCTGACAGGAAGGGTCTATACCACTGAGCTGGGAGGCAAGCACAGTCATGTGTGAGTGGCACAGGCCCAGACCAAGGGTGGCCCTGACCAGAGGCACAGCCTGGCTGGAATATTCTTCAGGAACATGAATCATTGGCAGCTATGGGGGATTCCAAACTTCTCAACCCATAAATGCCAAAGAGAAAGTGAAAGGTTAGTGGGGAACCCTGTTGATCCAGAGTTAGAGAAGAGCCCAGTCCAACCCCTGCCCCCAGGACAGCAAAGGTGATTGTGGCTGATACTGCTGCTACTTCCAGCTCCTGGCCTACAGAATGTAGAGGGACCAAGGGGCCATTCAGACGGTAATCACTCAGGCTTTGACCTTCTTGGATCTGGGTCCCAGTCTTGGGTGGTGATCCTAGGGGGAGGAACACTAGTGTGCCAGAGCTTGTGGTGGCTATAGAGAGGGCACCCTCCTCATAGCTCTGAAAACAGCTCAGACAAAAACAGTGAAAATCCCAGCAATTTGGGACATAGCACTTTCTGCTCTGGAAACAGCGTTCAACTGTATAAAGATTGTAACTCATAAGATTTTTCTCAGTATAAGGACAGTTGAAGGGAATAAGTGTGTGTGTGTGTGTATGTGTGTGTACATGTATACATAGACAGAAGGACAGAAGGCAAAGGATCAGTTGAATATGAAGGGATGGCATCTAAAAAAATAAAAGTAAGTGGTCAGAGAGGAATATATTGGGAGGAGAAAGGGAGAGATAGATTAGAGTAAATCATCTCACATAAAAGAGGGAAGTGGAAACTGTTATAGTGGAGGGGAAGAGCAGGAAGGTGAAGGGGAATGTATCAACCTTACTCTCATTGAATTTAGCTTAAGGAAGGAATAATATACACACTAAATTGGGTATCTTACCGTACATCAAAGTAGGGGGGAAGGGCATAAGGTTGGAGGATGAGAGAAGGGAGGCCAGATTGGGGGAGCAAGTAGTTAGAAGCAAACACTTTTGAAAAGAGATGGGGTCAAAGGAGAAAATAGAATAAGTGGGGGGTGGTATAGGATGGAGGGAAATACAGTTAGTCTTTCACGGTACAACTACTATGGAAACATTTTGCATAGCTACAAAGGTACAACCTATGTTGAATTGATTGTCTTCCCAGTGGGGGTGGGTGAGGAAAAGAGTAAGAATCTGGAAATCAAAGTTTTAAAATCAAATGTTTAAAAAATTGTTTTTGCCATGCAACTGGGAAATAAGAAAGTTGGGCTCTGGAGTATAGAAATCTATCTTAGCCTACTAGAAAGTTGGGGAAGGATATAAGAGAGAACAGATTGGGGGAAGGAGGATTCAATAGGCTTGCTATTGGGGGTATGGGAAAGATAGGGAGAAAAATGGTAAGAGTATCCTGTGGAAATGAATGTTGAAAGCTAAAATAAATAATTTGGAGAATGTGGAAAAAAAAGAAAAAGAAAGAATTTAGATTCATTTCTCTCCCACCTACTCTTTCCACCCACTGTATTTTAGAAATGAGTAGACTGAGGCTGGGAGAGAGTTATTTAACTACGGTGATCATCATGCCCATCCCCACCTCCCAAAAAAGGCTTACGGATAGTCTTAGGAAATTTCATTGTTCATTGGTGCTTCAAACATTTTGCAATCTTAGTTAAGGTCTATTTTTTCTTTTGACAGCTTTCATTACTTGTACAGACTTGGAAGTATAGCAAATGGGTACGGAAAACAAGTAACATTTTCCTACAACCAAATTGGTTTCTACACTCAGGTTTACTAAGAGCAATTAGTTAAACTTTATCTGTGTGCTATCAGTAAATGTTTCAACTTTCAGCTTTGGTATTTTTAAAATAGGAATGATAATACTTATATTATCTAACTTACTGAGTTGATGTTAGGCTCAGATGAAAAAAAAGTACAATACAGAAAAGTCACTTATGTGGATGATGATGCCTGATGAGGTAATATCATACCCTGGATAGATCAATGACTTTGAAAACAGAAGACCTGTATTCAAATCCCACTTCTGATACTATCTATAGGACCTTCCACAAGCAACTTAATTTTTCTGTGTCCCAGTTTCCTCATCTGCAAAACAAATGGACTGTACTAGAAGGGGTCTGAGGAAAGGCTCTTTTCAACTCTAGATTTATGATCTTAAGAACTCCTTTGCTTATGATCCTATTAAAGGACTAAGCAAACAATTTGCTTTAGGAAAGTATGGACTGCAAGGAAAATTGTGAAGGGACCAAAAGAGGCAGTGGAGCAGCTAGATGGGGTAATAGATAAGATAATAATAATAATACTAGATAAGATGGCCTTGAAGTCAGAAGGACATGAGTTCAAATCCAGCTTCAGACACTTAATAGCTGTATGGTCCTGGGAAAGTCACTTAAACCTGTTTGCCTAAATTTCCTCATCTGTAAAAGATCTGGAGAAGGAAATGGCAAATTTCCTTTCAGGATCTTTGCCAGGAAAACACCAAACAGGGTCACTAAGAATTGATTGCACCTATGACAAAACAAAAACAGAATGTTTTCTTTCTGTCTGCACCAGTTTATATCTACGGCATGTCACAGAGCACATTTTCACCTCCATTGCTACAGGAGAAGGGAAAAGGGTCAGATGAGGGCATTTCTAATTTTCAGATTATCAGGATGATTAAAGAGTTCCATGAAAGAGTAGAAGATATACCTCATGAAGAAATAAAAAGAAAATGATATGAAGTGAAAGAAGGGACTGTTTTTCACAATTTGTATTGGGTGTTTTAAGGGTAGACATATATGAAAAAGGAAAGAATGGGGAAAAAAGGCCACTGAATATTTTTTGACTTTTAAATCCCTTCATAAACTTGTCCCTTTCTCTTACTTCCCTCTACACATTCTGCAATTCAGTGGCATTGGCCTCCTAGCTGTTCCTTACATAAGACATTTGTCTCCTGACTGAGAATTTTCATTTCTGTCCCCTATGCCTGGAACTCTCTCATCTCTGCTTCCGGACTTCCTTCAAATATCAGTTAAAGTCCTACCTTTTGAAAGAAGTTTGCTTAGTCCCCTTTAATCCTAGGATGTTTCCTCTGAGATCATCTCCTCTTTCGTCCTTCATATATTATGTTCTCTCCCCTATTAGACTGTAAGCCCCTTGAGAGCAGGAACTATTTTTTAGGGTATCTGTGGGGCAAAGATATGTGTGTGTGTGCGTGTGTGTGTAAGGTTTCTTTCTTTTTCTTCTCCAGCACTTAGCCAATTGTCTATAGCACCTGTAGGTTATTAATAAATGCTTATATACTGGACCAAAAGGTCCTTCCTACAGAACGTGTAGCTGGATTATCTCGGAGGGAAACAAACATTCTACTCCAAAGATGGGTGAAGCGAATACACAAATACTGTTAGGTGAAATGTTATTTAGTAATGGTCAGAAGAAAAAAGATGAGGAGGTTGATGGATGAATACAAACTGAGAGGTGCTTCGGTGGCTATTTGTCAACACAAACAGTATAAAACTCTTCCACCGTTATGAGGCACATATAAAAGACATGATATCGAGTTTCCCTAAGACTTGTCAAACATGTTGACAACTATATGTTTTTTCAAACTGGTGTGAAGACAAATGATAAAACAGACATAACTTGGAAAATGAGAAGTGAGAGAATAGGGAGGGACTGAGTGTAGGGAAATGAAAAATTTCAGAACATAATTGACTGGAGCCAAGAGGGTGGAGCATGAACTTAGCATGTAATTCAACTCCAATCACTTCAAATGCATATAAAAATGACTAAACAAATATTAGAGCTATGCAACCCACAAAGTGACAGAGAAAAACAAATCTGCAGCTTGGCAGGTCAACAGGAAGGGTCTATCACTCCTAGCTGGGAGCCAAGCACAATCAGGGCCCCAGGGAGGCCCCTAAAAGCTGAGGCCTGAGCAGACTTCAGCAGAGTGAAGCCCTAGCAGCTGCAATGATAACCATACTGCTCAATCCATAAATGCCACAGATAATGTAAAAGGCCAGTGTGGAACTCTGTTGGAACAAGGAGAAAAAAACATGGTCCAGACCCTGCCCTTGGGGCAAGAAGTGATGGAGGCAAGGCACCTGCAGCTGCTGCCACATGGATGCTTCCAGATCTCCTGGCCTGAAGATCACAGGCAACCAAACAACCATTCAAAGGGTAATCTCTCTTGCTTTAACATGCTTGGATCTGGACGATGGTCATGGGTGGTGGTGCTGAGGAGTGTGGCCAGTGTGCCAGAGCTTGTGGGGGCTATAGAGAGGGTGACCTCCTAACAGCTTCAGTAGCTGCAAAAAAAACAAACAGTGATTTGGGACAAAGCTCTCTCCATTCTGGAAGCAGAGTTCTACAATGTCAAAGATCTCAAAAGCCAAGTAATTGACTGGCAAGATGAGCAGGTAGAAGAAACATAATCAGAACAAAGATTCTTTTTTTTGGGGGAGGGACAAAAAGGATCAAAGCATGGAACAGGAGAAAGGCAAGGAAGTCAGAACTCTTGCATCAAAAGCTTTCAAGGAAAAAATGAACTGGTTACAAGCCATGCAGGTGCACAAGAGGGATTATGAAAATCAATTAAGTGAAGTAGAGGAAAAACTAGAAAGACAAATAAGAATGATGCAAGAAAATCATGAAACAGCCTACTAAAGGAGACTAAAAAAATATTGAATAAAATAAAACCTTAAAAATAGACTAACTCAAATGCCAAAAGAGGTACATAAAGGCAATGAGAAGAATGCCTTAAAAAGTCAAATTTGCCAGATGGAAAAGGAATGTCAAAAACTCACTGAAGAGAATAATTCCTTCAAAATTATATTAGAGCAATTGGAAGCTAATGACTCTATGATAAATCAAGATACTATAAAACAGATATAAACAGATAAAAAATAGAAGGGAACATGAAAAACCACTGGAAAAACCTTTCAAAAAACCACTGACCTGGAAAATAGACCAGTATAGATAATATAAAAATTATTGGATTACCTGAAAGCCATGATCAAAAAAGAGCCTAGATACCATCTTTCAAGAAATTATCTCGCAAAATTGCCCTGCTATTCTAGAAACAGAAGGCAAAATAGAAATTAAAAGAACTCACCAATGACCTCTTGAAAAAGATTCAAAAAAGGAAACTCCTAAGAATATTATAACCACATTCCAGAGTGCCCAGGTGAAGGAGAAAATATTGCAAGCAGTCAGGAAGAAACAATTTGAGTATTGTGGAACATAATCAGGATAACACAAGACCTAGTAGCTTCTATATTAAGGGATCTATATTGAGGCCTGGAATATGATATACTGTGGGGTCAAAGGAGCTAGGATTATAACCAAGAATCACATACCCAGAAAAACTGAGTATCATGCTGTAAAGCCAAGCAACAATGGATTCCCAAAAGAATGCTACCGTGAATAGCTTTTAAGATTCGGATTATACAGTAGTAGTGAACACTCTGTTTATTCCATTACAAATCAAGATTCAGTACAATATTCACAGTATCAACAATTCACAATATTATATACAATATTTAGAACAAGGAAAGTCTCAATATTATATCTTAGTACAGAAAGTAACAAGGAACAGAAGAAGAATCACCTGATTTCCCTAAGGGGGAAAACAGCTTAACACTTAAAGATTCAATCAATCAATTCAACTGGTTTCCCTAAGAGGGGAGCTTAACACTAAAAGATTTAATCAACAATTCACAATATACTGATCTTCCACTCATGGGGCAACCATTAACTTTAGTCTCTAATACAACCCTTAGAAAACCACGCAAACTTTCTACCCCTTCATTTCCAACAAACCTCAGTTTAGTCCAAGGGGAGGCCTTTTCATTTTGACTCTGGGTGGTCTCTCTGATTCCCTGGATCCCCTTCCCTGGTCCCAGCTCCCTCCTGAATCTGCCAAACAATCAACTATATTCAAGAGCTGACAGCTGCCAGGCCCTCATCCAGTCCTCAGAGATAAACAGCTCCCAGGTCCTTGTCCAGTCCTCAGGGCAATCCCTGGCACACACTGAAGTTCACAGGCTTCAGCACACCTCAAACCCTTCAGGAATTCTCTTGCCTGCAACTCAAGGATCAGCCAGGCCACGAGCAAAAAAAGTCCCATCCTGTTCATGTCTTCAGTCAGCTTTCAGATACTGGGAGAGGAACACTCTCTCTCTCTCCCTCTCCTTCTCAGCTGACTTCAGTCTTCATGAATCTTCCTTCAATGAGGAGCCAATTCCAAATTCTCTCCTGTCTCTCTAAAATTCTTCTTTATATACAGCACTGGCCTCCTGTGTCAGCCAATAGTCTTCTCCCAAGTCAACAGGGGAATATCTCAGCCAATAGTCTTCTCCCAAGTCAACAGGGTAATTCACACCTTTTCACCAATGGAAAGAGTTCATATCTTCTATACTTAGCCCTAAGTTACTAGGTGCTACTTAGCCATAAGTATCTGATCTACTTAGCCCTAAGTATCTAATAAACTGATTACTATTACACATGCTTCCAGGAAAAAATATGGTCATTCAATGAAATAGAGGATTTTCAAGCATTCTTGATTAAAAAAACAAGAGCTGAACAGAAAATCTGACTTTCAAAGAAGCAAGAGAAGCATGAGGTCAACAAGTTAGGATGGAGGGGAAGAGCAGAAAGGTGAAACCGTATTCTCATTGAATTTGGCTTAAGGAGGGAATAATATAATCACTCAATTGAGTATTTTACCCTACAGGAAAAAGCAGGGGATGACAGAAGGGAGGGCAGATTGGGGGAGAGGGTAGTTAGAAGCAAGCACTTTTGAAAAGGGATAAGGTCAAAGGAGGAAATATAATAAGTGGAGGGCAGGATAGGATGGAGGGAAATGCAGTTAGTCTTTCGCAATATAACTACTATGGAAATGTTTGCTTAAATACACATATTCAACCTATATTGAATTGCCTGTCTTCCCAGTGGGATGGGTGAGGAGGGAAGTGGGGAGAGAATTTGGAACTCAAAGTTTAAAAACAAATATTTACTCATATGATTATTTATTTTTTACATGCAAGTGGGACATAAGATATATAGGCCCTGGGGTAGAGAAATACATGATGCCCTACTATAAAGTTAGGGTGCTGATGGGGAGGATATAAGAGAGAACAGACTGGAAGAAGGGGTATTCAGTGGGACTGCTATTTTGGAGTAGGGGTAGGAGAAAGACGGTGAGAAAATTTTGTAAATCAAAACCTTGTGGAAATGAATGTTGAAAACTAAAAAAATAAATAAATATTTAAAAGAACATAATTACTGTTTTCATCACTAATCTTAATTGAAGGTAATAGTTTCTTAAAATAAAGCCAAATTTTGAAAGGGAGCAGGTCACTAAGAAGATGAGAGGTACCATTAGTATACTGAAATAAAGAAATGATATGTTACTGGCCAAAGTTAGTATAATATGGAATCTTTTAAAAAATGATCAAAAGGGCTATAAATTGTAAAAGAAAAAAAGAAGGGAGAACATTGCCCAGAAAGCTATTTCCAAACCTGGTTATAATTGAGAGTGTACATATAGGTGTAGCATAGGAACGAAAACAGAGTAAGAGAGGATCAGTAATCCAAAAGATACACCCTCTAAGTAGAAAATTAATAGCAAAACCCATGGCTATAGATTTCTTTGAACAAATGTGCGAATTATGGGTAATAAATAGGATGCAATAGAGATTCTAATATAAGTAGTTAAATTTCACCTCATTGGCATCTTCTAGATTTATTAGAATGGACTGGAACATGGTCCTGACAAATTTTCTTTTATTAAAAAAAAGAGATAACTGATAAAAAAGAAAGGGGACAGGGAAGCATTATATAGTAGAAAGATATACTCAAAAGACTAAGAAATGGTGGAGAGCACTGATATGAGAATCAGCAGATGAAGAAACAGATTTGATATTTTAGTTAAAACAAACCACCTGGACAGGAAGAGGAATTAGATGAGGATTTCATGGCTGAGAAAAATGCTAAACCTATGAAAATTCCCCAATACTTAGCTATTTCATAGAAGAATAATTAGATATTATTAATATTAATTTGATATAATTAATATTAACATTATTAACATTAAAATGATTAGATATTATTCCTTTAGGGGTGGGGCAGTGAGCAGAGGAGCAGAGGGAAGAAAACCAAGTTGAAAAACTTTTAAATATTTAAGATGGAAGTTACAGTAGCTTTCCCATACACTTGAAAATAAGATTAATATTAATGATATTTTCATGATTATATTCAAAGAATATTGAGAATCATAGATTTAGATCTGGAAGGGCCTTTAGTTATAATTTAGTGTAGCTCTCTCATAGACCCCACCCTTTTGCTTCACTGTTTCAACCTCTGTTTGTGGGGATAATAGAAATGTTGCTTCCAAGAGAGCAATGATTCTGTAGAAGTATACTGGTAAGATTGTGGAGCATAGAGACACATTTAAACATTCTGTAACTGGTTTTGTTTGCCTAGTTATGTGATGAAGAAGAAATTATTTTATTTGGTTGTTAAAATGTTTAAAAAAAAAAGGTCTATGAATATTAGCACTTTTGCTCAAGATGTCCAGCAAAGAGATCATGTTGTAATGGGAGAGACCTGAGAGCCTTTTTTTCCTCTCAGGATATATGGCACTAAGGAATGGCTGGGTCCTTGGCCTTTTCACTTGTTCTTTTCCATTCTAGGTGAAAAGAGTTGAGTCTCTGACGATGTTTCTAATCCTGAGGTAAGCAAGCCACAGAAATTTCAGAGTTGGGAGTCTAGGTTTTGCAGGCAGTGTAGTACTGATGCCCTGAGTAGCAAGGATAGACCTTTAGAAGTAACATTTAAGACTCAGTCCAGTGGTAACAGGGGAGTGTAGCCATCTGAAATGACCCAGAAAACAATTTGGTGGGATCAAGACTATGTAGAAAGTGAGGTAAATGGGACTAACTTCAATATCTCCTCTTCCTGGAGTCAAAGGTGACGTAGAGGAGATTTTGCCATTTAGGTGTTGGGAGCATGAATTTTTGCACTTTAGTTCATACTGTATTTTTGAAGTATATATTCCTCTGTAAAAGTCAATCGGTGCTAAGTGGTTAAAAAGAATTAGTTGCTGGCCCCTAACTGTGGGAGGGAGGGAACAACAGGAATCTCAGTAGCAGTAAAGCTATGCTACAAACCCCTCAGGGTATATTAGAACACCAAGGGGGATATGTAGCAGTGGGACTCTAGGAAAATAGGTTACAATATAATCGTTGAATTCCAGAGAAGTTAAATGATTTGGTCACACAACTAACAACTTTCTAAAGAGATATTTTAATCCATTTTGCTGACTTCAACTCCAGAGCTCAATCCAATATACCATGCTGTGATTTTAAAGATAGAGGACTCTAAATCCAAGAGGCTAAAGATAAAATAGAAAATGGTGTTTACCATTCTCTTAGGAATCATTCCTAAATGTCAGTATCACCCTCTAAAGGAAGTGGATAAATGTACTTTAAAATATTTAAAGAGGGCTACCCAATCACCCTAGAAGAGGTTAAAAATTCTTCAATAAGAATTTTCTGGAAAAAATAAAAATAAGTACATTAGCTTTAACACATGGAAAGGAAGTTTGTTCTTAATTCTTTCAGTTGCCACAATAAATAGCTGAAAAGTAAGACCATGTGCCTAACATAGCATGTACTTCAACTACTGTGGAATGGCTCTCTTTTTTCTAATCCAAAGCAACCTCATATGAAATTTTCCTATGGCAAAAATCAATCCAGATTTTCCAATTTCCCCCCTTTTTTCTCTTTTCAGAACTTTCCTGTATTATCAAAATATATCTCATAACAGCATCTTAATTATTTAATGACAAAGTGAACATTTCATTTATTATTATGTAATCAAACATTCCTGGCAAAGGAAAATCTCGATTGAAACTATGAATTTAAATTTCAATAAGAAATTAACAACTGATCCCCAACTCTTGTAGTGTGTTCTTTGATTATACATATGCTTTTTCAAGTTAAAGTTATATTACATCTCTCCAGAGAGACTAAGTGAACTGACACACATTTTAATGATTAAAAGCTTCCCTAAGCCTATAAATTTTATGTGATTGTCCTTTCCCTCTATCAAAAGAAAATGGGCTTCCCTAAACCTATAAATTTTGTGTGATCTTCCCTTCTCTCTTTGAAAGGAAAGAATACTTTTTGAGGAGAAAAATATACAGATCATTCTTTGAATCCTTTGAATTATTATACGTACACATTTATATATCATTTCCAACAAAAACAAGAGAATATTAAATTAAAAATAAATCACTCATAATTGTGTATTGAAGGATTTCACTGTTAAGAAAAGGTGATTATACCCCATTAAAGAAAAAGCAAAAAGAGAACAACTGTTACACTACACAATTTATGGTTATTAATGTGGAAAACTTTGCCATTAAGTGTTAGAAAGTCAGTAACTCCTGCTGGGATCAATAGTATCATTTGCAGAATTCCTTTTAACCAAAGTTTCACCTCTCCATTTGTCAATACATAAATCTTATTCTATTGCTTACAATAGCTAAACAACACCTGGGGAAGGAGGACAGACTGGCTTGGGAATGGAGAAGATGATAGAGGAAAAGAGACAGGAAAACTGACTAAGGAAAGGCTAAGCTATCATAGGTTTTCCTAAGCTAATAACTTCGGAAACATTTTCTTTTTTGTTTAAGATAATTGCAATTGGGAAAATATCAGAAAATATGTTGTATGTCATACATCTAACTACATATCATGAGATAACTGCAAAACACATTGTGTCTATACTGAGCCACCCTTTCTTATGAACTACAAAAATCTGAAATAGTCTAAACTAAACTGATAGTAAATAGTTCAACATATCACAAATCTGGGAAGCTCGGAAAGGTACATACATACATACATACACAAACATGTATGTGTGTTTGTGTAGATAGATAGATAGATACAGATATAAATGGAGAGAAAGAATAGTACAAGAGGGGGCGGCTAGGTGGTGCAGTGAATAGAGCACCAGCCCTGGAGTCAGGAGTACCTGAGTTCAAATCCGGCCTCAGACACTTAACACAAAAAACTAGCCGTGTGACCTTGGGCAAGTCACTTAACCCCAACTGCCCTCCAAAAAGGCAAAAAAAAAAAGAATAGCACAAGAGGATCAACTAGTTGAGATGTATCTATGTAATGTAGATTTATTTTATAAAACTATTTTGCTTCTTCTTTACTACTTCTATTAAATGATCTTCTACAAACAGAACTAAAACTATGGAAAGATTTTTATTTCTCTGAAAAGACAAGTGAATGTTTATAGTACGCGTCTAACTAGCCCCATAATCCAACATTTCTTAAAGATTTCAATGAAGCATTAATTATCATTGTTTTTGGCAAGCATATATGGAACTTTGGAAATGACCTGAGCTATAAGAAATGTACATGAATCATATTTAGTCTGCAAATATTTCTCCCCTCAAAAGAAATGTACCAATGAGTCTGGCATAGTTTTTCCTTCATGATTTATTATTCATGAATATAAGATATTCAGAAACAAAGGCATGATGAAAGTTGGATTTTTTCTGTTATGCTACATTCTATTTTCATCTTGGTATGTTTGACTTTAAGAATATATCTAGGCACAAAGATAAATACCCACATGTATAATTCACATTTTAAAAACAGCTAAATTACAAACTGATTTGTGAGCATTGTACAAAATTTGATTTACAAAAAGATTTTAGCACAATGCTTTTTAATAATGAACTACATAGTTGACTTTATATTATGAATAGATTTCCTAGTTTCTTTGAATATTAGAATTGGAGGGTTATTATGGATTTTTCTGTACCAACCAACTTAAAGATTTTGCTTGCACATGTTATAGGCATACATTATCTAAGTAAAGCAAGGTGCTATACATATATTACTTCTTTACTGATATGAAAATTTAACCAAAAAATAACAAAACTGATACATATTGAACTAAGATAGAGTAATATATTTAAAATCTTATGCATGGAGAAGCAACTCTAAACCACTAATGATGTTTATGATTCTACACAAATTTATTCAATCTTATAATTGTGTACAAGGCACAATACTTGGTGAAGAGGGAAATACAAAGATGAGAAAGTCACTGTCCCTTTAAAAAGTTCATGTGATCTTCTACCTTTGAGTTCTTCACACCTTTGTTCTCTCCCTGCCCATGTTTTTCAAACTTCATTTCTGGGCTACCTCTGCCATTCATCTTCTCCTACATTAATGCAATTGAATGCTACTAGAGAATACTGCACAACCATGCTGAATGATTCCTCTACATATCTATGGTACCTAATTCAGTAAGGCCTTCATGACTACAAGGTGATTTCTGTTTTCCTGAGTTATTCTAGTATATGCTTTTCCTTGTCTCTTCCAGTACTTCCAGAAAGGAACTTTGCCTTCCACCTCAGCCAAGGACAATTCATACTTACTAGATGATGATAATATTGTTATTAATAGCTAACACTTATATATTAGCTTACATTTTGCAAAGTGCTTTATAAAAATCAAGAGCATTCTCATTACACTCCTAATTTTCCCTACTCCATCTCAGAAGTCTTCTGCATCATCACCTATTCTTTCTTCCTTTGTTTCCATGTCTTTAAAAAAGAGGTGATCATTCTTCTTGGCAAGGCCAGCCACTCTACTTTTGCCTTAGACTTAGATGATATCACTTCCTACTGCCTCTAGGAAAGTGCCCCTTCTTCTTTCTCTCTAATTATACGGCTTTCCTCATCAAATTCTCTTTATCTATTAATGCTTCTTTTACAGCTGCCTCTAAACATGAGCAGTTCACTACCAATATTTAAACAAATACAACCTTTACTTGACCCTACCATGCCTTCCAACTCTAATTGGTGGTACCAAAGAAAGTGACAGTGAGAAATAAGGAATATGCCTAACTCTTCCTGGATCATTCTATCAGGGGTATCGATAGATAAGATTTATGGACCAGAAGGGATGGAGAACAAAGTAGGCATTCCAGGTGCAGGACACAAATGATAAGCAAAAGAGATGATCATCGGATCCAAGAGTGGCAAATAGCCCACTTTGGTAAAATAAATAAATATATATGGACTGCACTCCAACTTGGGGAGGGGCTAGAGGGAAGGAAGGAGGAGAAAAATTTAGAACTCCAAATCTTATGGAAGTGAATATTGAAAACTTAAAAGAAATAAATTAAATGATATTTAATGAGTCAAAAATTGTGGAGTTTTAGTAACTTCCTTTGCACAATTTTAAATGGTTTCTAAAATGGTTTTGGCTAACAATTTATTCATATGCTTGTCTTTCCACAATTTTTTGAAACACTAAGTTTTGCCATAGTTTTGTCATCTTTGACAATTTCTAAGTGTGTTAATGTAGTTATTATTTATATATTGGAAAGTAGACGGCTGAATATATTGTATATTCTGCATTAATTTTTTTATACAATTCCTCTTTTTATCTCTTCCTGCTGGGGTTAATTGATATTATACAGAAATTATTTTTGTGGATTTTTTTGTACTCCACATTTGCTAAAACTTTTATTTCAATTAATTTTTAGTTTACTCTTTAGTTCTTTAAATATGTCAGTATAGTGTCTGCAGGGGCTAACAGTTTTGTTTATTCTTTGGCTCTGCTTATTCTCTCAATTTCTTCTTTTGGTTTTATTGCATTTCTAGTACTATGTCAAATAGAAATAGTGACAGCGGACAGATTTGTTTCACACTTGAATTTGTTGAAGACAATTTTGGTTTATCTCTGTTAAAATAATAGTAGCCTTGCTCTTATGTATATACCATTTATAAGAAACAAATGATTCATTAATTCTTCTTTTTTAAAGCATTTTTATAGGAAAAAAACTGCATTTTGTCATAAGCTTATCTTATTCGTACGTGTTCTTATATCTTAGGTGTTCTCATAATTCATTTTTTTCTACTGAAATTTTATTTTTAAGTCTCTGTTTCTCATCCTGTTAATTTTAATATGTTTTGTAAATATTTAAGTTGTTAGGGATTTTAGGCATATGGTAGGGTGAAATAGTTTCTAATTATCTTTATTTCTTCTTAATTTGTTGTGAATTCTATTTTTCGTTTTTGTCAATGGTGATTTGGCTTTCTTCTTTCCTAATTTTGATCAATTTAGCTAAAATATTTTCTATTTCATTTGAAAAATAGATTCTGGTTTTATTTCTGAATTTGATCATTTTTTTCTTAAATTTTGGGGATTTCTTCTTTAACTTTTGAGCTTTCTATTTTGATATTTGAATGAGGTTTGAAATCTGTTGATTTTATTGTATTTTAATTGTAGTCCTGATTAATTGAACTGTTCTTTCCCTTTTTTGTTAATAAAATTAGAGGTATAGATATTTCCCCACCAAACTGCTTTGGAATGTTGCTTTACTGTATCATTATCATTCATGAAATTTTCTGTGGTTTCCATTATTTGTTCTTTGACTCTAAAGTTCTTTATGGTTAAGATATTTGGTCTCCAAATGATTTTTAATATTTCTTTTACCAGTAGCCCTTTATTTACTCTAATTTTATTTCACTGTGATTGAAGAATATAAGAACTATATAACTACAACTACAAACAATTGTTTCCAAAATTAAAGACATTTAACATTGTAAAAAATGAAATACGGTAATGGCTTCCTCACTGGTCTCATTTTCTGTCAATCTCTCTCTTTTTCAATTCATTTTGCATATTGCTATTAATCTTCCTATTATGTAGATCTGATCTCATCACTCTTCGGGATCAAAAACCTTCAATGGCTGACTACTGCTTGCTAAGGAAAATTCAAATTCCAAAGTCATCCCAATCTACATTGTATTTTACTATTTTGCTGTAAACACCCCACATTCCCACCAAAGTGACCTTATACCTTTATACAAATTGGTCTTTTTCCTCTTATTTCACAGCATTCTTTCCACTTTAGTTCTTTTTATCCATCTTTAATCATCAAAATTGTATCCTTCAACAACCATTTTGCATCCCATTTCAACCATAAATTCTTCCCTAACCAATCCAGTTAGAAGAGATCTCACTCATTTCAGAAGTTCAGTAGCAATTTTTACCTCTATTATGATTGCCTTTCTTTATCCTTATGCATGTGCTTGACCTATCTCCAATATTTAGAGGGGTTTTCAGTGGAGGTAACTTATTATACTCTGTTATATATTCCTCATAGCACCTAGAAAAATGCATTGTATATTTTATGTATTCAATAAATATTGAATACATAATTGTACATAAATGAATACATATTGTACATAAAAGTCATCTAAAGTTGTCTATCTATCAATATATCTATCTTCTGGGGGTTTTTGGAGTGTGGGATATGAGTTTCTTTATCTTGTGCAGACTGAAAGCTCAATGGCTACTTATGGGGGTCCAAAGCACAGGTACTTTAACTTGAACTCTTTCCATCCTATGCCATTTCACCCCTTTTTAGGTAGCCTGGTGGCTCCCCTATCTCAGCAACTCAATATACTGGTGCTGGATTTAGTGCAGCTAGTCAGTTAACTTAGCCCACTGCTACTCAGTACTACTGAATTTAAGAGATGCACCAGTCTCTCCAGTAGCAGACAATACAGGCACGTGCTGCCACACCCAACCAAAATCTATTTTCTGTTTTAAAGGACTTACTTGTTCACTAAAAGGTTATTGAAATTTCTTAACAATATTCTCTATCAAGAAAACATGGAAAGGAACACCTTGACTTTAACTCTGCATGAAATTGACCAAAAAGTAAGATGTTAGGAGCTTTTCATGCCTTCATAAATATGTGTTAACTAGAAACATGCAAAATTTTAATAAAAAAGGATCCACTGCATACCTTTAAACAAGAAAGTGCTTCCTACATTAAAGGGAGCACAGTATCCTAAAGTTTGCTATTATATCAGAATAACTATACATAGTGAAAAGTGTTATCTAATTCCAGATTCAAACCTTCCCAATGGTAAGAAGGGCAGTGTCAAAGCTAAATACATATTTATTTATATGTATGTCAAAACTACAATATATATTTCTCTTTCCTTAGAAGTTTTTCAGAATAGAATTGAAGTACATTGGCTCAAGGCAGGCTGACTGCATGATGTATAGATTATGGAATGGCAAATGTTATCTAACACGTCCACACATAAAATAACTGATTTGCCAGAGCACATAACATTGATATGATAGCGGTTTCATTGTGTCTGTTGAAAGATCATTGACAGAACCAAGTGGGAAGGGTGAAAGTGATATGCCAGCAGGTGGCTTAGATCTTTTCAGCAGAGAAACACAGTGCAGACATTCAAGTCCTATATCATACTGATTTGACACAAGAAGCTATCATGATTTCAATTTACCTTCTCTACAACTAAAAACTCTAAAGACATATCTACTGAGAGAGAGAAGAAATCAGACAAAAATAATTTACATTATGAATAATTAACTGTTTATGTTATTTTTCAAATTCAGAACATCCAAAATCTTGTTTTGTCTTTGTTTAATCCAATAAATAAAACAAGAGTCCAAATGTTCATTTTTTACTACTGGGCTAGAAATTTCTAAGAAAACTTTTAGCATAGAATGAATTCTCTGAGGGAACTTTCAATCATGACACAAATTACATCTAACATGCAAATCAGGATAGAAATCTAGTAAACTCCAATGCGAAAAAACAAAGATTATATCAGATTTTTAAAAATCTCCTTATAGAAGGATTAAGAATATCTACTGTTTTGTGTGGACAAAGGATAGTGTTATGATAAACAAAAAACAACCAAATAAAGAATATAAACACATCTTAAGATATGACAGAATTGATTTATTTGTTCTATTATTCTGTAGTCAAAGCACAATGTCAGTGAACAATCTAAACTCTAAAACTCTTCTGGTATCTCTCCTTCAGATCCAAAAACATGACATTTTAAAAAATTACTATTTTATTACTGTCTGGATATCAGGATGCTCTTAATTTTCTTTAATTGTTAAAGTATCGTGAAAGTCGCCTCTGGACATTTTGGCCAATTCACCACTGGGCACCTAGCCCTAAATAAGTGTAATGTATTGTCAAATATACAATCAGTTCTTGACTTATCTAGATTGTTTTTCATTAGTAAACAAAGAAGAAGCCTATTCATTGAATTTATGTAATTATAGTAATCTGTTTTCATCACATTAATTTTCATAAATTAATTGGTGCAATACGTTATATTAATATTCCATAATATACATGATTACCTATGAAATACATACATATATATGTATGTATGACACTTTTCAATTTTTCAGGTAGGGAATGCTTTTTTCCCCATTTTTTTGTCTTTATTAATTTGTTTACTTTTAGTTTGCAAGATTTTGCTCCACAATACCTTGAGGTTCAAATTTTTTCCTCCACCCTCTCCTGCCATTCCCATGGCAATATGAAATCAAGTATAGGATCTACAAATACTCTCACATTAGACAATACTCAGGTTGTAACAAAGGGCTGTAACTCATGGAATGAACAATGAGAAAGAGGAAACAAAACAAAACAAGAAAAAGGAAAAGAGCAGGTAGTTTGTTTCAATCTGCATTCAAACTCTGTAGTTCTTTCTCTGAATATAGACATCTCTTTCCATCATGAGTCTTTTGTAGTTGTCTTATAACCTTACATTGCAGAGAAGAGCCCAGTGTATCAAAGTTGGTCATCACACATAAGTTGTATCTGTAACTGTGTACAAATGTCTCCTGGTTCTGCTCTTCCCACTCAACATCAGTTTGTATAAGACTCTCAAAGTAAATATAAAGTCTGTCTTCTCCTCATATCTTACACCACAATAGTATTCCATTACATTCATATACCACAACTTGTTTAGCCATTCCCCAACTGATGGGCATTCCTTAATTTCCAATTCTTTGCCACCACGAAAAGAGCTACTATAAATGTTTTTGTACATATAAGTCTTCCTGCCACTTCTATGATCTCTTTGGGATACAACCCCAGAAGTGGTATTGCTGGGTCAAAGGGTATATAAGTAATTTCATACCCTTTGACCCAGCAATACTACTTCTGGGGCAGATTGCTCTCCAGAATGGTTGGAGGAGTTCACAACTCTACCAAGAATACATTAGAGTTCCAATTTTTCCACAAACTCTCCAGCATTTGTCATCTTAGCCAATCTGACCAGGGAGATGTGGTACCTCAGAGTTGTTTTGATTTGTATTTGTCTAATCAATAGTGATTTAGGGGATTTTTTTCATATGGTTGTGAATATCTTTAATTTCTTAATCTGAAAGCTGCCTGTTCATATCCTTTGACCATTCATCAATTGGGTAGTGGCTTGTATTCTTAGAGATTTGACTCAATTCCCTGTATATTTTGGAAATAAGGCCTTTATCAGAGACACTGGTTGTAAACATTCTTTCCCAATTTTCTACTTCCCTCTTAATCTTCATTACATTGGCTTTACCTGTACAGAAACTTTTCAATTTCATTCTTAATTAAGTGAGGTCAACCACTTAAATTCGCCGCTAGAAATCTGGATTCTATATTGCTTGATGCATATAACTAAAGTAATGATGTTGTTTCATTCTTGATGGTGTCTTTTAGCAGGACATTGTTTCCTTCCTTATCTCTTTTAATTAGACATATTTTTTCCTTTTGTTTTATCTGAGATAAGGATTGGTATCCATAATTTTTTTTTACTTTAGCAGAAGCATAATAAATTCTACTCCAGCCTTTTACCTTTATCCTGTGCATATTTCCTTGTTTCAGATGTGTTTCTTGTAGACCAAATATTGTAGATTTGTGGGTTTTAATCCATTCTGCTATCAGCCTCCATTTTATGAGAAAGGTCATCCCATTCCCATTCACAGTTATGATTACTATCTGTGTCTTTCTCTCCATTCTATTCCCTCCCCATTTGTGTTTCTGTTTCTTCCTTCTCCCTTCCCCTCCTTAAGAGTTCTGCCTCCATGTGCCCCTTTTTACCTACCATTTCCTTACTATTTCCATCCCTTATTACCATCCCCCCTTTTACCCACCTTTATCCTTCCTACTGTGTGTAGAGAACAATGAATTTTTACATTTAATGAAGTATATTATTCCCTCCTTGAACCTAAACCAATGAGGGTAAATTTCATAACTAATTATATTGATCCCTCTTTGAACCAAAGTTCAGATAAATTTCATATTCTGTTCCTCTCCCTTCTTCCCCTTTACTATAATATGTTTTTATGCCTCTTTGTGTGGCATAGTTTACCTTTTCCTTCCTCGTCCTTTCTTTTTCTCCCTTCACAGTCCCTAAGTAACCCTTTATTAGTTTTTTTTATCATCAGATAAGTTAATTTATACTCACACCCTCTATCTATGCATATCCCTTTTAAATGTGGCAATAATTATATAAATTCCAATACTGACAGGTAAAACTTTCTCACATAGGGATACAAACAATTTGCTCTCACTTAATCACAAGTTATGTGCATGGTTGTGTGTGTGTGTGTGTGTGCCTGTTTTCCTTATTTGCCTTTTTATGTCTCTTTTGAGTCTTGTATTTAGAGATCATATTTTCCGTTGAGCTCTGCCTCTTTCATCAGGAAAGTCTGGAAGCTCCTTATTTCATTAAATGATCACCTCATGGCCTGAAATTTTATGCTCACTTTTGCTGGGTAGTTTGCTCCTTGGTTGCAGTCCTAGTTCTTTTGCCTTATGAAATATGAAATTTCATTCCCTCAGATCGTTTAATGTAGAAGCTGCTAGGTCCTGTCTAATCCTGACTATCGTTCCACAATATTTTACTTGTTCCTTTTGGGCTGCTTGCAGTATTTTCTCCTTGATCATGTAATTCTGGAATTTGGCTACTATATTTCTTGGAGTTTTCAATTTGGGATGTCTTTCAGGAGGAGTTCAGGGGAATTCTTTCAATAACTAATATAACTTCTGATTCTAGGACCACAAGGCAGTTTTCTTTGACAATCTCTTGGAGGTTATTGTCCAGGATCCTTTTGTTCATCATGGCTTTCCAGTAGACCAAAAATTCTTAGGTTACTCTCCTGGAGCTGTTAACTAGGTCAATTGGTTTTCCAGTGAGATATTTTATACTTTCTTATAATTTTTCAATCTTTATGTCTTCTTTGAGTGATTTTTTAAATTAAATTTTGCTTATTTTTTTGGTGTATGAGTAATTCTTGATGCATCATAGAGTCCTTATGTATGTGTGTGTGTGTGTATATACACACACTCATATATATGTATGTGTGTGTATGTGTGTGTTTATATATATATATATACATACATATATATGTGTGTGTGTGTATAAAATTATTATCATTATTATTTACATGTACCTGGGAATTAAGATATACAGACACTGGGGTAAGGAGATCCATCTCGCCTTACAGGAAAGTTAGTGGAGTGATGGGGGAGGATATCATAAAGAGCAAATTGGGGGAAGGAGTATAAAATGGGATTGCTGTTTTGGGGTTGTGGGTAGGGGGAAATGGGGAGAAAATTTGTTACTCAAAATCTTTTGGAAATGAATAATGTAAACTAAAAATAAACAAAAGTTATTTTTCCAAAAAAAAAGAAAAGAAAAAAAGAGAAAATACACAAACCCACCAACGCCTAGGTCACTAGTAAACCACTTTATCATCACCGCATTCAATATGCAATGACAGATCTTCTCTTCATCCTGACTTGGGGTCAGTTATCAGATTCCCTGGATCCCCTTCTGTGGTCCCATATTCTAGTTGGATTCACCAAAATGGATTCACCTGGTTTCAATGACAGACAGCTCCCAGTTCCTTGTCCAGCTCTCTGGGTAGGTCCTACTCCACATTGGAGTTCCCAGGGTCCAGTCAATCTCAAATCCTTTGCAATTTCTGTTCCTGAAAATTCAAGGCTCAACCAAGCCACAAACAAACAAAGTCTCAGCTTCCTGGTCATGCTTCCTCAGTCTTTTGCTTCCTCAGTCTTCTCTTGGGCTCCTCTGTCACCTGGGTTCCTGGCTTCCTGGATTCCCATTCAGAAAAAGCTCCACCACAATGAGTTCTCAGGAAAATTCTGACTGTGCCCTGTGCCTCTCTGGGGATTTTCTTGTATTTACACAGTCTTAGCAACTTCCTGTTTCAGCCAACCCCTTCTTGTTACATCAGGGATAGGGATTCATACTTCTTTTACAGAGGCTTGATTAGTTACTAATGGCTAAGTTCCTGCTTACTTACCAGAACAATAAGGGGTCTTCAAATATAAATTAATTACCTTTACAGTGTGGGAGAGGGGTGGTCTGGCCCCTTCAGGTCAGGCAGGCTCAGCAGCTGGTGACTGGCAATGCTGGTGTCTACAAATTCCCCTAGTGGTGCTTAGGCACACCTGAGCATCTGTTATTAGTGCTTGCTTATTCCGCCCATAAGGCTTCTGGATCTCCTGCTGGTCAACTGAGGTGGGGCTTGTTGGGACACCTCTAGTCCTTCATTTCAGATTCCATACTGCCTCAGTTACACCCTTCCTTTAGGACTCTCAAGCCTGAGGTTGTTTCCAGTATTTTAAGATTTTACACTGGGTGGGACATTTATCTCTGAATTTTCTGGGTCAAGGAGGAGGAATCAGAGCAGCTAGGGTTTACTCCACCATCTTGACTCCTGGAAGTTTAGGTACATGATTTTTAAACATCTAGGCTGTGGGCTGATACTCTCAAGGGAAGCTGCTGCAGGCCCTGTGTTTTCTCTTACCCAGCTCTGACCGATCTTCCATCTTGTGTTAAGAGGTCTGCAAGTCATCCTTGGGGTGGATGAGGCCGCTGGCTGGGGCCTGCTCTCACTCTGGTGTAGTCTGCCCTCAGGTCTGTTCAGCCCTGGTATACTTTGTCCTCCCCCTGCCCAGACCTACATGGGTGCTTTCCTGGGCTTGGATTCTCCCACATTCTGTCTCCCAATGGATTCTGTCTCTCCAAAATCTGTTCAGATGCACTTTTTAAAGGTTAGTGACAGAATTCACGGGGAAGCTTAGGAAAGTTCCTGCTTCTGTTCTGTCATCTTGGCTCCACCCCCTATCCAGTGCTTTTCCAGTTGAAAAATACATGTCTATTTCTTTACCCTTTTTTCTCTATTTGCACTAATGCTATCCCCTACATACTGAGTAAAATGACTTGGTTTTTTTAATCTTCAAGACTTTAATCTATTTTAATAATCCTAACTTTATTAATTCAAGTTGTTGCATAAATAAAAATAAATAAAAGCAGAAGAGTAACCCTGATGTTTCCTTTTTTTTCATGTTTGTTCTAAACAGTGACATAAAATGAGCCAAATCTATTATTAAGGACATATAAATGTTTAATTGCCTTTTCTTTTAAATGTCCTTGCCATCTTCCTATCTCATTTGTAACTCTCTTTCATTATTCAAATTGACTTTAGTGACACCAAGTGATGAGGGCAAAACTGATCATCTGCAGGGTTAATTGCAATTGAACTTGCACCAGCCCCCCAAGAAAAATATCCTCAAAAGCTTTTTTCTTCTTCTTTTTAATTTCCAGAAGTAAATACTTAGAAAAATGTTCAAGATATGTCAGAATATAAAATTTGTGAAACTGAACATAGAATATCTAAACAAATAGCCATAATAACATTTAACACTTGAGGGAAATATTTAAAATAAAAGACAAGATATATTTAAAACTATTTCATTTTCTTAAATGTCTCCCTATCTCCCTCACATTTCTAGCTCTTGAAGAACTCCTTATTGAAATTTTGTTTTTATTATGATTACAAAATTAAATGCAGAATTTTTTAATAGATTAATAAACTAAGATTCTTCAAAAGATATGCAAGCACCAGAGGTGTGCTGGATCCAGCTCTAAAAGGCTCTAATTGTAAAATTTTCAGTGTGAGCTTTTATACACCATAAAGAAGAACACACTATAAATCAGGGTTTGATTTATTATTTTATTGCTTTTGTAGACTCAAGTAAATGTTAATAGTGTAGATTAAACTAAAAAGGTATTCTGGGTTTGTCCTGTTGCCACAGAGATGGTTTTTCAACATATATTATCACACTCCTAACAAGCACCCTCCAAATTCTCCCAAATTCTACTAGATCACTTCTAATATAGGTATATATTCAATTTAATTTTAGTTAGAGTGTGACCATTTCAAGGATTCATACAAAGTTATTTTAAGGCAAATAGTTATTCATCCTTTGTTTTTTTTTACTAAAATTGAAATGTATAAGTGAAGATAGACAGAAAATTTAAGAAAACAATAGATTTCCAACCATTTTCTGTTAAAATAAATAATATCAGATTATTGCCTTGTTACGGGGGGTATGGGAATAACCTATCATTTAGCTTTAGATACTTATAGTAGAAACTCATCATCTACCTCACAAGGTAAATATTGATCTATGCAAATATGAAGAATCATTTCAAATTCATTCTATTACCTTTACTATAAATTAGCTTTAAATCTGCAAAATAATAAAAGTAAAATAAGAATAGCACAGAGAATGTCACAATGACATCATGGCAAATTTATTTTTTGTAATATCTGAAAAACAAAATTAAATTTCTAAGACCTTTACTTTTCAATTTTATGTGTGTATGTGTGAGAAAGAGAGAGACAGAGACAGACAGAGAGAGAGAGAGAGAGAGAGAGACAGAAAGACAGAAAGACAGAGAGACAGAGAGACAGAGAGAGAGATTTAAACTTGTATACATATGTTCTTGGAGGTGAGATGACTGCATAATGGAGTCCAGCAAGACAAGGGGTACACAATGTCTCAACTTTTTCTGAAGTGAAATTGTTTTCATGCTCCTGTAAATTAAAAATTTGCAAGAGTGTAAAAAAAACCTGGTGATATAAATGCACCCTTGGGGTGAAAAAGATTTGGCAAATTTCCACTCAAAGACTTTGGGAATTCAGCCTACTCCAGAGTGAATTACAAGGCATAGAAAATAAGGGCTATAAAGGAATCACTGACAGACCTTAAATTTCAGTGTCCAAGCAGATTTGGTTATTATTTGAAGTTACATTTATTCTTATATTTCCTGGAATAATGACATTTTAATTTCAGTATCAGTAGGTTTCCTAGCAAGATGTTATTTTCAAGAGGATTAGGCTATGGATTTTAATCTGTATTGAGAAAGATAGTTTCACAAAAATTGTGATTCTTGACCTGAAATTGCTCTCAAAACTGAGCTCATATTTCAACAAGTATTTCTATTAGATGAAGTCTATCAGCTTGAAATTTGATTTGCATTAAGTGTGCTTTTTAACTCTGCCAAGTCTCTCCTTCTCCTCCATAAACTTAACTGATTAGGGAAGCACCTTAAAAGAATAAGTCCAAGTTTATTGAGATCAAGATGTTGTTACATACAAGGAGAAGTTGTTTCCTAAAGTAGAAAAATGTAATTAATTTTTCTGATGCAAAGAAAATGACAGCAGGGCTTGGGAATTATAGTGATCTTGAAGTTACTATCTCTGAGGGGAAAAAGAAAGCAAAATTACAGTATTGTCTATTGAAATGACATACTAGCAATTTTCTTTTACTTTTGTATAAAACAATAGCAGCATAAATAAATTTTCTTTTAACTATTATATAGATAGTTAAAACAAGAAGTAGTTCCATACAATTAAAGAAAAATAATGCTATTTCACTCTCTTATATATAGGTAATTCTGGTAAGATGCCAGGCATGTTTATAACATATTGTCACTTCTTTTCTTACTGTATTTTTAAGGTTTCAACACTGGACTGTTTTGTTATACAAAAAGAAATATTTGTCTTATTGGTTGTTATTATTTTGTTCCCCTAAATGTGATGTTCTGAAAATTTTAAAGAACATATAATTTCTACAAAGAGTTGTTAGTTTGGGGATTTCTTTATTTTAAAGAGTAAGAGAAAATAATAAAAGTGACTTTAAAGATGAAGTGAGCTTTGGCTTATGCATCATAGGGGTCCTACATATACTTCACCTAAGAGGCAAATCAATTTATCAGTAATCTCCGAATGAGTAACAGTAAGTCAAACACCACTAAGATGATCGAATAATTACTGAATGATGTGATAATTCTCACTAAAATGGTACTGGAGACCCTTAGATGTTGGGAGACACAACTAATCACTTTCTTCTTCATCCTTTAGAAAATAAATTGACATGACGCAAAGAGAATGAAAGTAGGATACTAAGCAGTAAAATCATATTGGGTCATATAACTGAGTCTGTCAGAGGCTATTTTAACTAGTAAAATATGCTCTTGGGCAAAGTGAAAGAATGAGAAAGGAAATGAAAAAGTTTTAGCTTTACAAAATAGTAATTCAAACATCACATTTTATCCCTTGATTAAACTGGAAAATAACAGGATATTTTAAATTTTATATTGCTTCATTTATCGTCTCACTTTTGAAGCAGGTTTTTCTTTTTTAATTTGATTTATGTAATAAATAAGTTACTGAAATGTATGTGTATTTTTAACAAGAAGCAAAAGTAGTAGAAGGAACTCAACTAAGAGTAAGGAAACCCAGGTTAAGGGTCCTGGTTAACACAATACCTGCCACATGAAAGTGAGTACCTAAAATCTCTAAGACTCATCTCTAATGGAGGGATTAAAAATTGTGCTATCTACTCTATAAAAACATTCTGAAGAAAATACGATGTAGCCATGAATTACTGTCAATCAAATTGTGTTTTCCACACTAATGATTGACTTTTATTTCTAACTGATTGCTAAGTGTAAGTGAATCTTTATATTCTGGATTTAAGTTTCTCAGCTCCACAGCTTCTTTGCCAAGAATTCTACAAGCATTAAGTCTAAGGCCTGCAAAAGAGCTCATCTTTTGTAGGGACATTACTATAAAATATTCTGCAAAATGAAGAGTACTTTTGTGGGGCAAATAATAATAGGTTAATTAAGTTCATCTGTAAATGTGCTATTTCTGATGCAGTTATCCTACAAGAGGTCATATATGTACAGTATGAGATGTGCAAAACAATTCCCTCCTGATTGAAATTATTTATATTTAACAGCATAAAATAAAATTTTAGTTTCCAAATGCCAAGGTAATATTTTTCTGAAACTCTCATCCTCATCATGCATGGCTCTGTGGAAAAAAATCAGTGAAGAATTAACTAATAAGAATAACCAAAAAGATGTTTAGGAGTACTGTTCGCATTAAATATATAAATATGTGCACACACACACTATATATACACATATGTATGTATATATACACATACACATACACATACACATACACATACACATACACATACACATACACATACACATACATATACATATATATTCTGTATGCTATTATCACTGTCCGGCAACTGAGGTATCATAGTAAACTTGCACTGAATTTTTAACAAACTGAGCATGCTGGGTTTTGTCCTGCTAAACTGAAATGTCAAAAGTAGTAGTTCCTGTCTTTAACCCCACTGCATTAGATGACAAAATCTTGACCCTTTCCCTTAACTGTTCCTCACTGTAAATTTTGCCTACTGTGGTCATTATGTATTCCAGAGCATCAGCTGGTCAGAGTCGGCCTGGGAATAGATGTATTAGCATCTCAAAAGAGCAACTCAGTCCACTTGATTACCTATTCACTCAAATTAATTAATTTTTAATTCTGCTCTACCTCAACCATTATCAATCAAGTGACTGTGTGCAACAGAAATATTCACTGAAATATGACACTGTCGGTGGCAAGAGGGTACCTGATTAGAGTTTCAACCTGAGCAATCTGTCACTTCGGAGAAAAGAAAAAAGCAAATTTTTCCTCACAGGAATTCTTGCAAAATATTGCCATGATTAATTATGCTGCTTTATAAAGGTCACCAAGGAGACGTGGGGGCAAGGGTTTGTAGCGGTTTTGCAATCCATAATTCAAGACCAAAGATTCAGATATGCCAGTCTGACAAAAATCCTCTTAGCCCATTTGTTCTTTCTTTACTTTATTCTACTCTATCCTTTTCAATAAAAAGAACAGCCCCTGTATAGTAAATATATATATATATATATATGTATATATAGTATGTATGTATATATATATAAACAATAGCAACATTTTTAAAAATTAATAGCATTACCCAATTACATGTCAAGACAATTTCTAGCATTCATTTCTACAAGATTCTGAGTTCCAAATTTTTCTCCCTCCCTCTCTCCTGTCTTCTTGAAAATGGTAGGCAACTGCATATAGGTTATACATGTGCTATCACTTGAAACATGTCCATATTAGTCACAGTTGTGAAAGCAAAACAGATTGAAAGGAAAAAAAGATGCAAAAATGAATAAAGGGAAAATATTCTTTGGTCTGCATTCAGAATCTATCAGTTCTTTATCCAGATGTAGACAGCATTTTCCTTCATGAGTCCTTTGTACTTGGATCACAGTGTTGCTGTGAAGAGGTGAGTCATTCATAGCTGATTATCATACAATGTTGTAGATGCTGTGTACAATGTTTTCCTGGTTCTACTCATTTCACTTTGCATCAAAATCTGAAATGCCTGTTCTTCATTTCTTACTGCACAATAGTATTCCATTATATTCAAATACCACTGCTTGTTCAGCCATACCCCAAATGATGAGCGTCTCCTCAGTTTCCAATATTTTTAACTATAGCATTTTAAATTAGGGCAATAGAACCTGACAAATAGTAAACTTCCTGAGATTTCTGACTTTTATAACATTAGTATATTTCTATACCACAAAATATCAGTCTTGGGTCTGGTGGAGAAAATAGTTTTGTCCTAAAAGTTTAAGGTATTACTTTCAGATACTGACAGTTCATTAAAAAAAGTTGTTCAATTTGTAACTCTGGTCTTACGCTATCTTAAAAAAAAAGGTTTATTGGCAAAATTGCCTCCAGACTTCTTTATCCTCAATTCACTAAAACAACTCTAAAGAACAAAACTTGTGTAAAAAGCATTTACTTTGAACAGCACGATCCACTTTCAGTTACTTGCTTTTGATATTTCATAATGTAATTTGTACAGACACAGAAGCAGCATCTGAGATTTTCTTGAAAATGTTAAACTGCCAAGTCTGGATAGTCTGAGATTAAAGGTGTTCAGGCACCACAGCTCTTTGAAAGTGAGATGGTTTTGTTAGAAGAGGGAGAATGAGTAGCCAGTATTCGGTCAGATCTAGAAACCACTTAAACCTTGTCAGGTCTGAATTTCTAACCCAACTTAAGCTGTCTGAGGTGGTGTGCAATGAATGGGTTTTTGTCTCTGAGGAGAATAAAGTCTAGATTCACTGTCATACAGCAGACCTTATAAAAACAAAACAATGTAAAGATATTCAAGTTCACTGTGTTAAACACATTACTTTAATAAACATGAGACAGGTAGATTTATGTGTGTGTATTCACATACATACATACATACATAGTTTATGTGTGTGTGTATATATATGCGTGTGTATTTTTATATATATATATGTATATATATATATATATATACACACATACACACACACATGCATTTAGCTTTAAGATATGCATACATAGTGCCTTACAAACAGTTACGTTGTTTAATCTTCAAAACAACCATGGCACAGTACCTAGAGAGCCATACTCAAAACCTGAAAGACCTGGATTCAAGTCCTATCTTTGACATATTCTGAAGGTATTACTCTATCCAAATTACTTAACTTTTTAATGTTCTAAAAGCTACCATGTCTAAAGAATTAGAAAATATTTAGTCACCACAATGTTCTTTATAAATGAGATAAGTTGGTAAGGAAAGGACAACTAAGACTGTAAGTTTCAGAGAAGGTACTGACTTGCTATTGGAGTAGGAATATCCTCACTTGGGAGCTCCCTAGAACAATGATATCACAGGACCAGTCCCTATCACTTAGCAATCCTATGAGTTTGGTACTAAAAATAATATCATCTCCACTTTACAAATGAGGAAACTGAGACCTAGAGAGATTAGGGAAGTTCCTCACAGTAACATAGTAAGTGTAGGGAGATCTGAATTGAGGTTTCTGTAGACTTCAAGTGGCATGTACCTCTACTATACCAGGTAAAATAGGTCAATGGCAAGGAAATCTAGTGACAATTCTCTTTGTTATAATGTAGAGAAAATGGAAAGCAAGTAATCTTAACTGATATTTATCAAAGTTTTTTTATATTTTTTTATCAAATACTTCAATATCATTTTACCAGTACTCAGAGAAATATTTATAGGCCTTTTATATGAAACCAATACATGCATACACATATAAGTACACACACATTTATAGCTTTAAGATATGCATATATGTATGTATATGTGTATGTATATGTATATAAACATATTCTATATATAAACAATTCAAAATAATATAGTATATGTATGTATATGTGTATGTATATGTATATAAGCATATTCAATATATATATATATATAAACATATTCAAAATAATATAGTATCTTCAATATAATAATTGTTAATGCCAAGTCTTTGATGCTGGAACTTATTCATTATTCCACTAAGTAATTTAACTTCCTAAAATGTAAATTGGTTTGAGACAACTATCATTTAATAGGAACTGGGCCATCCATGGGCAAATTGCAAATTGAAATATGAAGGATACTGATTGCTTGATAATGAAATATCTTCTGTTATTGAATATCACTACACACCAAAATGAGTTTCTAAGGGAAATGGTATGGTCTCTAACCATAAAAGGGTTTGGTAAAAGGACAGATTTCCATAAATCTCAGACAGGCTTAAGAGCTGTACTTTCTAAAGATGAAATGATGGTATAAATTGCTTAGCACATTGTAGAAAAAATAAATTTTGATTTTTATTTAACTGAAAGCTTCTTACATATCCCCAATAGCTTCAAGACATGGATCTAGCCCAAAAGTGTCTGTGATTTCCCAAAACTAAATTGCTAAGTGATGACTTTAGAGTCTAAGGCAAATACTTCATGTTGTGCTGGTTCTCTGGCAGAGAACTTTGGGCCAACTGCCAAAGTGTACACAAGTTGGCCTTACATTTCCATCTGGCAGCAACATGCCTTGTCACTCCCACCCTTCCCTTCTCCCCACTCCTCATCCCTGCTCTTCCCCCTCCCCTTTTAACCTCCAACACATATAAAAGGATGCTTTTAGTTTTAGTATTCTGGAGTATAATCCTCATAAACTAGAACCTTATAATCTATTACCTAATATTGACATTGCTCCTCTTTTAAGTATCTCAACAAGGGGAATGTGCTCTTCTTTATTCTTGATACTAATTCTAATTAGTTTTAAAGATAAATTTGTTGAACCTCCCTCATGTTACCATAACTCTCACAAAGGAGTCAGCTCCAAGTAGCTTGTTATTTACCTAGGAATCTTATACCCCAAAAGTAAATAAACAAATTTATGTATATATACCTATACATACTCACATACACATACATATATAATAGACATATATATTTATATATAATAGACAATATAATATATGTATATTTGTGTAATATTACAACGGGATGCATTTAGAAAAAGATTCTTGACTATGACAGTATTTTGTGGCAATTAAGCTAGCACATTCAAAACAATAATATTGTTCTCTGTAATTATGTTTGAATCTCCACTACAAACTCCATTTTTCCAGAAGTCAGTTCACTGTTGAAGGGAAAATTGTCATACAAAGACACTACACACTTCCACAAAGATAGGAGTCATCTTTATAAGAGGAAATAGATGAAATGATATCATTAAAGGCCACTAGTGTGAATCCTCAATAATTTTTTAAGCCTAGAAGTTAATATTTCACAACATGCAAAGCACTATGGATACAGACTTTTAAAAAAAAAAGAAGCACATTATCTACATTAAGAGACATATAGTTAGGTAGGAAGATGAGACACATACATCCATCAATGATAAAAATTAAGATGAGATCTATTCATCTATTTATGTATGCGATATTTATCACATATATATCACACATAAACAAAAACACACACATGTACGTGTATATATACATATATATATATATATATATATATATATATATATATATATATATATATATATATATATATATATAAAATCATCTTCATAAAGAACGATCATGAAGGAGATAGCACATTGAAGGAAAGGAAGAATTTCACCTGATAGTTTTGAGAGAAATCCATTCCACAGATACACTGTTCATTGTGTGCAAATATATGTAGGTGGGAGAGAGAGATACGAACTAGTAAAATGATTAGTAGTCCACTCTGACAAAAGGAAACAGTAAATGAAACGGACTAGTGAAATTTAAATTGAAGATGGACCATGGAAAGTCTTAAATTCTGGGGTGAGGAGTTTATATTTTATCCTATAATCCATTGGCCATAAGATCAAAGGATCATAGTATTAGAGATGGAGAGAAGCTTAAAAGTCATCAAGTCTTGCCCCTGGGGTTAAGTGATTTACGTGGGTACACAGAGTTATTAAGTTTCAGAGGCAGTATTTGAATTCAGTTCTTGATCTTATCCTTCTATCACAGCAAAAAAAAAAATAAATGAGCACACTAACCTAATGTATAATTTGCTTTGTTAAAAATTATATACTTTTACTTCTGTAATAATTTTACATACATTATGGAACTTATTAAAAGCCAATTTAAGAGGATGATATAAAGAAGAAAAAAGACTGCATCCTTGATTCAATGTAGTTCATGGAAAAGGGAAATGACATGGTCATATCTCTGCTTTAGGAAAATGACTTTGGCAGCTACATGGAGGATGGATGCGAGAAAAGAGAGATTAGACGCAGGGAGATCAAATGGAAAAATATAACAATAGTACAGGCAAAAAAAAATAATGAGGACCTGAAATAGGTGGCTGAGTAGAGAGGACTCGGATATGAGAGTTATATAAAGGGTAAATACTAGCAACAATAATAGACTACTCGAAAAAACCTAAAAATCCTTATTACCAAAGAATAGCAGAAAGAAATTCCCAAAGAAATCAGAAGTCATATGAAAATTATACATTACACATTTTTATTTAAAATACTTTTTTTCTTTTTTAGCCTTTTTGGAAGGGGGAAGGCATGGCAATTGGGGCTAAGTGACTTGCCCAAGGTCACAGAGCTAGGAAGTGTTAAGTCTCTGAGGTCAAATTTGAACTCAGGTCCTCCTGACTCCAGGTCCAGTGCTCTGTTTACTGTGCCATCTAGCCATCCCTACCTTGTATTTTTAAAAGTGTATACAAGAATAGAGTTGAGAGCAAATCTATGCTCTCATATATAGTGCATAAATGAAGCCCAAATTATTCTCTGATAATTTATAATTTACTACATAGTTTGAATAATTATTTTAAATTATGCTTTAGACACTATATTTCTAGCCTTCCTTGAGGTAAAATAAGCTAAAAGAGTTCTTCCATAGAAAATAATAGAATCATGGTTTAAATTACCCTCAGTTTAAACAAAAATATCTTTTCTAGAGAGCTAAGTTTATTGTAGCAATATATAATGTGCCTTATATTAATTCTATGTTTGATTCCCAAGTCTAGATATTCATAATTATGTTACAAAATGGAATTTTATACTGAATTTGTGTTTAATATTTTAAATGAATAAAGTACTTTATTCTTTGATACTATCAATTACTTTCAATTTCTGATACAATCAATTAAAGTTCCCACCAAATTTCCTTGGCCATTGAAATGAAATGCAGGCTGTAACTCTATAATTCCTGAACTACATACAGTTTTCAGCATTATCACTGATGGATGGTTGCCTACTAGTGCAACTTCTCACAATTTCTGGCTGGCAAGTACATTACATGGCAGATGCCTCCATTCCCCAGAGAATAGATACCCAACAGAAACAGATCAGTCACCTTCATGAAAAAAAAATAAAAACTTTGTAATTACTCCATTCAGATCAACCACACAAAGCCCCTGAGCTTCTGAAAAGTTATCAACAATGACACCAGTGGGGGAAGGGAGAAGAAATAAGTTAGTCCCTTTTGGTAATGATAAGACATGGGAATGCAAAGTTTTGAACATTCATTTTATAGAATAAATAAAAATAAGCCTGATATTACTTTTTGTTATAGCATAATGGTGTTTCTTAATTTGTTAAAAACAATAATAAATTAAAAGTCAAGTATTGACTTTTTCTAGCTTTCCACAAAAGTTTATTAACAAATCTCCATTAAGTAAATTCTTCAATTCTCATGTTCATAAAATAGCTATGTTTTTAAGTAATAGTTCTTACTAAACATGGTTCAGTGATCAATATTTTCAGTTTCTGTGGAAGTTCTATGCATCCATCTCAACATTTTAAGATAAATTTATTTCTGTTTTCATTTGTCTTTTCTCCAAGTATTTCTACTTTAAGAGCCCTTGTGAAGAATGTAAATGAAAGACAAGACCAGTTTTCCCCTTTCGTTAACCCCCTGCCTTCTCTAGCTGAAAGACTTCAATATACTGTCATCTATCTAAGTCATGTCTTCTACTGACTCCTACTGAGATGTAGCACAGAAATAAAATCCTTGGTTAAAAACAGCTCCTGAACTGTATTTTAGGAACTTATGTTCTTTCCTACCTTCCTCTGATATAAACCTTCAAACTAAACAGCTTAGTAAAAAAGATAAAAAATAGCAGTCTCTGAACCAGACCACAAGGTAAAAGTCAGTAGGAGAAAAGAGAGCAAATAAAGCCTATAATAATAATTAAAACAAATTTGAAAAAATTTGCTATTGGGAGTAGTAATAAATGAACCATGCTGATTGTTGAAAAGTTGGAAAAACCAGCTGAAGACATTCTTCTCATTTGCACATTTTCCATTCAGTGCCAAAGAATGCAAGCACAGAAGATAGTAAAGGTAAATCATGGGTGAAGAATTTCAAGTATCGAAGACAGATATTTGAAGAAGACTTGCATTTCAATATACTGTACAAATAAATGAGGTCTAATCTTCAGTTTCCAATTGCATCTAGTTTTGATAAGGACTCATATTCATAGGGCTTATATTTAATCTGACCTAACCCAAACTATGTAATGCAAATTCATATTTTTAGAAGAAAACATGCTTTCCCTTATATATTACATAGATCTTATTATATTTTTGGAAGGCAGATATCTGAATTTGGAAAAGTCTACTGTATTATACATGCTACACTAGTGCTTTGGAATGCCAAAAACATGTATTACCTAATAAACTGGGGGAATAAACATTGAATCCCCTTTCTATGCCTTGTAATATACAATAAGTAAGAGTAAGGGGGAGAAAAGACTTACAATTCATTCTTTTCCTCATTATGCCTTACTTTTTGTCCTGGCAACCAAATTAATGAGAGTAACTATCTAATTGCTAGCCTCTCCTACCCAAAATATAAGCCATTCTTAAATCTGATATCACAATTATGTGTAATCCCCAAATGGGACAGCTTCTAGTTGGTTTCTTCAAGAGGCTACTTTGAATGGCATACAGTTTATATGATTTATCTTACATCATTTAGCCTGGCAGGAAATAAGGAAATTATGAAGCTTAGCTGTAATTCAAATATTGTCTTTCCCCAGCACATTTTCAAGTGAAATAAATTCACATACATATTTAGGATTTAGAGAAATTTAAATCTGTACACTGTCACACAATGCATGCACATATAAGTCTCTCAGAATCCTCAAAACAGTTCAATTTTTCACTCTGCAACCAAACTAAATTTCTGTCCATAGGTTTTAGGGTTCTTCAAACCTGTTCTATGTAATATCATCCATCTGTTACCACACACTTCTTAGGCTGCCTGCTGCCTCCACACATGTCAGGCTGGCTTCATCACTATACCCTACATTCCTTTCACTCTCTCTCCTAGCTCCAAATATTAGCCTAAGCTCCAAATATAAACCTAATATATCCAGGGATGGAAAATATACGTTTTCCCACCCAGCAGTGTTTTCCCTTCCCAATCCTAAAAAGACAGTGTTTTGGATCCATCCTCCATAAAGTCTTTGAAGAATCAAAGTATTGATGTCCAATCCTAACCAAGTGGTAACTTTTTCCAACTCTCACTGCAGAGTCTTTTGTTTAGAGTAAGAAAATATTTATTCTTTAGTTATATTTTATGCATTGTTCAATTTTCATTATAAGATTGGAGCATCCAGGTAATATCTTTTGGTGTTTTATAACCTCCTACTCTCCTTTAAAGGACAGCATCTATTACAGCACATTGAATACCCTGAAAAAATACTCATTAAAAATACCACATTAAATTCTTCTGTTCTGTAAAATAACACATTTACTATCCACTCCATTTATCAATTATAAGAAAATTAATCTAGTAATATTGAGAAAGGAAATATCCAGGAGTAGTGCTGGAAACTACATTTCAACTTGAGACAGAACAAAACTTTAACACATATTATAAAAGTATTGAAGAATTATGAAGGTCAAATATCATTATTAGTTAAGTTTTCAAGTCTAATTCTTATATTACAATAAATGGGTTGTATCATTTATTGGTTTATTACAATAACTAATTCAAGTGCAGACAGTCATGACAATTGTTGATGGTAATGAAAGTTAACTGTTCCTGTCTCTTCCATGTAGTGATGAAATACTTCCATTCAAGGTCCATTGTGCTACTATGTTTTTTTTTCCTGTTAAGGTTAATTGTGTTGATTCACAGGTAGAAAACTATATATATACATATACAAATAAATTGCACACACATACACGCATGTGTGTATATATACATACATACATACATATATGTGTATATATATTACATATATATTTATATATATATATATATATATACCTTGACTAGAATATATATCTGTGTGTCCCTCTCCTACCCTGAGTAATTTTATTATAAAATATGGGAATAAAATTATTTCCAATTGAAATACATGAATTTACATTAAAAAGATTTTTTTACCTTGACACCATATCACACCTATCAGACTGGCTAAATGAAAAAAACAGGAAAATGATAAATGTTGGAGAAGATACAAAAAAATTCAAATGCTAATGCATTACTGGTGGAGTTGTGAAATGATCCAGCTATTCTGGAGAACAATTTGGAATTATGCCCAAAGAGCTATCAAACTGCATACCCTTTGATCCAGCAATACCAGTACCAGGCCCGTATCCCAAAGAAATAATAAAAAAGTGGAAAGAACCCACATGAATAAAATATATTTATAGCAGCTGTTTTTTTGCGGGGGCAAAGAACTTGAAATTGAGGGGATGCCCATCATTTGGAGAATGACCGAACAATTTGTGATATATTAGCATAAGGGAATACTATTGTTTCATAAGAAATAATGAGAAGGCAGATTTAAGAAAAAACTTGGAGAGTATTACATGGACTGTTGCTGAGTGAAGTGAGTGGAACCAGGAGAACATTGTACAAAATAACAGCAACTGTGCAATGACCAACGTCGATAGAATTAGCTCTTCTCAGCAATGTAATAATCTAATATAATTCAAAAAGACTCATGATGGAAAATGCCATCCACATCCTGAGAAAGAACTAGGGAGTCTGAAGTTAAGTGACTTGCCCAGGGTCATATAGCAAGTGTGCACTGTTAGATTTGAACTCAAGTTTTCCTAACTCCAACCCTGGCACTCTATTCACTGCACCACCTAGATGCCCAGCCCAAAGTATGCCATTATACTAGTCCATGTAGGATTTTTTTTCTTCTAATGTAATAAAAAAAGGCTGACACATGAAATTCTGTCTTCAGAAATGCCTAAATTCAGTCCCTTCCTGTTCCATTGCATGTTCTGTTTAAAAACCCTTATGAAAGAAAGACAGTATAATTGATTAATAAAAGGTCTTACAATTACAGAAATCAGCTACCTAGTACAACTTCCCCAAACCCAGACCCATCCTTTAGTATATCAGAGGTCATATATTGCCCCCATACTTCTGTTTTGTCAAAGAGATTTCACTCAATTCACTTAGTAGTCAGCTATTTAGCAACACCAAACTGGGTAACTTATTGTCTAGAAGGTGGCATAATTTTGTTTTGTTTTTTCTCTTCCTGTCAAAAATGCTAGAAACCAAAATCACAAGGTAGATTAAAATTATTTTAGATATTACCAGCAAAATTACAAAAATTATCCTTTGTGCCTAATAATTAAAGTTTTCAACAACACAGCTGAATGCATTTTATGAACATCCTATTCATGGTCAAACAAAGCTTGTAATTTTACAACTAGCAGAAACCTAAGGTACATGAATAGCAAACTAATTTCTGCAAATCCATCAGTGTCCAATTTAGAATAAAATTAAGAACTCAAACATTAGAACATCATGTCTCCTGAAGAATGTTTGACTGCTACATTAAAAGTTCAAGAATTTTTATTTGCTTTCTATTGTAGAAGTAGAAGACATTTCCAGTGAGTTAGGATTAGAACTCTGCGTATTAAACAAATACATATATGCCCATGAACATATGAATACATACTCATGTGAGTGCAATTTAAGTGTTTCATGTTTCACTATTTATATACACATACTTTGATACATATGTCACCAATTCAATTCAATGCCATATTTATTACGTGCTTACTATGTATTAAGCTTTAATATCTTTCCTGAACTCTAGCTCCAACTGCCTACTTGGCATTTCCAACCATATGTCCCTCTGACATCACAAATTCACCATGTCCATAACAGAAGCAACTGATCACTTTGTATTAGATTGCAAGTTCTGGGGAGAGTGAAAGATGAATAACTGAGGAAATAAAGATCTGATCTGCAGAGAATATCAATTTTTTAAGCAATGATGCCAATTGCCTGACAAATCAGGAGCAGACCCTTTCTACACCTTTGGGCTGGACCCTGAATACAATGGGAGACAGATTTCTATAAATTTATACATTAAAAATACACACAAAATATAATTATACATTGAAAACATTATGTATTATAAATTACATAAGGACAATTAATTAAAAGCAAACAATACAACATTAGGTTATCTGGTATGTAATTGGAGGAAAGGTTAAGAACTTTACAATTTGGGAGGATGATAGTAAATAGGTGCAATTCCTTGAATTCAGAAAAGGAGGTATACTAATTCTCAAGTATGTATGAACAATCAAAGAAACATGGAAATGATAACTGACTGATTATTACAAGCCATTTTTCAGATAAGACATATGGATTGCTTGAGATTTACAATGGTGAGAAAACTCCTTGCATCAGTTTTCGAATCTGACTGGGCTTCTGATCAGCATAACCTAGGTCTTTGGCTCAGGGTCTCTAAGCATCAAGGAGAGGTGGTCCAAGTTCAAACAATGCAGTATGGTTTTTCTCCCAATTCCCACAATTGGATAGTGTTTCTCACAAGATGAAATTGGACGCGAGCCATAATTGAATAGAAATTAAGGCAGCCCCAGAACCGAGGTACAAGATGGAGTCAGTGTGGTTTACTCAGTTCACACAATTAACCACCTGCAGTCTTAATCCCCTAAATTTCCTGAGCTCCTTGAGTTCGGGGACTATCTTTTGCCACTTTTTGTATCTCTGGCACTTAATACAGTGCCTGGCACACAGCAGGCACTTAATACATGACTGACTGATTTTCTCTAAACTTTCTGCTCCTCCAAACTTACTGGTTTCTATAAAGGGTACCACAATTCTTCCAGTTATCTAGTTTCATAAACTTTAATTCATCCTCAACTATCTTCTTTCTCCTCATATTAAATAAATTCCCAGATTTGGACAAATGTCCTCCTGCCACATTGCTCACATTTGTTTCTTTCTTTTCACACACACACACACACACATATCCACCATCTTCTAATCTATATTTTTCAGTTGCGAAATGACCTTCCTGCTCCCTAAGTTTAAAATTTGTTTATACCCTCCTCAATAACAAAATGACTCCTCCAGGATAAAAGTGTAAACACTTCAATTTTGTTAAGAGCTCCCCCACAGCGTGACACCAAGCTACCTTTTTAGCCTTGTTTTTTTATTCTTTTCCTTTATATACTTTACATTTCAATCAGCCTGGACAATTATTTCCTAAACTTTACAATCTATTTCCTTCCTCCATATGGTCTCTCACAAACCACATGAGAGAAATACTCTGTCTTTACCACTAACTTTCAGAATCTGTATCTTCCTTTCAGTCTTAGCTAAGTTCAATAGTTTCATTATACACTCCCTGTTTGTTTCCTCTAGTTGTTAATTCTGCTGCCCTCTCCAAGGTATCTTATATTTATTTAAGCCACAAAACGGAGTGTTAGCTCCTCGAAGATTTGCTGTTTTCATTTCGTCTATGTACCTCTAGCACATAGCATAATGGCTAGAACCTATAAAGGGAAAGGAAAGGAAGGGGAAAAGCCTTTATATTGGGTGGACTATATGCCCAAACACTGCATCCTCACAATAGCCCTATAAGGTAAGTATTGTTTTTACACTCAGGAGACCCAAGCAAACAGAGATTAAGTGACTAGTTGAGAATCACATAGTCAATAAGTGCCGGAAATAAAATTTGAACTCAGGTTTTCCTGACTCAAGGTTCAGCAAGCTATCCACTCTGGCACTAAAGAATTGAATCTGATGGACTGAATTGAAGGCATTATTTTAGGCAATGGAGAAATAGCAATGGAATGATAACAGAGTCCCTACCCTAAAGAACATAACAGTCTAAGACTTCTTTTTATTAGCTGCATAATCAGCTGTAGGGGGGGGGCAGGAGTATGATTGAACCTTAAATGAGAAATAGTTCTATAGTTATAAATAAACCTCTTCCTATTTGTAAGCGGAGCTAAAAATCTAAAATCTGACATCTCAAGAAAAATTGTTTCCTAAAGATTGATATAAATGTCAGGCAGCAAGACAATCCATAATTACAAAGGAATCTAGGATGGTATGGTGTGCCTTGTTTTAAAAAGAATAATCCTGAGCCATGCCAGACAGACCATCAAAACCAATTAGTGCATGGAAGCAAAGTTCAAGGATTTCTAAAAGTAATCTAATCAAGGTTTAGATGAGTTCTATTAAATGCTCTTATGAACAAAATTCAGTGAAAAATTAATACATGAAATCATAAAAAACATGTTGGTTTGGCATAAGGCATCAGCTTTTGTTTTCCTTAGCTTTGCTTTGATTTTTTTCTTTTACTCTTTAGACAGCAAAAACTCACCAAAATCTCTTTGATTGGCAAAAGATTCTTTCTTAGATGGCTCAGTTTTTCCAGATTGGTTGTTAAAGTAATCACACATTTTAAAAAATTACCTATTCTGATTTCTAAAAATGTACTAGACACCTTCCTCACCTTTAATAGAGAAAAAAAGAATGAGATTTAACCATTTTTTAAGGAAGTCATGCCACCATAAGGAATATTCTATCACTACTTTGGCACTAACATTGTTGGATATCTTTTTCTTTATCTATAAAATTTCTAGCTTGGTCTGACAGCAGAACTGTTAAACACGCAGTGGCAACACTCCCAGAAGCTGACCCAGATAAAAATGCAACTGGAAAATATTTAACAAAATAAATAAAAATGCAATAGAACATCAACAATATTAATATGCGGTTCTATAAGTCACTATGGAGCTGGCAAGGATCCTTATGTACAGTTTACTGGCTCCCATTTCTATTTGTGTTTGAGACCTATTGACATGAATTCAAGATCCCTTCAAGGTCTAAATGTGTATGAAACCTATGAATTCTTTTTTGTCCCCCTTCTTGGTTCTTGTCCATGTTCTGTACAGGGAAGGTTGCTAATTGAATGAGTCATGGCTTTTTAAAAACTATACTACTTTTTAAAAAGTATACTACTCTTTAAAACCATGCTACTCCTCATCAATATTTTGCCATTTTCAAAATTGTAGAAAAAGGGACCAAATTTAAGGAAAATATAATATTTGATATTATTGATTCTCCTATATGAAAGTTTGATATTTTTACAAATAGAAAACTTATTGAAAGTCATGATCGTTAGAAAATTAAATTAATTTAAATTTTAAAATTTAGAAAGTAGATTCCTGTGACGATGATTTAATTAATTTAAATTTTAAAAGTTAGAAAGTAGATTACTGTGACAATGATTTATAGGATTTTAAGAGTTCAGCTAGTTTAGCTTCTCATCTAGGGCAGAGCTTAGCTCATTGTCTTGAGTGACATGTGGCATAGGGTTATTTTCAGTTTGTACAATTGATTCCAACAACAGTACCTCTTAGATTATAAGATTCTTGAGGATAGAAAGCACATGCCATTCATGTGTTTAGCAAGTACCTTACACCTTCTTTTTTCAACAACAGCAAAAGTTCATTGAAATGAATTTTTTAAAAGGAAAGAAATAAGAGCAAACATAACTCCCAAAGTATAAGAAGTTCAAAGCTCTGAAATGTTATTAAAGATGCACTTACATGCAGCAATTTGGGTTACAGATTGAGCTGGGGCGAAACAATAAGTTTTTATGGTCCTGGAGGAATTTAAATTAATAGAAAACCTACGTGTTTGATGCCATGTACTGTATGGGAGAGATCTTAATTGTGCATTTTGGCAAGATAATGCATATGGTAAAACACAGGAGGAAAAGCAAAGGAAATGAAGACCTTGGATAAGGCTTCAGTTTCTTCATATGTGAAGGGACTGAAATATCATTTTTCCTATGGCCTGTTTGTATTTTTTTCACTGGCTGTTCCAGAACAGGGATTGCTCTCCTTTCACATCTTTAACTTTTGTTTTCCCTGGCTGACTTTAAGACTCAGCTCAAATTCCACCTTCAGCAAGAGGTCTTTCTCACCCCCTCTTCCAATCTTAGTCCCTTCCTTTTGTGATTGCTATGCAGTTACCCTGAGTAGATCTTGTGTGAACATAGTTAGTGGTTACCATGTTCTTTGTCCGTTAGAATGGGAGCATCTTGAGGGCAGGGGCCGTGGTTTTTGCCTTTCTTTGAATCGCTTGCGCTTATCATAGTGCTTTTCACATAGAAAACACTTCATGGAATACATGTTGACTGACTTAATGACTGACAGGTACCTCCCAGATCAAAAATTCTATGATTCTGAAACTCTTTTCTGCTTTCCTCCCTCCTTCCTTACCACAAACAAAGAAAAACCTGAATACGAGACACATCTTGGATGTTAGAACACATTTTGCAGATGGCCATCTGGTCCTCCTGAGAAATCTGTGCCCAAGGTGAAACAAACAGTTTATATCTCTGGTGATTTGTTCCAGGCAGTGAACCAAAAGAAACCACTCCTGAACTTTAAGCTATTCTTTCTCATCTCTATAATGGCATCATATGAAAACCTTTCTTTTCCCTTCTGTGACAGTGATATAACGAATAAAGTCCCTGATCAGAGAGGTGAGTAGTTTCTGTACTTATTCCTTCTCATTATTCTGACTCAGTTGATCTCTATGACTACTTAAAGGCTGGCATAAGTAAAAAGACCTCAGTTTCTCATAATCAGATACTACTTGATGAATGATTTTGCTGAATTGATTTAAATCTGTTTTCTCATTAGATTAATGGATGCCTTGCCCTGTGTCTGACTCATGTAGCTTACTATTCAAATTCTAACTTTAGCCTCAAGATTTTTCTAAAAATAACCAATAAAATTCTGCTGAAACAGTGAAAAATCAAAAGTAAGATGATAAATTACTTTATGCTTACAAACCTATGTGTACATATCCCAGACCAACTTCAGGAATCTCCAACAGCCAGCAGTTTGAAGCAGGTGCAGCCTGTTTTCTTTTGATTGTTTTTTGGCATGACCTGAATACCTCTTGAGTCCTATCCTCTCTTGAGCACCTTAAGCTTCCAGTAGCTACTTCCTCTCTCCTCTTGAATTTCTAACTTCTACCTTCCTTGATCTCCTCCATATGGCAACCAGACCATGCAAGGTAATATGCTCAAAGTCTCCCTCTTGCTAATAATACACCCTTTCCTTCAAGCTCAAATGCCCTTTATTATAATTTGTCAACCTCTTCAGTACCTTCCATTCAGTGCAAGATAACGAGGGCAGAGAAACATCTACTCTGATGACAGATGACAAAGCAATGACTAGTTAATATAGCCAACTAAGGAAAGAAAGAAAAAAAGCAGCTACCTTTTAAAATATTTATTAAAAATTACAATAATTAATACAAATAAATATTTGTATTCTGAATCTAACCATCAATAAAATAAGAATATCCATTTTCATTGTAAAACAGAAAATGAGAATTATGCATCAAAATATGAATTAATTATATACAACTTACTCTAAAATGCATAATAAATTTAAAATATTATTTTAAGAGCTATTCTGTTTGTCTATGATTCTTTCTGTATAGTTGGGGAATGGCTGAACAAGTTGTAGTATATGATTTTGATGGAATACTACAGTTATAAGAAATAATGAGTTCAGTGATTTTAGAAAAAAAAGCATGGACTCTCATAAAATGTTGAATAGTGAAATAAGCAGAACAAAGAGAATACTGTATGCAGTGACAGTAATCTTGTTTTCAGAACAACTTTGAGTGAATAAGTTATTTTTACTATTATAAATACCCAAATTAACTATAAAGAACATATGAACAAAGATGCTATCTTCATCCAGAAAAATAACTTATAAATAGAAGTGAGTACATCATGATTTTTCACACAGATACACATATATTATTGTAAAGCCAAGCACGAGCAGCTTTCCAGAAGACTGCTGCTATGAACAGCTTTAAGGTTCTGATCACATAGTCAGTGAGCTCTCTATTTATCAGTAAATTAAAGCAAAACATTCACAAAAGCCAAAGTACAACATTTACAATGTTATAATATTACAACTTATCACTAAGGTGGCCACTCGTAGTTTTAAAGTTTAGTAGGTCTTTAACTCAATTATCCTTAAGGAGCAAGCCTCCTTAAGGAACACGATGTATAATAAAGTTCTCCATACCTAGGTCACATTGTCATAATCTCTGTCAAAAAGTCTTCTTTCTTTTTAATTGGAGGTTAATTTCCAATCACCCTTAACACAGTCATCCTTAAGAGGTACAAGGTATAGAGTGCAAAGTTCTCCCACCCCTAGACCACAGCAAATCATAATCTTCTCAGTCAGCACTAAGTACTCAATGAGAGATCTTTTCATCTTGACTTGAGGCTGGCTCTCAGATTCCATGGTTCCTCTTCCATGATCCCTGCCCCTACCTGAATCTACCCAACTGTTACTTGGATTTAAAGGTAGGTAGCTCTCAGGTCCTCATCCAGCTCCCTGTCATGTTCCTTGTCCAGTTCCCACTCCACACTGAAGCTCACAGTGTCTAGACCACCTCAAGTCCTTCACAGTTTCTGTTTCTGGGAAGACAAAGCTTAGCAGAGCCAAAACAACATACATACACATTTCCAGCACCATCACCAATTCACTTTCTGCCTATGAAACCAACACAGACCCACAAGCAACAGCTTAGAACTCAACACACATTGTCAGTATAATCCCAGGGCCTCCAAAACCCTCCTTCAGAAATTCTATAAACTGACAACAAGAAAATCTTCTTTCAGGGCTTCCAGTAAGGTCACAAGGCTTCTGTACAAAGTATCACGTGCAAAAAAAATCAACACAAAGAGAGTGCCTGGCCACCACAAAGTTCCCCTTCTCAATTCTGCTCTATCCTAGCTTGGGCTTCTCCTTATATGTGCTTATTAGCTCCTCCCTCTTCTTCCCCTTTCCTGTTACATCAGTGTATCAGCAAGCACCCTAGCATACCCAGGATGGCTACTAGCACAAGTTCTTAGATCTGCTTTTCTAAAGGAAAGCAACTCAAAATGGCTAAACAATCTTACTTTAATCAATCAAACATATATCATTTACCTAGTTCAGAGGAAAAAGTCAGCACCCTGAACTTCAGAGAATACAAACAGAATACAAACAGAAGTTATAACAGAAGTTGCAAGAAGACAAGCAAACAGATAAGCAGACAGGCTTTCAGCCATCTGACAATTACATCCATACCTAGTTAGTTACCAGAGAGGGAAGCATCAACATCTGGTTTTCAAAGCCAGTGGCTCAGTGGCTTCCCAGAGTCTCTTCTGGCCAAATGATACAAATCTTTCTAAAGTGAGCCCCAAAGCAAAAACTCACATCAGGGTATATATAGCCTTCTCCTGAGTCAAAGAATGTCACAACGCTCTTGACCCATTGCCCAATCATAAAGTAATAAGATATGGGTGTTCATGAAAAACAAGCTTCCTGCCACAGGCTCCATGTGACCACATTCAGCTTATTAGGGGGTAGAGTATATTCTCAAACCAAGGAAGGCTCTCAGAGTTACTTAAGCCCATCAAAGGCCTAGGGGCAGGGAAGATCTTTAGATTCCCATAACAATCAGCAAGTTCCTCCCACTATGGGGTCACAAGATCTGTTTCTTAACAAAGACTTGATATAATCCCTGAAAGGCTCAAAGGTGCTTGAACTCAAACAAGGTGCTAAATACTTAAGTAGCTGAAACAAGGTGCTAAGTACTTCTTTGCTTGCCATTACAACTATTCATACATTTCTATAGCTATATCTGTGCACCCAAAACTATTTGTGTCTAATGGTGGCCATTTCTAGGTGATGGTGGGGGGAATGGGTAGAGAAGAAAAAAAATTACATGGATAATTTTGTTGTATGTTTGAAAGGAAGAGCAAGTTAAATTTCATATCCAATATGTATAACTTGCTCTTCCTTTCAAACATACAACAAAATTATCCATGTAAATGTGTTTTATTGTATTGTTTTATTCCATGAATTTAAAATAAAATAAAATAAATTTGAATTGGAAAAATATAACTTTCTCTTTGTGAATTAAAAATATCCAACCACCAATGGACTTAACATAATGCCTTCCAGTTAATTTGTAGGGACAAATTATTAGTTATAGGGAAAATGGAAATTTATAAGGCAAATTCAGTTGGAGTAAGGTTGTCCATTCCCTTTAATTTTCCTGATCTTCCCCTCCATTCTAACAGTTTTCTTTTGCCTCTTTCATATCCCTCCTTTTTTCTTTCTCCCAATAAATTCCTCTCTAACTCCTTAATTTTATTTATTTACTTATTTTTATTGATTGATTGAGACATCATCCCTTCATAATTAACGCATCCTGTGCCCTCTATGTATACATGAATATATATATTCTCACACTCACATGTATATTATACACATACACCTTCCTATACATATATATGTGTGTATACATACATATACATAAATACATGTGTATATACACACATACACATATAATTTCCCTACAATTATCCTCATACTGAGAAAAGTCTCATGATTTACAAATATCTTTCCATGTAGGAATGTGAATAGTTAAACTTCAATAAGTCCTTTATGATTTCTTTTTGCTGTTTACCTTCTCATGCTTCTCTTGCTTCCTGTATTTGAAAGTCAAATTTTCAGTTCAGCTTGTTTTGTTCATCAAGAATACTTGAAAATCCTCTGTTTCATTGAATGACCATATTTTCCTGTGAAGCATTATACTTAGTTTTGCTGAGTAGGTGATTCTTGGTTTTAATCCTAGCTCCTTTGACCTCCAGAATATCATATTCCAAGTGCTTTGAAACCTTAATGTAGAAGCTGCTGGGTTTTGTGTTATTCTATTGTGGTTCCATGATACTCAAATTGTTTCTTCCTGACTGCTTGCAGTATTTTCTCCTTCACCTGGGAACTCGGGAATTTGGTTACAATATTCCTAGGAGTTATCTTTTTAGGATCTTTTTCAAGAGGTCACCAGTGAATTCTTTCATTTTCTATTTTGCCCTCTGGTTCTAGAATATCAGGGCACTTTTCATTGATAATTTCTTGCAAGATGGTGTCTAGGCTCTTTTTTTGATCATGGCTTTCAGGTAGTCCAATAATTTTTATATTATCTCTACTGGATCTATTTTCCAATTAGGTATTTCATATTGCCTTCTATTTTGTCATTTGTTTGGATATGTTTTATAGCATCTTGATTTCTCATAAAGTCATTAGCTTCCAAATGCTCTAATCTAGTTTTGAAGGAGTTATTCTCTTCAGTGAACTTTTGAAATCCCTTTTCCTTCTGGCAGATTCAGCTTTTTAAGTCATTCTTCTCCTCATTGCCTTTCTGGGCCTCTTTTGCCATTTGACTATTTTATGGTGTTATTTTCTGTAGCATATTTTGTGTCTCCTTTAGCCGTCTGTTGACTCACTTTTCATGATTTTCCTGCGTCATTCTCATTTCTCTTCACAATTTTACTTCCTTTTCTCTTACTTAATTTTCAAAATCCTTCTTGAGTTCCCCCTTGGTCTGTTACAAATCCATATTTTTCTTGCTGGCTTTTGATGCGTGAGTTCTGAGTGCAGTGCTTATATAGGAGGGTATACATGCATATAAATACCTATGTGAGTATGTGCATATATGTGTACATGTATATATATATAGACAGAGGACACTGGATCAATTGAATAGGAAGGGATGATATCTAAAAATAAAATTAAGAGGTGAGAGAGGAATATAATGGCAGATAGGGAGGGACAGAATAGGGTAAATTATCTCATATAAAAGAG
>CM053600.1:52566794-52611280 GCA_028646575.1 Pseudocheirus occidentalis | reverse complement strand
AAGGCAATGTAAATATGTATATACATATATACATATGTATTTATGTATGTATATGTATACATACACATATCTATATAGGAGGGTGTGTATATGTATACATATATAAACATACACACATATGTGTGTATTGTGTGTGTGAATACATATCTGAGTGTGTGTGTGTGTGTACATAGACAGAGGGCACAGGATTAATTTAATAGGAAGAGATGATATTTTAAAAGGTGAAATTGAGACATGGTAGGGGAATAGAATCAAAGGATACAGGGAGAGACAGAATGGGGTTAATCATCTCAAATAGAATAGGAAAGGGACAACTTACAATGGAGGGGAAGAACAGGAAGGCAAAAGGGAATGGGTCAAGCTTACTCTCATCGAATTTGGCTTAGGGAAGGAATGACATACACTCTAAATTGGGTATCTTGCCCTACAGGAGAGTAGGGGGTATAGGGATGAGAGGGAAGATGATGGAGAGGAGTGGAGGGTGTGGGAGGGGAAGTTTCTTAGAAGCACACACTTCTGAAAAGTACCAGGGACAAAGTAGAGAATAGAACAAGGGGGGAGGGTGGGAGAGGAAGGATGGAAATAATAGTCAGTCTTTCATGATATGTCCATTGGGGAGATCTTGTGTGTAACTATACATTTACAGCCTGTATTGAATTGCTTGTCTTTCCAGTGGGGATGGGTGATGATGGAAGAAGGGAAAGAATCCCAAATTTAAAATTGTATAACAAAATGTTAAATAAACAGGCACTCAGGTAGGGAGTTCCATCTTGCCATAACGGAAATTCAGAGGGGTGATGGGGGAGGACATGGGAGAAAACAGATTAGGGGAGGAGTTATACAGTGGGATCACTGTTTTGGCGTGGTCGGTAGGGGAAAGATGGGGAAAAAATTTTTAACTCCAAATCTCATGGAAATGAATGATGCAAACTAAAACTAAACTAAAGTTAATTTTAAAAAAAGACTGGTCACTAATTGATTTCTTTTTTAGTCACAGAAACTTTTGAAGGATGTTTACTAAGGCATGAAATAGTTGAATTCTGTCTTAGAAAAAGTGATCACCCCCCCCCCAAAATCATGAATCTTCAACTACTGAACAAATAAATGTATAACTTAAAGTAACTGTCTCCTTCATCAAGAATAATGCTAACCACAGTCTACATGAGACAGAGATTGTCATTCAAATGAATGAATACAAACTGAGGAAGTCATTCATTTGATTTAAAATATATTTGTGGAATTGGTTTATTGAAGTGACTGGAGGTTTCAACTATTTGGACATGTATAAGGGCTCTCTGCTAAAAGCAGAGCAACTGATAAATTCATAACTTCTTTCAATGAGATTTTCATACTTTAAAAGCTAAATCATAAGAGAAAGTGATATTTTGGATATGCTGCTGACCAACAGAAAAGAACAAACGGGTGAAATGGAAGTTAAGGGAACCTGAGGCAGGTACTTTCTTGAGTTTATTGAGTTCATGAGAGATACTGAGAAGAAAATTTGTCATGCTTTCTAGGTTTGGAGAGTGCCAACTTCAAAGTATTCAGGGAAATGATAGGTTGGATCTAATGGTTTAATATATTCTGCTGAGAAAGTCAGGCCAAGGAAAATGGGAATCTATCATGAAGAAACTAAAGGGATCCAAAGTGAAATGATTCACATTAGGGAGAGGAGTTGCCTCAAGACACTGACTTGGATACAAAGGGAAGTATCATTCACATTAGAGTCTTTAAAGACCTAGAGGGAAGATAGAAACACAGAAATTCAACTGCTAGATCAGAGGGATGTTGTAGATATAGAATATTCAAGTTTTCAACGTATTATTTTACAAAATCTTTCATTATATCCATGTGGTCATAATGAAAACCTGAGTGGTCCTAGGCAAGTTTGTGTGCCCTAGATTGATGGTTGGATGGTGACTGATTTGCTTTGGTGGAATCAATTACCTAAGTGAGAATTTCAAGGAAGGGAGGAAAGGAGTAAGGAAAAAGGAAAGAAGGAAGGAAGGAAGGAAGGAAGGAAGGAAGGAAGGAAGGAAGGAAGGAGCAAAGGAACAAAGGAACAAAGGAAGGAAAGATGGGAGAATGTAAAGAAGAGAAGACAGGAAGGAAGGAGGAAGAAAGGAAAGCTTACCATGACTGCTATCCTACAGTCCAAAACTCCTATTATTCAGGGTTAGGTTAAGAGAGGATTATACAACTCAGGCAAATTCAGAAAACCATTCTTAATTCTAGCACTTACTGACTCCAAATTCACAGAAGTAGGTACAAAGATATACCCCAGAATGGTCAAGGGTAATTCTCTAAAACAATTTATTTAGTCATCCATTAAATAACTTTTTGAAAACAATATTTTCTAAGTTGGTGCAAGATGAACAGTTGATACAAAACATCCTTTTCTGTGTTGGGCTTAATGCGTTCCTAGGAGAGAGTTGTCATGTGTACCTAGGCAGTGCCTTCTCTATGAGAGGTGTGTCATGGACACTTATTTTGTTTTGTTTCTGAACAAGAGAACTGGTTTTATTAAAAAAAGCAAAAACATACAAACCCAACATAGTCATTTAAGGGAAGGCTCTGCAAAGCCATGTGATGTCGCGGAGGAGACAGAAAAATCACCCGTATGTTACTGAAAATATCCCAGTGTTCTCAAATTCAAGTACTTCAAAGTGTCATGGACACTTGTTAAAGGGGGATGAGAAACATAATTCAACAGAAACCTTTCTCAACTCATGAGGATAATTAATAGATAATAGTTGGGATGTGTCTAAGTTTCATTTTTTCTATCCAGAGACAATTCCAGATTTTAGTTCCTGCATACTTTAGCACATAGTCTATGGCTTATAAATTTCTATTAATTGATACATGTTTTCATCCAGGTAAAGTTTCACGCCTAAAGTGGGTAGACTGATTTTTAATTCTTACACTTGGATTTAACAAGAGTAAATTAATAGGCATGTATTAATGCTTACTGTTTGCTACTAGCTCTACTGATACAAAGACAAAAACAGTGGTCTGACCTCAAAGAATTTTCATTTTACTTTCTGGTGTTAATTCTATGGCATGATGGCTTTACTGTGATCAGATTACAATTGCAATAAAGTATAGAAGTTATTATTTATCAAATACAAGTTGTATTAGATGGTTCTGATTTCCCTTTCAATTCTTCAATTCTGTACTTCTCTCCACATCAGGCAATTAGAGACATCTATACAGCTCCATGCTTCCTAGACTTGTCACTTTGCTCAGACCTGGCCTCCTTTTTTTTCTTCCTCTTCTTAAGTAAACTGTAACAAAATAATAAGTTCAAACTATAACCACTTGCCTTGATCTTAAATTAAGAGTATGTTTAGTTGAGGGAAAGTAGCTGATTATATGTGGCTTAAGAAGGTTTTCCACCCCAATTGAGGTCAAGTAATTGAAGGAAGAATAAGACAAACTGACACATCGTCCTAGAATTCAGAATAAATATGTTCTTCCCATCAAAATCAAATGTACATTTGTGTTTGAATCTTGTTCAGTAATATTTTGTGGCAACTGGGGACAGATGGCCTGAAAAACATAATCATCAGTATGAAACACAATGACTCAGAAAGTTTAAAGAAAAAAGTGTAAAAATCGCTGAACTGAAAAATCATGAAGGTTCTTGCTATGATACACAAAACACCTTATATGGAAACTGATTTCCCAGAGAATTAGACGTCGTTAGATCATTCATTTTCATTCAATTTAATAACAACTATATAAAATGTACTTTGTTGACTAATTTTCTTCCACCATGGTTGTTTTCATCTTTGGTATCTATGAAACCAATATGTGTATGTGTGCACATATGTTTGATGGTGGAAAGAAATCAGCAGTAAAATGGAGATCCATAGCACACATTTATCCCATGATTTCTAACCTTATTGAACTCTATAGAGTCCTGCTGGTGACTTACTTGAAATTTCTATGAAAAGATAAAATATTATATAAATCTCAAACATTAGATTGACTCAAGCGGCAAAAGAGGCCCAAAAAGCCAACGAGGAGAAGAATGCCTTAAAAAGTTGAATTTGCCAGATGGAAAAAGAATCTCAAAAGAATTCTAAAGAGAATAATTCCTTCAGAATTAGAGTGGAGCAAATGGAAGTAAATGACTTTATGAGAAATCAAGGTACTATTAAACAGATACAAACAAATGAAAAAACAGAAGGCAATATGAAATATCTCCTTGAAAAAAACCACTGACCTGGAAAATAAGTCCAGGAGAGACAATTTAAAAATGTTTGGACTACCTGAAAGCCATGATGAAAAAATAACTTAGAAAGCATCCTTCAAGAAATTTTTAAGGAAAATTGCCCCAATATTTTAGAAACAGAGGGCAAAATAGAACTTGAAATAATTAACTGATCACCTCTTGAAAAAGATCCCCAAAAGAAAACTCCTAGAAATGTTATAGCCAGGTTCCAGAGTCCCCAGACCAAGGAGAATATATTGCAGGCTGCCAAGAGAAAGCAATTTGCACACTGTGGAAATGCAATTAGGGATAACTCAGGATCTGGTAGCTTCTACATTGAGGCATCAAAGGCCTGGAATATGATATTCCAGAAAACCAAAAATCACCTACCAAAACCAAAAATGAGCATAATCTTCCAGGGGAAAATATGGTCATTTAGTGAGGTGGAGGATTTCCAAGAATTCTTGCTGAAAAAACCAGAACTGAACAGAAAATTTGACATTCAAACACAAGAAGCATAAGAATATAAACATAGGAAAGAAATCAAAAGGGACTTATCAAAGTTTAACTATTAACATGCCAATATGGCAAAACTATAATAGTAACTTATGAAACCTTTCTCAGTCTGAGGATAGGTGAAGGGAATACAAATGTATATATACGTATACCTACACATATGTCTGTTATACGAGGGTTTACACATATAAGAATACCTATCTGAGTATGTCTGCTTATGAATTCATAGAGGGCACAGGATCAATTGAATAGGAAGGGATGATACTTTAAAAGGTAAAATTCTGAGGTGGGAAAGGATTAGACAGAGAGAAGACAGGGAGATACAGAATAGGGTTAATCATCTCATGTAGAAGAGGCAAGGGATAACTGTTACAATGGAAGGAAGAACAGGAAGGCAAAAGGGAAAGGGTCAACCTTACTCTCATTTAGTTTGGCTTAAGGAAGGAATGACATAAACTCTAAACTGGGTTATCTTGCCACACAGGAGAATAGGGGAGATGGGAATGAAAGGAGGGATGATGGAGTGTAGGGCAGTGGGGCGTGAGGTTTGCTGGAAGTACACACTTCAGTAAAGGGAAAGGGATAGGGTAGAGAATAGAACAAGGGGGTGATAAGAAAGAGGGACATATAATCATTCTCTCATAATACATCCACTGTGGAGTTATCCTGCGCTATTACACATGTACAATCTGTATTGAATTGCGTGTTCTTCCAGAGGGGGTGGGTAATGAGGGAGGAAATAAAAGAATCTAGAATTTAAAGTTCTACAATCAAATGTTAAAAATATATATTATTATTAACTATATGCAACTGGGAATTAAGATATACAGGCACTGGGGTAGGAAGACCCACCCTGTTGTACCAGAAAGTTAGAAGGGCATTGGAGGAGGACATAGGAGAGAGCAGACTTGGGGAAGGGCTTTACAGTGGGATCGCTGCTTTGCGGTTGTGGGTAGGGGAAAGACGAGGAGACAATTTATAACTCAAAATCTCATGGAAATGAAAGATGTAAACAAGAAAATAAATAAAATATATATATTTTAAAAACCTTGTTCAAATCATCATTAAATGGAGTTAATTGTTCTTCCTTGAACTACCCACATGGCCTGGTCATTTCTTATTCACATCCCTGATCATGCTTAGTGCTGGACACTGATTAGCCCATGAAAAGCTGGAGAACGCAATGAGAAACTACTCCAATATCTTTCCCCAAAAAAAAATCCAAATTGGGTAATGAAGAGTTGACATGACTAAAAGAACAACAGGAAAGAGAAAGAGCAGCCAGATTTGGTTGTCCAGAAAAGACTGAAAATAAGAAGAGATTATCAATTGTGGTATCTGGCAAATTTAAGTTGTTATGCTAAATAACTGTGATTTGCTAGATCACAATATCACAGAATTTTAAACTTGGACAATATCTCAGAGGCCATCTAGTCCAAACTGATATCTGATGGAAATCCATTTTCTTGATTGATTTTTAAAGAACTCTAAAATGGTAGGAAAGATAATTTGTAAAAGGTTCTACAACCTGCTGAGGTAGTTTTGTAAATTTTGGATACTTCTAAATGTAAGAGACCCCCCCATCCCATATCATCTATCTCTTCTCTCCACTTCAGTTGTTCTTAATACTGTTTTTAGTATCCAAGCAAAATATATCTATTGTCTCTTGTATATGACAAGTCTTCAAATATGTTCTTCATGAGAACAAAGCCCAAGAAATTTATTAGGTTGTTTGGTAGAGAGAGAGCCAGAAAGAAGTGATAGTTCCCTTGACAAGTCTTTCTAAGGTTGCATAATACAGAGGTCAGGCAAGGGTGTAGGGTTATTTGCCTGATCCTAGAAATAGGCAGTAACCAAGGGAAGAGAAGTTTAAAATGTATGTCCTCAGGTCAGTCAATCTATTTTGAGGAACTCAAAACACAAACTACATAGTCTTATGATAAATATAAGTAATAAATAAATGATAAATAATAATCTACAAATGCTTGAACACAATTATCATGTCTTCCCTTCCCCACTAACTCTTCTCTTCTATAGGCTACACATCCTTGGTTACTTCAACCAATCCTTATTTGGGCTTTCATTATATAGTCACAATTCTCTGGCCACTCCCAGGTTTATCAGTATTCTTCCTAATATGTGGTGACTGAGACAAATCATGATATTTCAGATGTGGTATAACCAAGGTAGAGTATAATGGAACTCTTCCTGGATTATCTGCCTCTCAATGCAAGCAAAGATCTCAGCTTATTTAATTTCTAGATTGAACTAAAATCCATAAAGTTTTTCTCAATACCTGTATATAGAGGTATATAGAAACCTCTCCCCTTATCTTATATTTTTGTATGAAATATAGCAGGAGCTTTAAAAGTGCCTCCTCATTAATCAATGAAATTTCTTTGAATCCACTTTTAAAACTTGACATTTACCCTTTTAAATTCCCATTTAATATCCTAATTAATTATTAGGTTTGGTCTAGCATTTTGGACTGTTGAGAGCCTTCAGGATCCTGGTTGTCACTTCAGCTATCTCACCTAGAAGTGTGATAAGCACCCTAATTAAACCTTCATTTAAATCACTAATATAAATGTGAAATAGCACAGCTTTCACTGGAAGGTATTCCACAGCAGGCTATTTTCCAAGTTGATGTCAGATAACTAATGGCTATTCATAAGTCTGGCCACTCTACAAGTCTTTTCCACAGGATTAGAATAAGAGATTTTTTCAAATGCTTCCTAAAATCAAGGCCTACCAGTCCAGTAACATTGCCAAAAAAGTCAATCATTTTAATGCAGAAATTGAATTTAAACTCACTGGACTATAGTTTGTATACTTTATTCTCTTGCCTTTTTTAAAAATTGCCCCTTTATAGTATAATAGATCATTTCTCATATTCCAAGAGCTTTCAAGGATCATTAACTATCCAGTTTTCTAGTTCCTTCAGCACCATGTAGTAGTTCAATCTGTTCGTGGTGTCTTGTACCACTTAAGGGTGGCTATACCCTATCTTAGTATTTCCCTACTTATCTTGGGTTTCAAATCCCTATTAGTTATTTTTGTTTTATCTTTTTCTAAGGATCACTGTTCTTATAAAGTAAAATAACCAAACTGAATTGAGCACATCTCTTCTTTTTCTGTTATCATTGTCATTTTAAGGGTAAATTATAATTAACATTCTGATCATCCTTTTTTCTCTAAAATAATAATAATAGCTATCATTTATGTAGGGCTTCAAGGTTTACAGAGGAATTCACAAATATTATTTCATTTTGCCTTCACAACAATGCTGTGAGATATCATCTCCAGCTTACAGATGAAAAAACTGAGGGAGACAGAGATTAAGTGACTTGCCCAGGATCACATTGTTAGGAAATGTCTGGAATGGGATTTGAGCTCAGGACTTCCTGACTGCAGATCTAACACTAGGTGCTATGCTACACAGCTGCCTCTTCTTTCCCTTTCATCTTCAAGTCCTTTCGGGGACCATCTCCAATTGTCCTAATCTATGTCTTTCCGCCGTCCCCAGATGGCTCAGGAGGAAAAAGTGAGGCTGGTGACTCTGCACAGCCTTCACTCACTTAAATCCAATTCACTTGCAAACTATGGCACCACCTTCCTGACATCATGACTCTGAGAATGAAGGACAAATAACAAAGCTTCTTTAAAATTATATTTGCAAGCCTATATTTTAAACTGTAGTCCAGAAATTCACATCTCTCTTTCAAACAGAATTTTCTTAACAACTTGTTCTTTTCCAAAATCTCCTTTCTTCTTCCAAACAACGCCTCCTCCCCTAAGATCATCCATTTCTTGCCTAAGATTTTATAAATTTTACCAGTGCTTTTGAGATTGCTCTGGAAGCTTCGTTTATAAGTCCAAAACTCAACAGAACTCAACAGAAGTGAGTTGTATTTATCAGGTTTGATAATTTTAGGAGTCTTTTCATCATAAGTTAAGCCATAAGACTTGATCAGTTTTGGAAAGTTAAGCCAATGTTCTGGAACAAAAGAAAACTAGACCTCTCTATTAATTTTATCAGGTCAGTGAACAGCTGCCTTAGTGCTTGTAAAGCCAAGCACAAGAAGCTTTCCAGAGGACTGCTGCTGAGAACAGCTTTCAAGGTACTGATTACATAGTATAGTGAGCATTCTATTTATTCAATACAAATCAGAGCAAAACAGTCAAGAAAATCAAGGTACAGCATTCAGAATGTTAAAACTTATCACAAAAAATCAAAATATAGCATTCACAACAACTTATCACCAAAATGGCCAGATAGTTAGTCAATCAATTACTTATTAACTCAATCATTCAATCATAAAGTACAAAAGGTCAAAGTCCTCTAGCCATGGGACACACTAAGTTACAAATCAGTCACTATTCAATCATCAATCAGTACTCAGTCATCTGTCACTACTCAGTACCCTCTTATAGGGTAGTGGGAAATACACAAGCCATCCACCCCTGGGTCACTAATAAATTACAATTTCAGTCACTACTGACTGAATGGGGTGGAGGACCCATGGAGAGATCTTTTCATTTTGACTTGGGGCAGCCTTTCAGCTTCCATTGCTCCTCTTCCATGGTCCCAGCTCCCACCCAAATCTATACAACTGCCACCTGAGTTCAAAGGTGGACAGCTCCCAGATTCTTGTCCAGCTCTCCACGCAGTTCCTGGTCCAGATTGGAGCTCAACGTGTCCAATCCATGTCAAGTCTTTCACAGTTTCTGTTCCTTGGAAGAGAAAACTTAACAACCCCAGACAGACAAAGTACCAAGATCATAGTCATGTTTCCTCTGGCAGCTCCAGCTGGCCCTCAGAAATCCTCAGCAACTCCAGTTGGCCCTCCGAAGTCTTCAGCAGATCCATTCTCAAAATCTAAATCATTTTCTCCTGTTCTCAAAATCAAAACCACTTTCTCCCATTCTAAAAATCACTTTCTCCCATTCTCAAAATCAAAATCACTTTCTCCATGGAAGTTCCAGTCCAGCCGCAGCAGCCCAGCCTTCAGATGCTCATCCCAAGAAGTTCTCACTTTCCCAGCTTGGGCTCTTCCTTACATATGGTATATAGCTCCTCCCTGTTCAGCCCTTTCCTGTTACGTCAGCAACAGAGGTTCATACCTCCTGTTTCTTTACAGAGGCTTAATTTGAAACTAGGTGCTAAGTACCTGTCAGCTTTCCAATACAAAGGGAATTTAAAATTTCATTACCATTATAATGCTCCATATCAGAGAACATTACCACTATTAGTATCTTCCTTTTCTGACCTTGAATAGATTGTCTCAATTGACAGCACCAATGGGCAAACATCATTATTCCTTGTATGACAATCAGTTTCTTCTATCTCAAAACATAAACCAGTTTCTTTTTTTGGGAAAAAACCTCATATCTGATAAGAAGCTCCAGAAATTCAGTTGTCTTTCCCTTTCTTTTTGCTGTGTCGAATTCTTTTAGCTTCCAATATCTTGACAAGGACAAAAATTGCCCTTTGTCATAATGGTTCTTTTCTCTTTATTTGTTTTGTTTGTTTGTTTTTACATTAAAAATCTTTCTTCAATAATCTGGAGAAAAAATATGTGACTGTTCTCAAACCCTTCTATTCTAGGAGAGGACCAGAATGCACTTTGAGGAAAAATAATGTTAGACAAAATTAATTAATTAAATAATGTTAGGCAAAATTCTACCTCTTCTTTGTAGTTTCTAGAACCACAGTCCAGTGATTAATCTTCTTACCACAATGATTTTAATTTTTGACTCCCTATTTATCCATACTGGATGAAAGATAGAGGGGACCAGCTGGAATGAGGTAATAGGCCCAAGTAGTGAGGATTCTGGCTTTCCTCACATAGGGATGTGGAAGTATCCAGTTGGGAATCAGTCAATAAGCATTTATTAAGCACCTACTATGTGTGCTGTGCTAAACCCTAGGCATGCAAAAAAAGGCAAAAGAAAATCCTGGACCTAATCAACAGGGCATTAAAATTTAAAGAGATTGAGAATCCCTTCTTGTAGAATATAGCACTTTAGCTAGAACTTGAAGGGATCCAAGGAAGTTAATAGATTTAGAGGAAGGGTAGCCAAATTGGGGCAAAGAGATTGGATGTCTTATTCTGGGACCAGAAAAAGGCCAGTGTCACTCAATCAAAGAACGCCCAGTAGGGGTAGGGTTTGGGAGTGGGGTGAGCTAGGTTATGAAAGGCTAGATTATGGAAAGAAGGATGGAAAAGGAAATATTGACAGGAAAGATGCGGGAAACAACTCCCTCCATAACTTGCCCTCTGGTGCCTGTTGGGAACTGGACATGTATCAGAGGAGAGGAAGGTCAGTACACATTCAAACACTTCATTCAGTTCATCAACTGTTAGCATTTTTATTTATTTTCCTTAATTAACTTTTAAGGGAGGGTAGAAGGTTGTGTGCTAAAGAAATCTTAAATTTTAACAGGTTAAAAGTACTGTACTCCTGGGCAACAATAAAGCGTGTGTGTGTGTGTGTGTGTGTGTTCGTGGTGTAACATTTACTATTAGCTAAGCAAATATTCTTCATCATTCTTTGTCTTTAAAATAATGCTTCTGTTAGTGCTAATTGCTGTGTGTACTGAAAAGCTAAAAGAAAGTCTCACACGCCCTTCCACCCTTTCCATGTACTGTATACATCCTGTACATCTGTCAATCTGGCACTTTTCACAAACACTCAATTACATATGGAAAGCACTCTTCCACCTACCCCCTTCAATGGGGCCTTATGCTAATGGAATAACTCTGCTTTCCTCTCTGGATAGTTCATTACAATAAGTACATTAGGCCTGAAGGGTATAGGCAGCATACAGGTGATCCAAGAAAGAATGAGAGGCTAGTAATTATAAAGGAAAAAAGAGAAAAGAAAAGCAGCTGTAGCAGCAGCTGCTTACTTTGGAAAATAGCCACCTTCAGGGCAGCAGTTGTTACTTTAGGAACATCTACCCTGGCTAATTCCTCATCATTCCAAATATTTCAGAAACCAAAAGTGACTGCCCTTGGGTTTCTCACTGTAACAAAGACTCACATAGAGAATTCCATTTCTATAATTCCCTCCCCTTCCCCAGAAATGGTGAATGCCTACATTCCTCCCATAAAACAGGCTCATATGCCTTACATGTGTTTGGTAAATCCTGGTAATGGCAGGCCTACTCAGAAAATATCTGACTGTACAGTGCATTTATTCCAACCTAGTGATCTTGTCAGTGTTTCCAGAATTGGCATTCTAAAGATAGTGTACAAGCATTATTAAAGTTTTATCCTATTCTGCCTCGATTAACCTGAGTCTTCATTGTTTCACCTGTTCCCTTGGAGCATCTTTCAAATGGAAATGGTTTCTTAGGGGAAAACATAAATACAAGTTTCAGTCTACACCATGACATTGGCATATCCAGTCTTATGATGGATTCAGAATCCTCCTAGTGTGAAGTAATAGGAGAGCATTTACTCACTATGATTGTAGTACCTTCTATCACATATTCTTAATATGACCGGTTGCTGTGAAACTCAAGTTATTTTCACCTCTTCAAGCAAAAGGAAAATGGAGTGAGCAGGATAACAAGATAAATACCTGTCATTGGACCTGGTAGAGATAGGAATATACCTGAACTCTCAAAAAATAATTTCAATTTAAAAATGTTCAACTTATAGATGAGATTCCTGTAAAAGAGGTATTTCACTAAGCAAAAAAGCCCCTTAGTATTATCTGAGATGAACTTGCACTTGAAAAGCATTTGATTTTTATTTATGGGAGAGAATATTTGAAACTCAAAAGATAAATGTCATTCAGAAACAAGTATGTTTTAGGTATCTAATATGTAATGAAACACAGCTGTAATAACAATCATTGAACCAGGGATCCTTTATATCATGTCATCAGTTGACTTTTAATAAGCCTATCTTCTAGCCCATTTTTTTAAATAAGTGCCATTGGGGGGAAACACATATCATACACTGAACATCTGGGGTTTTGTCACAATGTTCCTTTTAGAAAGATTGACTTGTCAGATACTGCATGGTGTATACAATCTGCTTCTTATCTGAATAGAGCATCACAGATTATACACCACTGAGGGAAAACACGGTACTTTATTTCAAGTGGTGAAAGGCCTTAAGTGAAGCTTAATCTATTCTTCAAACCTAAATCATACTTTTGTACATTTAAAATAGTATGTTTTACTATTCTAATTATCATGTGAGATTGGAAGTCAAGGCAAGCTGAGGTCTTAATAATCCCTTCACCTGTGGGCCTTGATTGTGATATATTTGGGAAATGCCCTCCCTTCCTCTCTTTTCATGGACAGAGCTTCTGTAACAATTCACTCTCCTGTGGGTATGGCTTTCTTTTCAAACCCCATATGTATTGCTTTAAAAGAGAAGGAAAAATTGTTCACTCACTTGCTCCTGTAGTTTTACTGGCTTTTTACCCACTTTTAACTAAAATTATTTTATCTCAGATTCTTTTTCAGGTATTCAAAGTCCAAAAAAAGTCTACTTATTTTTCCCTGTGGTTCAACTCCCAGTTCAACCATGCTGAACAAATGAGTCTCCCATATCTAAACAAAGGAACTAAGGCTTTCTCTCTATTACTTCAAACCTCCCAGCTTAACTCTGCTAGATATGATCTATCTCTGAAAATAAATTCCCAACCACCAACACCTCTTATCTGTCTCTAGGTCTAAATCATCATGTATCTAGAATTTATGTTGGCAAACATTTCTGTCATATGTAAAAGCCTTGTTAAAAGAACCTCTGCTTTTGAATTAAAAATGAAATCCACAAAGAGGACAATAGGTATCTGGTCCATGTGAGGACTGTGCTACACATAACTAATGAGAAATTCTGAAGAGTGTTGAATGAATTCATCAAAGAATCATGTGCTAGGAAGAGAAGATGAACTGATGATGGTGTGAAAATGAAGGATGGAAGAGAGACAACCAGAGAATTGTCCCGAAAATGATAAATTCTTCAGGGGGTATCCTGCTGATCACTTATGGGAGAACTGAACAAGAGTTGTACAAGGTGGGCCGGCATGGATAGGTTATAATCTGCCTTAACAGATACAACTTCCAAAGCAATGAGATCACAGATTCTTTTGAGTGTTTGAGAATAAAACAACAACAAAAACAACCTTAAAAATGAAAGGGAATATTTAAGGTTATGGGAAAGGAATGGAGGAGGGGGAAAATTGCTCCCAAATCTCTAGCTTCCTTTTCAAACAGTAGGTGCACAGAGAAGAAGAGGAACAAGATAAAATGAGTAAATCATTCTTTCTTCTAGAGAGATAAAAAGGGAGGGAAAAATGTGTCACTCCTCCACCCCCCCCCCCAAGTGATTAGCAGTAAAGATTCCTCATAGATAGGAATTTACTATACACATTTAAATTGTCTTCACTTCCTGAGTAGGGCTCATAACACTGCAGCTACTTATACTGGGTAGATAACTCTTGTCTTCTCTCTAAGCCCTCAAACTTAACATATTTTGCTTGCTCTGACTCCTCTGATGCCTTGGATTTTTTTTGGCCTGACCTCCTGTTTCTCATTTCCACAGTTCCCTTCCAAGTTCAGCATCAGCAGCACTTTGGGTAGTCTAATCCAAGTCAAGTTCATTGTCATTAGAACTTGGGAATGCTGGGACAAAATTGCCTGCTAACAGAAAGCTCCTGGCTAACTTGCTATGCCTCCCCAAACACAAAACACACACACACACACACACACACACACACACACGCACCATACTCTATGAGTAGAGCCACAAAGATGGATTACACTTTCACCTGAATGTACATATGTCCTGTTTTCAGGCTCAATCAAGTAAGGACGTGTAGACCAAATTCTGGAACTGAAAATAACCATGATTCATACTCTTTCAAGAATAACATACAGCATGGCTCATTCATCAGTATGACAGTTTATCACAATCTTAGTTCTGCTAAAATATGCTTGTATCTACCAGCAATCAGTACTGTAATACATTTTCACAAATATGACACTAAGTGGTCACTAGAATTTTCTTTGTATTAATTTCTTCATTTATCAAGATTGATTCAATCCTTTCAATGGGTTATAGTAAGCACTGATTACCATAGATCATTCAATATTTACTCAAAAGCATTTATTAAACACCTTTTATATGCAAAACACCATACTAAATAATGAGTGAGAAGAGAGATAATTAAACCAGGTTCTACTCTAGTTTTGAATTTATTGGATAAACATGCATACAAACCAATATAATAAAAAGTACAGTGTAATAAGTTAAAACAATTTATTTATAATCCTCCATATAGCAGGCAAAGTGGTTTCCCTAAAACACAAATCTATGTTAATTATCCTCCATAGTAAACTACAATAAGTCCCTATTAGCTGGAAAATCAAATAAAATTTCTCTGTTTATCACTTAAAGCTTTTCATAACTTACCTTGGTGATTCAGTAGTGATACTTAACAGTACATAAAAAATGTGGTGGTATAATGAAAAATATTCTAGAGAAGTTAGAGAAAAGATAAAAGGTACAGAGAGTGAGAAACAGCTCTGAAAAATTATAAAAACTAAAATTATTTCTGACTAGAACGTATAAGGATCATATTTCACATTAGAATAACTATCAGGGTGGATTTTGTATTTATATAAAAATCTGAAACAAATGCAATCCTCCATCATTTTAGATATGCTCCCAAAATTGCCACATCATTGAAGCTAGTGAATGTTTACTTTTGAGTTTAATTTTGTGTCAGATAATATTTACTGATGCTGGACTCTTGGATTCTGGCATTATATGGAGCTTGCTGAATATTGTTTCATTATTGCTACATGTCTGTTATTTTGGCCGTAAGATATCTTTATGTGAATTATGTCAATAATGACTGATGACATGCAACTCCCAAAAATTAATGCAGAACATGTGTTTCACTTCAGCAATGGGCCTGCAATAAAATCCTTCAACCAGCAATTCCACTTTAATTTTGAATGATGTACTTTTTTCTTTTCTTTCTTGTGTACTTCATGGACCTCTACTACAGCTTAGGTGACATTATTGTAGGTCCTTAGATCCTAGGAATTTAGGAAAGGCTTTAATAGGATCATCAAACAAGAGTTAGCAGAGTCCTCAGTTCAAATCCCTCATTTTACAGATGAAGAAACCAAGGGTTTCAGAGTCTATTTTATGCTCATTACCTTATAATACAGCTGCTTTTAATTCCTGGTATGACAAGGGTTTTAGAAAGTACTTGGATTCCAAGGATGATAGGATATTAAGGGCTAAAATTCTATTAATCAACAAGAGAGAATATTGAGAGAATTGACCTGAAAGATAAAAAAAGTCATTTTAAAAGCTATGGGTCTAAGGTTAGAATTTTCTTAGGACAAGACCAATATCCCACTGAAGAAGGAATATGGGATGCCTGCATCAGAAATATAACCCAAATACTACAACATAGTGATGCTCTTGAATTCAAAAAAGGGAACAGACTTCTAGAAATCATGAAAGGCATAGCTTTTGGAATTGAACAGAATCTGAAGACAACAAAGCCTCAAGTCATATGGTAATGACCTCTGCAGAGACTACAGAGGAAATTTGGTGGTGCTCAGATCTCATGACAAACATATGCCTAATTTGTTCATTCTATGGCTGAGCAAAAAGGGGACAAGTAGTCAGAGTTTCTCACAGGGGAACAGTCAACTAGAGAGACTAAGAGAAAGGAGCAATAAAATCTAAAGAGGCAAATGATCTTAGATTAGAGTAAGTGTTCGAATATATCATATAACTCCAAGGGTTACCTAATTAGTAGAATTCAAACCAAAACCTTGAGAATTTTTTATTAGTTGTTGGAAAGAATAACTCCATTTGAACATGATTTTCACAAAGCAAAAAGTCACATGACTTGACAAAACTCAGGTTGAGCTAGCTGTAGTATCCCTTACACATGGAATACAGAATGCAGGCAAGGACACCAAAGTTTACTCAGAATGAACAGCAAGAAGAATCAAAAGAATACCTTCTGATTGACAGAGCAAGAGATAAATTTATTCTACTTGGAGAAACCAAGACCAGCATTCATGACAATAGGGTTCAACATTACAGCTATTATGTGGATGGACACATTCCTGTTCACAATAATAATAAATAGGCATATTTTGTGCTGTATTGTATACAGTATTAATACTAACATATTTATTCAGTACTTTAATATTTTAAAGCATTTTACATACATGATCTCATAGGATCATCACAAGAATCTCTTGAGGTGGATAGTACTGTCCTCCTCATTTCACACGAGTATGAGAGAGGTAAAGTAACTTGCCTAGCATCAGACAGCTAGTCAGGAACAACAGTATGGGTTGAACTCCAGGCTTGGGGACTCCAAGACCAGCTTTCTCTCCACTATGCCACCATACTGAATGGAATGCAGAGCTGGCACGTGACAGGCTAAATCTTGGAGCCACCATCAAAAAATGGATATTGGATCAAGTGGGTGGTCTGTCTGAATTCTGAAGGTACAAAGCTGACCTCAACATTAATTCTGTTTGGATTCTTTCTTCAGTTGTCCTTGAATTGCTGGCATTTAGAAGAAATTTATTAAAAGAAACAATGTAAGTAGGAAAGAATCACTTGGATTCTTAGATGGTTATATTCTCTAGTGGGGACCTTACTGTTAAGAGAGTGGTTGTAATTGGAGCTGTGTAATGTGTTCAGGTACACATGGTACCAGGAAGCCATCAACATATTTTGTGATGTGGCTGTAAAGGTGATGATGTTGGGTGATTGGGATTAAAAATGGATCCTTGAACTAGTGAGAAAAAGGCAAGGGGTGATGGGGGAGGATATAGGAGAGAGCAGATTGGGGGAGGAGGTATACAGTGGGTTCGCTGCTTTGGGGTGGTGGGTAGGGGAAAGATGGGGAGAAAATTTGTAACTCAAAATAAAAAAGCAAAATGTAACACATTTCAATTAAAACATTTCAAAAATCTAGCTTTGTTTAAAGTGATAAGTATTAACTATGTAAAACCATCAGAAGGCATTAAGGTAATGTATATCCTCTGTAATGAGGATTATAAGTCTTTCTAATTAGATCAAGGATACCCATGACATGAATATTATTTAATACGCTCTAAAAATGCCAACTATAGAAAGACAAGAAAAAAGACACTGAAGGAATTAGAATAATCAATGAAGAAATAAAACTATCACTCTGCAGATGACATCATGGTATATTTAGATAATGAACTAAAATAACCCTAGCTGAAATAATTGGAAAATTCCGCAAAATTTCAGGAGATAAAATAAACCTACATAAATAATAATTAATTCTATATTTTACTAACAAAAACCAATGGGAAGAGATAGAAAGAGGAATTCCATTTAAAATAACCCCTTAAAATACTTGGGAGTTTACCTGTCTAGACAAAACCAGGAATTATATGAGCACAATTACAAAACATTTTTCACATGAATAGATCTAAAACAGAGAAATATCAGTTTCTCATGGGTAGCTCAAGCCAATATAATAGAAATGACAATTCTACCTAAATTCATCTTTTTTCAGTGCCATACCAATCAAACCACCAAAAATTTTTTGTAGAGATAGAAAAAAAAATTATTTAGTAGGGTTAGAAAAAATATCATCTGGAAAAACCAAGGATCAAAGAAATCAAAGGAATCAATGAAAAAACCACGAAGGAAGGTAGCTTAGCAGTATAAAGGGGTAATCATCAAAACAATCTGATACTGGTTAATAAATAAGGTGGTGAATCAGTGGAATATATTAGGTATAAAATTCAAAGTAGTATGTGACCATAGCAACCTGATGCTTGATAAACCCAAAGACTCAATTTTAGGGGTAAGTATTCACTTTTTGATAAAAAAGTGTTGTGAAAACTAAATAGCAGTTTGGTAGAAATTAGTCATACATGAACATCTCACACCATATACTAAGATACAATCAAAAAGTGTACATGATTTACATGATTTAGACATAAAGGGTGATAGAATAAACAGATTAGTGGAGCATGGAATGGTGTATCAGCCAGATTTATAGATAAGGGAAGAATTGCTGACCAAAGAAGAGACAGAGAACATTACTGGAATAAAATGGATAATTTTGATTACAACAAATTAAGAAGTTTTGGCACAAAATAAAGGAAGCAAAAATTAGAAGAGCAGGGATATGAGAAAAAAATATTTGTAGTAAATTTATCTGATAGAAGTTCATTTCTCAAATATAAAGAAAACTGAGTCAAATTTATAAGAATTCCTCCAATTTATAAATTCTCAAAAAATATGAATGCACATTTTTTAGAAGAAGCAAAGCTAGCAACAGCCATATGAAAAAAATTCTCTAAATCACTATTGATTAGATAAATGCAAATTAACTCTGAGGCACCACCTAACAACTATCATATTAACTAAAATGATAGAAAAGGAAAAGGGCAAATGGAAGAAATGTGGAAAAATGGGGACGTATAATGGGACTGTAAACTGCTCTAACCATTCTAGAGAGCAATCTGGAACTATGCTCAAAGGTCCATAAAACTGAGCATACTCTTTCACTCGGCAATACTACTAGGTCTGTGTAGTGCTAATGCAAAATTTATAGCAACCATGATCATAATAAAAACTGTGACTATAAATATCACATGATATTCAATAGCAAAAATAGACCAAACTCCCAGATAGAGATAGAACGGGAGCATTTATTTAGACACCAGAAAACTGAATTCTAAAACCAGTAAGCTGATTCCATCATAGTACTAAAGACATTAAGAAGCCAAAATAACCCTGAGACTCATAGCATCCTTCAGCCATCCTACAAACCAATCAAGATCAATATCTACTCATAAACCTCTCTGTTTCTTTGTCTGAGTGTCCTTTCTCTCCCACGGTCTAGCTAGCTCTGACTAGCTTCCTGTGGCTCTACTTCCTTTCAGCAAACTCCTCCCACCACAGGCTCCATGTGACTATATTTAGCCTATTATGGTATCAAGTTTATCTTCATAGCCCGGAAGCATCCTGTGGGCTCTGCTGCACCCTTCAGCAAATTCCCTCCATCACAGGCTCCATGTGATTACATTCAGCCTATTAGGGGGCAGAGTTTACTTTCTTTTTTTTTTCCAGAGTTTACTTTCAAAGCGGGTGGGGGGGGGAGGTCTTCAAACTCCCCCCTAAGTCTATTAAGGGGAAGGGAAAGTCTTCAAATTATCATTCCCATTACACTCTGTACCACAAAGAGATCAAAGAAAAAGGAAAAAAAAGACCCATCTGTACAAAATGTATTTCTATTGACTCTTTCTGTGTTAGCAAAGACTTGGAATTAAAGGAATATTCATCAATTGGAGAATGGCTGAACAAAATGTGGTATATAATTGTGATGGAATATTACTGTGCTATAAGAAATAATGAACAGGATGCTTTCAGAAAAACCTAGGCAGACTTAGATGAACTGATGCAAAGTGAAATGAGCAGAACCAGTAGAAAATTGTACAGAGTAACTAATAGCAATACCATGCAACAATCAACTGTGAATGACTTAGCTATTTATTCACAGCAATACCATGGTCGCAGGTAACTAGCAAGAACTTATGACAAAAGATATCCACATCCAGAGAAAGAACTGATAGACTTTAAATGTATATCAAAGCATACTTGTAAAACTTTTCTTTATTTTTCTTGTTATTTTGGTCTGTTTTCTTTTGCAATACTAATATGGAAATATTTCACGCAACTGCACATGTATAAATTATGTCAAATTGCTTGACTTCTCAATGAGGAGGGAGGGAAAAGAGAGTGGGAGAGAACTCATAATTTAAAAAGAAAAGTTAAATTTTTGTTTACTTGTAATTGAGAAAAAAAATTTAAAAATAAGTATTGAAAAAAGAAAGGTAAAGCCTAAAGGCATTTCCTTGGCAGGATATACCTACTTTCTCATATGCCACCTGGGAAGTGGTAGACCACCAAACCAAGGCTCTAAGGAACTGGAACTGAGTAGGTTTACTAAGGTAAGAGCCACTCCTCTTTCTGAAAGAACACAGGTGTAATCCAGGGGAGCACTGCAACTGATTTGGAGGGAAACCAGAAAATTGATCTGCATAATAGAAACACTTTGCATTGCGAGGAACAAAACAAGTGTAGCAGTGGAATAACTGGTGCAACACAGATGTCATTCCCAACAGGGAAGAGTATAAAGATACTGTGGGAAAAGAAAGGACATGAGGGACTTGTAGTACCATGGCTGGGAGTGACCTCGGTCACATGCTTTCCTTATGTGTATGCCTCAGTAATCTATTGTGTGTGTTCTCTTTTTTGACCTATTCAGTGTGAACTTCTGGGAGAGTGAGTTCCATGTTTATGTAGAGGGGGATGTTTTGTGGTTACTGTTACTAGGCCATTTTGGTAAGATGCTTTCACTTTGAGATAATTGCATCTACTGATTGACTAGTAAGTGAACCAGAGGCTAAGCCAAGTTGGAGGAGTTGGAGGAGCAAATCATGGATTTCCTTGGGTTCTCCCCAAAATCCTTACAAATACCTGTTAAAATTACTCTAAATAAATTCTAGAGTACCAGAACCCACAAAATGACTGCATGAAACAAACCTACAGCCCAAGATGACCTGGAAGGACAAGAGGAAAGGTCTATTGCACCAGGCTGGGAGGGGAGCACAGTCCAGAGCAAAACCTAAAATGTGCCAGCACAGACCAGGCCCCACCAAACCTGTAGGAGAACTCAGGTGCCTGAATCATTGGCAGCTGTTGCAATTTCAAGAACTTTCAACCCATAAACTCCAAATACAACTTAGGAGGAAAGAAGAAAAGGTCTATCTCACTTGGGTGAGAGAGGAACATGGTGGGGCCTAGTCTTGGGGGGGGTGGCAGTGGTGGTGGCAGGGTTTGCTTCAGAACTTTGGGCCCATATACAGTGTGGGGATCAAGCACCTGATGAGAGGGAGATTGCAGGAATCTCTTTGCTGGTGATAAGGCAGAATTCTCTTACTTTGCTGATGCTAGGGTCTGGGTTGCAGTCCTGGTTGCCTGTCCTGAGGCAAAGAGGAGTGTTGGCATGGCAAAACTCTCAGCTCCAAGGCAGAAAAGAGTGCTTGTGGTCACTCACAGATCAGAACACAGGCCAGCCAAGGGGTCAACACCTCTCCTTGGATTATAACATCTTTGAAGAACTGAAAATCTATAGGTCTCTAGAAGTATATCTGAGAACAGCTACAGAAAACCCTTGAAGCTTGGAGCACTATGCCTTCCACATTGGAAGCATATGAGCAAAAAACAGGAAAAAAAATCCTCAGATTTTAAAATCTGACTCTGATGACAAAGAAGACCAAACATACAATCAGAACAAAACAACAAAGTAAAGCTTCCTACATACGAAGCCTCCAGAAAAATGTAAATTGGTCCCAGGCCATGAAAGGATTCAAAAAGTATTCTGAAAATCAAGTAAGAGAAATATAAGAAAAATCGGGAAGAGAAATGAGAGTGATGCAAGTAAATCATGAAAAAGAAGTCACCAGCTTGCTGAAGGAAACTCAAAATAATACTGTAGAAAATAACACCTTAAATAACCAACTAATCCAAATGGCAAAAGAGGTCCAAAAGCCAATGAAGAGAAGAATGCCTTAAAAGGAAGAATTGATCAAATGTAAAAGCTCATTGAAGAAAATAATTCTTTATAAATTAGAATGGAGCAAATGGAAGTTAATGACTCTTTGTGAAATCAAGAAATTATAAAACAAAACCAAAAGACTGAAAAAAATAGAAGACAATGTGAAATATCTCACTGGGGAAAAAAATAACAACCTGGAAAAGAGACCCAGCAGAGATAATTTTAAAAAATATTGGACTAGCTGAAAGCCATGATGACATCATCTTTCAAGAAATTATCAAGGAAAACTGCCCTGATATTCTAGAATTAGAGTGTAAAATAGAATTTGAAAGAATCCATTTATCACCTCCTATGAGAAATCCCGAAAGGAAAACTTCTAGAAATATTGTAGCCAAATTCTAGAGCTCTCAAGTCAAAGAGAAAATACTGTACACAGCCAGAAAGGAAAAACAAAATCAAGTACTGTGGTAACACAATCGGGATAACACAAGATTTAGTAGCATCTACATTAAGAGATCAGAGGCCTTGGACTATGATATTCTGGAGGTCAAAGGAACTAGAATCGCATACCCAGCAAAACTGAGTAAAATCCTTCAAGGGAAAAATAGACATTCAATGAATTAGAGGACTTTCAAGCATTCTTGATGAAAAGACCACACCTGAATAGCAAATTTGACTTTCAAATGTAAGACTTAAGAGAAGCATGGAAAGCTAAACAGGAAAGAGAAATCATAAGAGACTCTTTAAAGTTGAACTTGTTATATTCCTACATGGAGAAACAATATTTGTAACTCATGAGATCTTTTTCATTATTAGGGCAATGAGAGGAAAGAGAGGGAGAGAAAGAGAGAGAGAGACAGAGAGACAGAGACAGAGAGACAGAGAGAGAAAAAGAGAGAGACAGAGGCAGAGACAGAGAGACAGGGAGAGACAGAGAGAGAGAGAGAGAGACAGAGAGAGACAGAGAGAGAAAAAGAGAGATTGTACAGGGTGAGTTGAAAAGAAAGGATATCTAAAAAATAAAATTAAGGGATGAGAGACGAATCTACTGGAAGGGGAAATGGAGAGGTAGAATGGGGTTAATTATGTCACTTCAAAGAGGAAAGAAAAACTTTTACAGTAGAAAGGTAGCGGCAGGAGGTGAAAGTGAATGAGTGAACTTTACTCTTATTGGAGTTGGCTTAAGGAGGGAAGAAGATATGCACTCAATCAGGTACAGAAATCCATCTTACTCTACAAGAAAGTGTTGGGGGAGAATAAGAGAGAGGTAGGTGATTGAAAAGAAGGCAGATTGGGTGGAAAAGGTATTCAAAAGCAAACACTTTTGAGGAAGGACAGGGTCGAAGGAGAAAATAGAATAAATGGGGCTCAGGATAGGATAGAGGGAAATATAGTCTTTCAGAACATGACTATTATGGAAATGTTTTGTGTGTCTACACATATATTACCAATATTAAATTGCTTACTTTCTCAGTCATGGTGGGGGGAGAGGGAGGAAAGAAGAGAATGTGAAACTCAAGGTTTTAAAATCAAATATTAAAAATTGTTTATACATGCAACCAGGAAATAAGATATGCAGGCAATGTGGCAGAGAAATCTATCTTGCCCTATAGGAAAATAGAAGGGAAGGGATAAGAGAAGGGGAGATGGGTGACAGAAAGGAAATCAGAATGGGGTAGTAGTAATCAGAATGCACATCATCTTGGGATGGGGAGAGAGGAGAAACAGGGAGAAAATTTGGAACTCAAAATCTTTTGGAAGTGAATATTGAAAATTAAACATAAATTAATTAATGAAAAGATTATAACTTCCCAAAGAAAAAAGTTGACAAAGAAAAAAAACAAAGAAAGGAAAATAGGCTAAAGATACATCAATGCACAATAAAAATGTGTCTCAAAAGTGAAAAAAGTAAGTGAAGTAGTAGGAGATTGTGAGCTATATGGATTTTAATAGTGTGAGTCTCCAGAGTACCTGTCAATGCTGAAGTACAAATAAACACCACACTTAGGGATTCAATTCAAAAGGGACAAGTTGTGAAGTAATTCTTGGGGTTGGACTGTGGGGTAAAATCTGATTAACCTGAACCCTCTACAATATGATTATGGTGGGAAAGGTGAGAGGGAGAGAGAGAGAGAGAAAGAGAGAGAGTGAGAATATATAGAGATAAACAATAAGACATTTTCTTATATATTAGAAAGCATGACATACCACTTTCAAAAACTCATTTTATAACTGAACATCAAGTCAATTACAGAAAGACATGGTTTAGGATTTTGTCTGTTTTGTTTTTGTTTTATAACCTATAAGCCATAGACAAAAGAAAACACCAAGGTGGAATCAAAGAAAGATGAGAATGAAATTGCCTGATACTTTTTGCAAATAAAAAAGATGACTGGAATTTTTAGATATAGAGCACTCTTAAATCAATATATGGCAATGACATTGTCAAAGAAGAGCATCCTTGTAGATGGATGTCTGGAGCATAAAAGTGAAAACAAATGAGGAACATGCACCTAAAATATTATTCACTTACTCTGTTTCTTTTGTGTGATATTATGGGGAATTCTACTTTTTTTCTTTGATTTCAGTAACTGCAAACTTACTGAAAAGAAAATCATCCTGTTGTGTTTTTTAAGATATGATAGCACTTTGAAATGCTTATGGTTAATTCAGTAATAATTTTGAAATTCACAGAGCTTCTTAAGAAATGCTGTTTTACAGTTACCATTTATCCAAAATGAAGAGAGCAAGGTAGTCTGCTAAAATGCATACTCTTTAAATGAATATATAAATCATCAATTTTCTAAGATTTAAAATATAAAACATATGCCTCTCAAACAATTCTGAAAATAATTTTATCTGTCTCTGATGATTCTGGCATATCTACAGAGATTATTATAGACACAAGTTAGCACTTTATAGTATGATACGATAAGTTCCCCTCATTCCATGAATCCTTACATGAACTTCCATGTGAGAAACCTCTCTTTGCCCTTAATTTCTATAGCCTGAGCTATACCACTTAGTACTTGACTAAATTCTATGATTTGCTGCTCTCTAATTGGTTTATATCATCTTAGACTTATCCCTCCCAACTAGATTGTAATTCTTAGATTTACTAGTTTAAAAAATCCTTGGGAGCTCAGAACTTTCCAAGTAAGGAAAGGATCAATTCTGCTCACTAAACCCATTCTTTTAAGACAAGGATAGTGAACTACTAAAATTTAGAGAGATTTTCCAAATCACTTCCAACAACAGCAACAACAACCATCAGAATACAATTAACGATAAACCTACATTGCTTAAGCATTCTGCTTAACTGAGCTTTCTTATTAGCTTTCCCATGAGTTAATTTCTTCATTTTTAATAGATATGACCTCAGGAATGTAACCCTCTTTTTTACATAAAACCATTATTTTATGACATTTGAATGGAGAGTTTGAATATTTTTCTGTTATTAAAATCTTATCAAAATATCCTTGCCAGATACAGAAGGATGTAATTACGTATTAAATTGGAAAGAAGTATAAATGTTCATAGGACTGCAATATTCATTATGAGTAAGAAAGAAGTCAAGGGTTTGAAGTTATAATGCCAAATCAATTATGTCATAATAGTTTCAATTTTGACATGTAGGGCAATGGTTGATTCTAAAATATAGCAAGTTAAAACACTACCAAATCAATTGTTATACCTACTCTGTTTGCTTAAATCATGGAGAACTAATTGAGAGGAGAATTGGGCTGTAAATTATGGTCACTGGTATGAATATTCTGAATAGCAAAACCTTTGCTAACTCAAAACTTTGTAGATTGTTCTTTAGAAAAACTGTTCTTTACTCCATGACTATGACTCACATGTACTTTTAAATCAAACAATAGCTTTTAACTTGTGTATGAAGCTAAAACTAAGATGGAATAATTTTTCTGATTTAAGATCCTGGTATATACTCACTGGAAAAAAAATGCTTTCTACGTCTCCTACACATTGCTTCTACTGTGTACAGGCATTTTGAATTTAAGGACTTTGATAGTAAACAGCTTAGAAAGAAAACAGAAAAATAGTGGGGGGAAAAACTATGTTCAATGAAAACTTTCTTCTTGAATCAGTCTTAAACATTTATGTCACAAAAAGTAAATGCATTTTTTTTCCTTTTCCTTTGTAAATATCCCAAGAGAAGCACTGTGGTACAGTGGAGCATTTACTGGATTTGATGTCAAATGATAGGAATTTGAACTCAGTCTCTCCCATTTAGTACCTTGTGATGTTGATCAAGTCACTTGACCTGTTTGGTCTCAGTTCATGTGTAAAATAAAAGGGTTATACTAGATCAGCAGTTCTCAACCTGTGGGTTGTGGCCCCTTTGGGGGTTCAATGACCCTTTCACAGGGGTCACAGGGGTCACCTAAGACCATCAGAAAACACATATTTCCAATGGTCTTAGGAACCAAGACACTGTTCCTCTATCCATCTCCAGGCAAGTCCACCCACATGCAGATATGCCGATGTACAAGTATTAAAGGGTCACAACATTAGGAAGGCTGAGAACCACTGTACCAGATGATTTCTAAAGTCCCTTCCAACTCTAAACCTTTTTCTTGTGACAGTGGCAAGGTTGGTAGTGGAGAGAGTGACTGACTTAATGCAGAGTCAGGAAGACTTGTATTCAAATCCCTCCTCTTATACCTAAGAACTACATCACCAAGTCTCTTAACCAAAATGTACTTCAATTTCTACATCTATAAATTGCCATTAGGACTAACCATGTTTTGAATCTCAAATGTGACTACGAAGATAAACTACTATGTGACTCTTAAATATAATATATAGTTCCACATATATAATATGTAGAATTTAACTTAGTATATAAGTCTATATATATATATATATATATACATCAGCCACAATTATTGCTTGCACGTAGTTTCAAAATTGTTCCTGGGTTCCTGGGATTCCTCAATGTTCCTGGGTTTCCTGAGCAATTTTTAAGAGAACCCTGGTTAAAAATAGCAAGTGGATTCCTCCTGATGTTTAAAAGCTCTACTGTCTAGAGTCAAAGTAAAGTATATAATGTGGGTTAAAAGTTAAGACAATATGACAAAATTATGATTTAGGTTTTGGAAAACTACCACTATCACTAGACATAGGGGGTTTGAATGTAATTCAATGAACAATAAGGCTCTGCCTTTGTTTCACCTATTGCTCCATTCTCACATACCTAATATATCAAGAAGCCTTCTGATGGGGGTGGGGGCAGAGCCAAGATGGAGGAACAGAAACAACAACTTTTCTAAGCTCCTCAGTGAATTCTGTCACTAAACTTTAAAAAGTGAATCTGAACAGATTTTAGAGTAACAGAATCCATTGGGAGAAACTTGGCATTAGACACATAACATCTAACATCTAACACCGTATACCAACATCAAGTCTAAATAGGTACACAATCTAGGTATAAAGGCTGATACTGGAAGCAATCTGGGCAAGCAAGGAATAGTTTAACTGTCAGATTTATGGAGAGAAGAAGACTTTATGACCAAATAAGAATTAGAGAGCCTTACAACATGCAAAATGGATATTTTGATTATATTATATTATATTATATTATATTATATTATATTATATTATATATTATATTACATTATATTACATTATATTTATTATATTATATTTATTATATTATATTATATTGAAAAGTTTCTGTAAAAAAGAAAGCCAAAGTAATCAAGAATAAAAGGGAAATAGAAAATTGGGAAAGCATTTTTACAACCAATGCCCGTGATAAAGACCTCATTTCTACAATATACATCCTGGCAACAACCCTTTGAGACAGATGCTATTATTATCTCCATTTCACTAATGAAACAAGCTAAGAGATGTTAAGTGACTTGCATAGAGTCATAACATCTGAGGCAGGGTTTGAACTAAGGTCTGTGCTACCCCCATAGGCAACTCTCTTTAAACAGTAAGATGAAAAGAAGATGCTGACTTCTGTTGGTAGATGGAATTTCCTCACCTGGGAGTTTCTGATATCAATGACTTCCAGGACCTATCTCTATTCTTATTTCAATTAAATAAGTAATGAAAATTCATAGCCCTTGCAAAGTTAATTAGAGTTGACATGAACCTTATCATTGCCACTTAGTAAATTAAGAACAGAAAAACCACTATTAAATCTAGCACCATGCATTTCCCATTGTAGAAACTTAATAAATGATTCTTGATTTGAAATGAATGCCTGCCTTTTTGTTTTATGGAGAATATCAACACATAACTCATCTATTTTTTTTAAATAAAGTCCCCTTGATTTCTATTCACAACATTTTAAACCTAGAAGAGATCCAAACTAGAGAACACTCAAGAAAAGACATGGTAGCTCTCTTCATTTATTTGAAATGCTGTCATGTATAAAGGGGATTTTTTTCCCCTGTCTGTCCCCCAAAGGATAAAATCAGTAGTAACGTGTGGAAGTTGGAAAGAAGTATATTTAATACAATGTCAAGGGGGAAATCCTAATAATTGGAGCTGACAAAAGTTGGAATGAGCTGTCATGTCAGGTTAGATTTCTCCCTCTAATTAGAGGTGTTTTATTAGAGACAAAATGACCACTAGTTTGGTGTACTGTCATGGAGATTATTTTGGGGTATGGTCTATACTACTTCTGGGGAGTCTATGATTCTTTACTGACATTCATTGCAAGTATTTTGTAAATTAGTAGGTTGTCTCAGGGGTTACTGTGGCTAAAATATCATCACTTTTTGACCATGATAATTTGCATTTAGCCCACATTAATAACCTTTCCCTGTCTGTTAGGACCTGTCAGAGATTTAAGCTCTTGTAGCATAACCTTCATGAACCCAAAGTCATCTCAGTACTACACTGAAATTGTAAAGAATCATAAAGCATGCAATGCACCATAATACTGTTTCACTGTCTTAATAAAACGTTCCTTTTCTGCTATGGAAAGTTGTATCATAGGATTGGTAATTCTTTCAATCTTTTTTTTAAGCTTGAAATCCAGCCAGAGAATGTTTTGAGGCAAAACACTTCTATATTAGATCTATTCATCTCTCTTCTTTGAGGGAACTTCCCATTAAATTGCCTCTTCTTAACTGCCTTTCTAAGAATAAAGCAAGTAAAGACCTGTGGTTAAGATTGTTTATAAAGGCAAAGCAAATGTTTAAAACAAAAAAGGTAAACCGACTTTCCCTTTACCCAGAGAGAAATGTTTCAGGCTTACATTAGAGAGCCCGAGGACAGAAAGAAGACCTTGTGCTCTGCAGTGTACCTAGAGGAGTTCTGCAATATAGTAACTGTCCTGAGTCTCCACCAACCCAAATTGCCTAAATGGCTTTGCTCTCTGAATCATGCTCCCTTTCCTTGTGATAGATTCATATTTATCTGAATATTTCTGTTCCATCCTATTTCTATTCTACCAGCTCCAAGCAGTTTCTCACAGCTTGACCTTCTCCATTTCTACCCTCCTCTTTGTGTTTCTCTTTCAGCATCACTCCTAGACTGGCTGACTTTTAAAGATTACACAAGGGACATGCAAAATCATTGTTCATCCTATGGTGTTGCTCCCTAATTCACTCAAGGAACTTGCTTAAACCTCAAAAAGGGATCACCTAGAGTAACCATATTTTTGCAGTTGGTTTAACATTTTGTAATTGGCCCCTGCAATGGTAATGAAATTTAAAGATCCCTTTGTATTGGAAAACTAAGAGGTACTTAGCACCTAGTTCAAATTAAGCCTCTATTGAAGAAACAGAAGGTATGAATTCCTGTTGCTGATGTAACAGGAAGGGGCTGAAAAGGGAGGAATAATACTGCGCATGAGGAAAAGCCCCAGAGATGGAGACTCAGAACTCCTTGGGATAAGCTTTGTAGAGGTAGAAGCAGCTGCTGCTGCTGAGGAGACTAAAGAAGAAAGGCCCAGGTTGGAGAGAATGATTTTGATTTTGGGAACCTGGGTGAAGTGATTTTGATTCTCCAGCTGGAGCTTCCATTGGGGAGCTACTGGCTTCTCCTGGGATCTGGTGAAGACTGAAAAACCATGACTGTGATGCTGGTACTTTGGATGAACCTGTTTGTGGCTTTGTTAAGCCTTGACTTCCTGGAAACAGAGACTGTTAAGGATTTAAAGTGGTCTGGACACTGTGACCTTAGGGGTGGAACAGAGACTGCTGGACAAGGAACTGGGTGCTGTCTGCCTTTGAACCCAGGTGACAGTTTGGTGAATCCAGGCAGGAGCTGGGACCATGGAAGGGAATCCACGGAATCTGAGAGATTACCCTGAGTCAAGCTGAAGGAAGACTTTATTTGGCTACTTTGTACTGACTGAGTGACTTGAGGGGCTCATGGCCTGTGTATTTTATATTTCCCCTTAAGAAAGTGCTGAGTAGTGACTGATACTGTAACTTAGTGTGTCCCATGAGTGGAGAACTTTGACTATTGTATTTTTGTGACATTTAAGAAGGCACTGACTAAATAATTATAGTTTGTTCAAAACCGTGCGACCACTGTGGTGCAAACTATGTGGCCACTTTCTGTGATAGCTTGTTACATTGTGAATGATGTACCTTTATTTACTGTGAATAATTTGCTCTGATTTGTTACTGATTAGAGTGTTCACTGTGCTATGTAATAAGAACTTTAAAAGCTATTCATGGTAGCATTCTTCTGGAAAGCTTCTCAAGCTTGGCTTTATAGCCCCTTTTCTATGATTGGGTCCTGGGACTTCAAGGACCAGCTGCTTTGCACAAGTGCATATGGAATTTTGCTCTTAGAATATTTAACTATTTGAATTCTGCAAAATAGGTCATGGAAATAGTGAGCAAATCTCTCTGGAATTATCTAAAGCCACATGAGGGAAAGATTCATTTCTGTCCCCCTCCCCTATACTATGTAAAATGTATCTATCAACTATCATAATAAACAGACAATTATAAACAGGAACAATAAAATAAGAGGAGAGAGGAAATAAGGCATTCATTATACAAGGATCAACCTAAATGAATGCATGGAGAAAGTAGATATCACGTCCTAATTCTACATCTACTAAGAAGGAAGACACATCTGCTTATTTCTTACCAATATGCACTCCAGATTTTCTATAAGCCCATATAAACAAATTTCTTCATTCTGGGTGATCGCTCTGGGCCTAGAATTCACATTTCTCCCTCTAATAGTATAGCTTCCCCTAGAATCTCCATTTAAAGGAAGGCGCTTAGGTCAGCCATATCTTCATTTCTTATCAGCCTGTACTCCAGATGCCTCTATTCTTCCTATCTTTCTCCGCACCACCCCCATTCAGCTTTTTTTAGTGTTAAATGTCTTCTTGCATTAGAATATAAGCTCTTCAAGGACTCCTTTTTGCTTGAATTTGTATATGTAGCACAGCACAGTGACAGGCATCAGAAGAAAGACAATAAGATAAATATTAAATAAAAGAGAGCTGTTAACACCTTTTATTGATCTAATTGTAGTATGAACAGGAAAGGACTTTTGATATTTGGATTCTGCCTACTTCATGTAAGATATGCTTATGAAGAATTAGCAAAGGTACTTAGGATGATGTATGGTTGAGAATAGTAGAAAGTGAACAAACACATGCAGGAAAAAAAAGGTTTTAAAAGCCTGTATTTTAAGGAAGTAGGGTTAAAGGCACTCAAGGTTGACAGGTATAGTGGTATACCCCTGTAATCACTACTGCTTAGGAGGCTGTCTGCTAGATCACTTGAGTTTAGGAGTTTAAGCTGTGGAGTATACAGTGTCTGCAGTGTAAGATCCAGAATTGGGATTAGATATCCAGGATATCTAAGAAAAGGTGAACCAATCTAGGTCAGAAACAGAACAATTCAAAGTTCCTATGGTAATCAGTAATTGGATTGATCCTGTGAGAGACTGCTTTCATTTCAGCATCAGGAAGACAGGAAAACCCCCTCCCTCACCAAGCATTTCCCCCCAAAAAATAAAGCACTCAAAGATATTTAAGCTACATTGAAGAGACTGCAAAAAATAGAAATGAATTCAAATGGTAATTTTAACAAAAATAATTATGGACTGTATATAAAACAATAAAGGCTACCAAGAGGAAAACAGGTTATTATGGTGGAAAGACCATGAATTTTGGAGTCACAGAGAATTCAACAAGTCATTTAACTTCTCTGAACCTCCATTATCTGTAAAATGAGATTTGATAAACTTCCTTCTAGCTATAAATCTAAGATCTCCAAAATAGCAACCTATATGCTTATTTCTTTTTCCTTAGAAATATTAGAACAACTTGTCCATACCTAAGTGGCATTCTTGATAAAAGAAGGAGGCAAAAACAAATCAGAAAATAATTTTTAAAATATTTTATACTATTGTATCTGTCTGACAACTGCAAGAAATAGTCACCTATATCTATTGTTATGTGAGTTTTAAAAAGCATTTTAGGTGGGATAAATTATGACCATAACGGTTTTCTTGAAAACACATTTCCTGTATATACTGTAAAAAAAAGAATTCAAAGTAAACAATTCTGAACAGTTGATGCAGCTATGGAGATAACTTTTCTCAATATAATCTAAGTATTAAAATCAGTGGAACTGTATAAAAAGAGATAAAAATGCACCTTGATAAAATAGAATGTGAAAAATTATATCGTCCAAAATATTATATATATTATGTACGTATATAAATATTTAAACACATATATAAATAAGCATGCATAGTATATATATGCATAGGTATGCTAATGTGCATATGTTTAGATCTCTTTATATATACTGATAGGGACTGGGCTTGTGATGTTATTAACGGGAACTATTTAGTAGTAAAGGAAATACCAGGTGAGAAAACTCCATCTATCAGTCAGATCTGACCTGTTCACAGATCTTCCTGACTTTCAAGTCTTTTTTCACTATCTACTGCTTTTGGCTCTAGGCTTCACTTTATGTGTGTAGACATGTGTATATATGTATACATATACATAATAAAGATACAGTAAGTTTATTTTTAGCTAAGATATTACATATGTATATGTGCATATATGTGTGTTGTGTGTATATATGTATGCATATATAAATACATAAAAATGAATAGATAGATACACACATACAGACAGATTAGGAACTAAACCTGTTATTCTAGGTAAGAAAATTTCTTCTATCAATATAGGAAGGAAGGTACCTTCTCTGCAACTTAGAGTCTTAAAGAATTGCCTAATGCACCAGGAATTGATTAAATTACTTGCCCAGAGTCATGTAGCTAGTATATGTTAGACATTACACTTGAATCAAATTGTTCCTGACTTTAAGACAGAATCTCTAAGCACTGTAACTCTGTTTTTTCTCCCTTTGCACATATATTATTTCTATACGTATACACACACACACACAAACACACACACACTACAGAGAGATGACTTGGCTCTAGTAATGAGTAGGAGGGGACTGGACTGGATTGAATTTTGGAAAAGGCATAATAGTTTTAATGATCCCAAGCTGTTTGCTGTTACAAAATTTTATCACTATAACACACATATTGTCCTAGAAATGATAAATTCCTGTGAATAATGGAATGCTATGATCTCAGACAACCAAAATTATAAGTATTCTAAAAGATAATAGGCTTTTTAAGGCATTGTTCTCCTCTCCAGCTTTTTGGTCCTCTTTTGCCATTTGAGTTAGTCTATTTATAAGGTGTTATTTTCTTCAGTCAGGCTGTTAACACTCTTCTTTATTTTATTTCATTATTCTCATTTCTCTTCCCAGTTTTTCTTCCACTTCTCTTACTTGGTTTTCAGAATCCTTTTAGAGCTCCTTTATGGCCTGTAACCTGTTCATATTTTTCTTGAGAGCTTTTGATGCAGGAGTGCTGACTTCGTTGTCTTCTTGCTGTTACATGCTTTGATCATTTTTGTCCCTTAGAAAAGGAATCCCTACTAGGATTGCATTTCCTCTACTTACTCATGTTGCCAGTCAATTACTTGACTTTTGAACTCTTTGCCATGGTAGAACTCTACTTTTAGAATGGAGGGAGCTTTGGCCCAAATTCTTGGGATTTTCACAGCTGTTAGGACAATTAGGAGAGCACCCTATCTACAGACCCCTCAGGCTCTGGCACCTGGTTACACACCCCTTGACCTCCACCAAAGACTGCAAGCCAGATACAAGCATATCAAAGCAAGGGCAATTGGCCTCTGAATAGGTGCTTGGACCTCCTACAATCTGCATGCCAGGAGCTCCTGAGTCAGAAACATTGCACAGCTGCTGCACCTCTGCTGCTTATTGCACCCCAGGTGGGGCTCAGACTGTGCTCTTCCATCCACGCCTGTTCCAACAGAGTTCCACACTGACCTTTTACTTGTCTTTTGCATTTATGTGTTGAGAAGTCTGGAAACACCACAGCGGCTGGTTCTTCACTCTCCTGAAGTCTGCTAAGAGCACTTCTTCATTGGGGATGCCCTGGGGCCAAAACTGTATGGCTCTTGCAAAGCTGGGCTCAGCTCCCAGCTTGGTGTGATAGCTCTTTCCTGCCTGCCTGCCAGGCTGCCTTCATGGGGATATTTGTTTCTCTCTGCCACATTGGGGGTTCTGTAGCTCTAAAGTCTGTTTAGAGTAATTTTTTACATGTATTAGAGGATGTGGAAGTCAGAGCCACAGGGAATTCCTATTTCTACTCTGCCATTTTGGCTCAAACCCCGCCAAGATATGATTTAAAAAAGTACGGTTGAATGACAAATGAGATGAGGCAGGTGTAAGGAAATTAGGGGAATAAATGCATTATGCATAAATAAACTTTTTGTTATTTTTGTGGAACGACGAAAAAGAGAACAGTAGCTAGAGGGAGCAGCTGGATCACATAAGAGCTTTTATCAAAATAATGATGTGTGCCTATTACAAGGACAATGGGAAGGAACTAGTAGAGAGGAAGAAGCTGAAGAATTTGGAGAGAAATGAAAGAAGGAACAGTATATCCTTTATAAGGGGTTGCTAGGTGGCACAGTAAATAGTGCACTGGCCCTGAAGTCAGGAGGACCTGAGTTCAAGTTTGATCTCAGACACTTAACACTTACCAACCATGTGACCTTGGGTAAGTCCCTTAACCCTATTTGCCCTACCTTACTCCCTTTGCAAAGCAAAAAACAAAAAGAGTATCCTTCATGATGAAGGAGAATATAGATAAACTCTAAGGCAAAGTTAAGGCAGAAAGGAATTAAAGGAAGGACATTCCTAAGACTAGGGAGAAGAATAAGTGTAAAATGTGGTGACAAGAGTAAACTCAATATCCTTAGCCTCTTTTCCCAGAAACTTTGATTTCTACTACTAAACTGGGCTCTGAAAGGGAAATTTTTGCTTTATCTTCCAGAACCAGGCCTCAATACCATTATCTCCAGACCATGTCATCTCCACTCCAGCCATCATACCCAAAATATAGAAACCTTGCCTCTTCCCTGGAAAACACACCGGACTCTTATAGGTGACAAGATTTTGCCTCATCTCAAATGAACAAATGAATCTTTCTCAGAACTTGGCTTCCACATCATCTTACTCTTAGCATCCCTCCCACCTTTCTAGCCTCCATTTTATTGTATTCATTCCTCCATTAGAATGTAAGTTCCTTGAAGGCAGAAACCATCTTGCTTGCTTTTATTTGTAAACACAGAGCTTATTACAGTTCTTGGCACATAGCAAATATCTAATAAATACTTTATCTACCTAGAAATTATCTCACATTCAATTGTCTCAATAAAGGAGATCAGATTACAGTTCACATTAAGAGATGAAAATTAGATCAGGCGTGTAAGGAAAGAAATGTGGGACAGGCACTGTGTGGGAAGCTGTGCAGGTTTTAAAGATGTATTAAAAGAACTAAAATGACTAAGTTAATGAATAACAAAAATTGATAGTTAAGGAGAGACAGCATCTTTCTTTTGCACCTTCACTTCTAACAATTGGTAAAATTGATAAAGTACTGCACATTCATCCTTCTCCCCAGTTTCTGGAACAGATGCAACAATATGACTTAATTCAATGGAGAAAAAATAACAACATACTTAAATAAATCCTAAATTCTGTAGACTTTCTCTTACTAACTGCGATATTTTCTGCAGACGGTTGTCTGATGATATTATGAGAAGATATCTATTTGATTACACCATGCCTTTTATCTGACTCTGATTTCTTGTGTATATGCATCATGAGAAAGGAATACTACCTGAATTTTAAACATTATCTTGCACAATTTTATTTTATTTATTTATTTATTGCTTTTTAGAGGGCAGATGGGGTTAAGTGACTTGCCCAAGGTCACACGGCTAGTTTTTGTGTTAAGTGTCTGAGGCCGGGTTTGAACTCAGGTACTCCTGACTCCAGGGCCGGTGCTCTATTCACTGCGCCACCTAGCTGCCCCAATCTTGCACAATTTTAAAGGTGACTTACCTTGTGTTTATCATTAGACATGTACACTGCAATCAAGAAAAAATCAACAAATCCAATGATAGAAATTCAGTTAAAATAGAAATTTGCCAGCTTGTTCTGCTTTATCCACGTCAAAACAAGGTCTGGGAGAAATTAGACATAGTAGCATCATATTTGTCTCAACTATATCTTTTCTGTGTTCAGAAGCTCATTTTCAAGGATACCAGCTCATTAATCTTCACTAGAACAAAACCAAAACAATACAAAAAATTCTCCCCAGCACAAATGACATGGCTCCTTATGCCTTTTATATATCTTATGCAAGGGATTTGAAAAGAGAAAAAAAAACCTGTTAACTCACCAGGCATACATAAGAAAAACAGAAGTGCTGAAATGTACATTCCAGAAAACAGTGCTACACGAAACAGTTAATGCTGGCAAATATGCACACATTTGAAGCATTAGATTACCTTGATGCTGAGTTCTGACTTTTCTATGTGATTTGTAGAAATATATGATACGCTTTAAAGCACCAACCATAATTATTTCTGAATGCCATGTTAGTTAGGATCATCCAGTGTATACACTCAGAACTATTAGTTCTCTGATAAATGCAGTGTTGGAGAGGTGAGAAGAAATATAAGATAAAGACAAATGAGCCTTTGCTTGTTTTTGTACAGCTTTTAGTTTGTCTTAAAAGGTAATTATAATGTCTATTGATGCTCTTATTTCAAGAATATAATTGAACCAGCATGAAATATAGGATTTCAGACAACTATTTGCAATGTCAACATGTGCCCAATAAATTTTCATTTCACTGTATTTGAGGAAATATTGTTATAAAATACACAATAATGATGGTGTGACAAAAAAAAAATCTCTCAAGGAAAAAAAGTTAAACTAAGCTTACTGAAGCACAAATTTATAAATATCGTTAACTGAAATAGAAACACATGCAAACTTTATTCTGTTGCCTTGTTGTTAGTAAGGAGTTTAAGAATGACATCATCCTTTTATATCATTACATTTACAACTCAGTTGACAACAATCTAAATATTTCTGTAAATTAGAGATTACAAAAATAATATTTTAACACTCAGTAAATGAAAACTTGGTGGAGATAGGATTATCTATTATCACTTAATAAATAAATGATTGTTTGATATGATTTCTTTCAACGAGTCTTATATAATTTGGATACAAGCATAGAAGACACTTTGTTATCTTATGGCAGAGAGAGGGTTATGGTTGGAGCTAGGAAGATGTAAGTTCTAAACTGTTTTAGATACCCTCCAGGTAAACCTGGGCTTATTTCTCCTTTGAATTCTGCTTCTTCGTTTGTAAAATGAAGGTGTTTAACTTGAGGATCTTCAAGGCTCCTGATCTAAATCTATAATTCTATGTATTTTTAAGGTGATATGTGGTTTTACTGAATCAATTTTTTATAGTTTACAAATAATATGCCTAATATTAACTAAATAAATGGAGTATTTTCAGCATCTTTCAGTTAATTATGCAAAGCTCAAAAAGTAGTCTCCTGCAGAATAAATTTCACTTGTACAGAAGCCTTCCTGTTCACTACAGTTCTCATAAAATGTTATTTAGATATGAAAGTAGATACATAGCTTGGTAGTTATTGATGTTCTCTCTGTTTTCTTTATTTTTGTACTAATGATATTTTCCCCATGTTTTTGGCATTCCTGACATTTTTGCTTACTTTTTGAATCAATCTTTCAGCCTCACAATTGTGCAGACACCAAGTCACTGCTATGCAACGTATCCTTGGTTTTCATAGATCTTAACAATGTGTCTTTGGTCTCCAAAGACATCCATGAATAATTGGTCTAACAAAATTGTTTTTCTCATTTGATCTTGTTAGTGCCTTTACTGCCTTTTCTCTAAAGAGGCAGAGTTAGCAACTTTGAAGTAACTTTTATGTCCAAGTATGATGGTGTCACTTTCCTTTTATGAGGAAAGTTACAATGAATGAATAAGCATTTTGAAAATACATACTAGGTGCCAAGCACAGTGCTAAGGATGCTAATCGAAAAGAGATAATCCCTTCTCTCAAGGAAATGCATTCTAATGGAAGAGACATTTATAGAGTACTAACAGTGGCCAGAGAGTAGAGTTTATTAGGATATAGCACATTGATCCATAAATAATCACTTGATATGTCCCTTTCATGAAGTAATGTAGTGAAATATCAATTGATTACTGAACCTTGGTGAAAGGTGGGAGGGTGGGAGTGGATGGGAAGGAAGAGAATACGGAAGAGGCCCACAAAATATCTGCTATAGACAGTTAGACGGAATGTGATATATGGTCTAATCTTGTGATTTCACAACCTTGGGCTGGCTAAATATATTGTGGGCTAATTGATATGGTATCACCGATGAGGACAGTAGGGAAAGAGCTCAAAATCTGAGTGGATTATTTCCCCAAGACACCCCTAGATCTTTGAAGATCCTTTCTATCTTTCATCGTTTATTTTTCTCCATTCATTTTTCTCCTTAAGTGTCTTTTGGTTACCTTTCTTTAGATGGGTCTCTCGTCAAGCATTGTTTTTACACTCCAGTGCTTTGCCTTTCCGGCGTACCATGGTATTTAAACATCCTTCTCCAAAAGATTTGTACAAAGCAGTTTACATTCTAAATTTATGCTGCCTTTGGTTGTCATATGTCTCTACTTGGCAAATTAAGTAATATGGTTGCTAATGTGAATTTTAGTCTCTTTTCATCTCACTTTAGCAATATCATAGGTGTGTTTGATGATTAGAGTGTTGGAATGTAAGAGTATTTTTGACAACAAAAATATTTCTTCTCATGTCAATAATCTGTACCCTTTGCAAATGCCCTAATTGATTTTGTTATAACTGCAATATCTTATTGCTTTACTTCCTATCCAGGTAGGGATTGATAAAGTTTAAAGGGGATAGCTTCATTTATTTTTAGTAAATAACTAGCCTGTTCTTCTCCAGAATGAGTAGAGAACTTTGTCAGGTGAAGAAAAAAAAGCATAGCCAATGATCTTGCGGAGGAATTTAAATTAGCCAAAGGAAAACAAAATGAAGATAACAATTTTAAGATGCCTAATATTTTCAAGAAGCACAATCTTAAAAACAGGTCTGGGACAACCCTCCTACTATCACTTTTCTACCTTACCACCATCTTCCTTCCTTGACTTACTGAATCTTCTGTGTTCCTTGTGATGCTTGCAAATTTTTAACTAAGGATATTTTTGAAAGTTAAAAATACAATTTAACTTTAAACAGAAGAGAAATAAGTAATTTTACTCTACAAGTTTAGGGTCTTTTTTGATTTTTTATCCTGCTATTAAGTTTAATACTGGTTAACCTTTTTAGGGCAAATTTCATTTTCACATTATTCTGTATTCTGCCTTAAGAATTTCAATAGCATTCAAATAAACAACTTGAAAAATAGTAAAATTATAGTTGGGTTCAATAAGGCTGAAATTTTTATTGATCTGAGCAGAAATTACAAATAATGGAAAATATGAGAGTAATCTCAGCTATATAATTTCATTTCTTGTTTAAAAAAAGAAGAAAAAAACAAGGTTGAGAATATGCTAAGACCAGACATCAACAAGTTCCTATGTATCTGTAAAAATCACATTCTTCCCCTCTCTTATAATCTCTCAGCCATGGTGACAGGGAGAAATCATTGTAAAAATCTGTGGTTAATCAACTTTCCCTCTGTTCTAGCATCTCCACACCCCACAGCCTACATGGTCTTAATAAAGGCTATAGGGACCTTTCATCTCTTACCCAGGTTTCATAGAGCCTCTTAGTTGCCTCTGAGGGTTGGAGCTAATCCCTTTGATACTCCAGGAGAAGGTCCACTACTAAGCCCTTCTCAACCTGCCCCAAACCTGCTTTTCAATCTTATGCATTACTACTCATCCTATATTATATGATCCAGCCTCACTGACTTTCATGTTCCTCACATGATAAAATGTTCTTTGTCTTGGTCCTTTTGCACTGACTATCCTGACTCAAAGGAATCACTTATATTTTACCTATCATCTGGGATGCAGCATGTACTTGCAATGACTCTCCACTATCTTTGGTACTTGAGTGTAAAGAATATTTCTTTCCATATATATGGGGCTCTCCACTCTCTTCTTTAATGCTGGTGGGGGAAGGGGGAGAATATACTTGACCTAACAGGATCAGAAGAATCTGTCACTTGCACAGCAGGAGAGATACGCAAGTGGGGTCGTTGAAAATTATCACAAATATGCCTAATTAAGTGACAACAAAATAATGGCTATGCTTAACATTAAATATATGTAAGAATCACTTTTCTACTACTTTTGTGTGTATTCTTGTTATGTGTGCTTAGTTATTCCCATATTTTTCACATGATTTATTATTCACCTGGTATAATAAAGCCCTTAGTTTTTTAAAATGAAAAAATAACATTCATGATTATATGAAAGTAAATCACAGCCAAAATAAAGGCATTCTAGTTAAAGCATAAACAAAACATCACACCTTTGCATTTTGAAGAGCTCCACAGCTAAAAGCTATATACATATACACATATGTGTGTGTATGTGTGTATGTATATGGGTTACAAGAGAAAGCAGGCAATCATAACATATGATAAAAGAAAAAACAGTCTTGCTGTATCTAAATAAAACGGAAAATGATAGGGAGAAGGGAGGAATTATTATAGAAGACGGTGAGGAAAGATATTCTGTATCATTATGGGGGTAGGAGGAATCAGTGATGTTTTCAAACCTCACAGGATGGATTAGGAATTAGGAAAAATAAAACAGTGTTGGCTGATCTCATGGGTTAAAGCACTGAACAATTTATATCAGGAAGCTGTCTAGACTATTCTTATAAACAAACTTGTTATAAGTGATGGTATTCTGGTCATAGGTCACATTCCACCTGAAAGATTATTTAAATGTTTTATGCATCACTGAGGGCCTTTCAAATTATTCTCTCTCTCTCTCTCTCTCTCTCTCTCTCTCTCTCTCTCTCTCTCTCTCTCTCTCTCTCTCTCTCAAATGATATCCCTTGCTTGATTTTAATTTGGAATGGATAAGAAGAAAACTATAAGATACTTACCAGCCTGATTGGTTGTTATGCTGACTGCAGCAAACTGTCTTGGGGATGAACTCATGTCAGACACTCCATTAACTGCATCAATCTCAAATGTATAGTTAGTGTGTGCTAGAAGGTCTACCACTGTCACTGTGGTATTGGTTAGTCCAAACTGTCGTGGCAGGAAGTGAACATTGGGGCTGCATGGCTCACACTGTTTAACAATCCCCCCACATTTTTTACATATAATGTTGAAGGTCACATCTTTCCGGCCTCCCGTGTCCTGGGGCCAACTCCAGTCCAGTATGACAGAGGTCTCATTGATATTAGATATGACATTTCTTGGTGCAGATGGCGGTCCTGTAAAGTAGTTCAATAGGAAAGATTAATAAGTTTCACATCTCTTTTCTACAATATGTGAAACAGAAAATTTACAAATGGAACTGGCAATGGCAAGTAGTTATCTTTATTATCTTCCCATACATTGCCCATATGAGACTTTAGATAACCAGCATAAAGAAGCAAGAATACATGGAATCCCCAATCTGCTAACTGGGAATCATGAGTCAAAGCTGTAGTACTTTCAGAAAACCACCAAAATAAATGAGTACTAATTTTAATTTCCAGGTGAAGAATAATTTTGAAAACTTTGGTTTTAGTTTGCAAATCTTAGTCCTTTCATTCCCCGCTCTGCATTCAGACAGAAAACAGAATGAATGTAAACTTAAAAGTTTAAGAGAGAGGGTGGCTAGATGGTGCAGTAAGTAGAGCACCGACCCTGAAGTCAGGAGGACCTGAGTTCAAGTTCCTCCTCAGACACTTATCACACCAAAAAAAACTAGCCATGTGACCTTGGGCAAGTCACTTAACCCCAACTGCCCTACCTTCCCCTTTCCAAAAAGCTAAAAAAAATAATAAGAGAGAAAGATCTATAAGTTTCCATAACCTGTCTAATGTAAATTTTGTAACATGCATTGAGCTTTTCATTTTAGGGGGTATGGTGTGGGGTGGTGCTAATATGGCCATTGCTTTGTAGTCAAATTAATTTTGTGATAAATGATGCGTATATGGTGAGCCAGGCATGAAGAGAAAAATTCAGAAAGAAGCTTCAGTTGCACATGAATAACATAAAGAAATATGCCAAAAGAGAATTTTTTTTAAATAATCAAACAAACAAGAAGGAAAACCAAACAAAATATGGGGTCATGGGTTGCAGCAAAACTACTCACGGGTACAAGCCATGGATGGAGGGTCTTTGTCTGCTCTGAAGTAATTATTCTCACACCTGCAGTCTATGGCACCATCCTCCTGTGTAGAACTATGAGGCGGGCACTTGGAACACTTCAAATTGCCAGCAGAGGCCTTGTAGAACCCTGGACGACAAGCTGTAAAACAAATCGTAGGTGCTTTTTGTTAATCCTGCAGGAGCTTTGCATGAAAAAAAAAGTCTTTTAATTTACTCGGCTATTTTTATGCACTCAGCTGTATTTACTAAGCTCTGATTGCATCAGCAAGACATTTTGCTAAATGTTGGATATACAAAGATGGAATAACAGTCTCTGTCCTCAAAGAGCTTATAATTCAATCCTAGCACGGGGTTAACAGAAAAAGTCTGTTAAAACCACAAGATTATATAGGGGGTTTTTTTCTACCAGAGAAGGAAGAAATTTCTACCTTGTGTTTTTATACCTTTATTCAATATTGGATTATTTGACTTGTCATCTGGGTCACTCCTTTATCTGAAATCAACTGAATTTGTCATTTGTACCATATAAGTTTGCTTTTTATTACAATACTGAAAGACGTCCTGGGATAAATTCAATTTACTACAATTTGCAGTTATTAAGCACCCACTACATAGAAACTACTAGGTTATCTATCCTGAAAAGGACTGTCTTCTATAGCTATCACAAGTAGTCATACAGTCTTTCCTTAGAGATTTAAAGTGATTTGAAATGTAGTACACTTCACTGAATAGGCAACTGAACTCAGAGTTATTTAACTCTGTCTCTCTAAAACTTTGATCTTTTACTTCATGTTTTGCTCCCTGGTGCCAGAAGAAGAGGACAATCATCATGGCAGTGTAATGGTAATGTAATCTGGAGATGCCCCTGAACTGACTTGGCTTTTGGGTTCAGCATTAAGACCCAGAGCTTGTGAGTCCCACTTGTGGGATGGACTTGTTGATGTGAAGAGAGGGGGCTGACCTAGGAGGAGCCATGAATGGAAAGGAAGGTTCAAGCCTACGAAAGGCCAGAAGAAGAAGTACTTTTGGGAGAGCAGTGTCCAGCATCATGAAGCCTGAGTTGCTGTTGAGAGCCCATTGGAGGTGCCCACAACTTTTGAGGACTGCCACCTGGAGCTGATGAGAACTGAGGAGGCATGGCTGTGATGCTGGTATTTTGTTTGTGTGTTTTGGTGTTGTTTTTCCAGATTCACCTGATGGTGGACAGTGCTACTGTTGTAGAGGTCCTGGAACCTGGCTGTTGGTGCAGAAGCCCTGAAGAAGGACTTTCTTGTTGTATGTTCACAGAAATCGTGGAAGGGGGCCTTGCTGATACTTTCAGGGGTTCTGGGACTATTCTACAGGCAGAGTGTGACTTGATGAGGACACTGGCTTTGCTGAGCCTTGTCTCCCCAGGAACTG
>CM053600.1:52542364-52566294 GCA_028646575.1 Pseudocheirus occidentalis | reverse complement strand
ATATATATGCATACATTTATATTCCTTTCACCTATCCCCATACTGAGAAGTTTCATAAGTTACAATTATCATTTTTCCATATTGGCATGTAAATAGTTCAACTTTGATAAATTCCTTAAAATTTCTTTTCCCTGTTTACCTTCTCATGCTTCTCTTGCTTCTTGTATCTGAATGTCAAATTTTCTATTCAACTCTGTTTTTTTCATCAAGAAAGCTTGAAAGTCCTCTTTTTCATCAATTGACCATATTTTCCCCTGAAACATACTCAGTTTTGCTGGGTAGGTGATTCTTGGTTTTAATCCCTTTAGCCTCTAGAATATCATATTCCAAACCCTTTGACCCCTCAGTATAGAAGCTGCCAGGTCCTGTGTTATCCTGATTGTTTTTACACAATATTCAAATTGTTTGTTCTTGGCAGCTTGTAATATTTTCTCCTTGATCTGGAAACTCCAGAACCTGGCTATAATATTCCTAGCAGTTTTCTTTTGGGGGTCTTTTTCAAGAGGTGATTGATGAATACTTTCCATTTCTATTTTGCCCTTTGGTTCTAAAATACCAGGGCAATTTTCCTTGAGAATTTCTTGAAGGACAATTTCTAGGTTTGGTTTTTGATCATGGCTTTCAGGTAGCCCAATAATTTTTAAATTATTTCTACTGGATCTATTTCCCAGGTCAGTGGTTTTTCCAATGAGATATTTCATTTTGCCTTTTATTTTTTCATTTGTTTGGATGTGTTTAATAGTATCTTGAATTCTCATAAATACATAAGCTTCCATTTGCTATAATCTAATTCTGAAGCAATTATTCTTTTCAGTGAGTTTTTGAAATCATTTTTCCATCTGGAAAATTCGTATTTTTAAGGCATTCTTCTCTGCATTGCCTTTTTGGTCCTCTTTTGCCATTTGAGTTAGTCTATTTTTAAGGTGTTCCTTTCGTCAATCAGGTTGTTGACTCTCTTTTCATGATTTTCTTGCATCATTCTCATTTCTCTTTCCAATATTTCCTAATCTTCTCTTGTTTGGTTTTCAAAATTCTTCTTAAGTTCCTCTATGGCCTGTAGCTTATTCATATTTTTCTTGGAAGCTTTTGGTGTAGGAGTTCTGACTTCATTGTTTTGCTGCTGCTCCATGCTTTGATCCTTTTTGTCCCCAAAAAGGAATCTAAAATTGGATTGCTTTGCTTGCTTTGCTTCCTTTGCTTGCTCATGTTGCCACTCAATTACTTGACTTTTGAGTTTTTTGCCAAAGTAGAACTCTGCTTCCATAATGGAGAGCTGTACCACAAATTGCTGAGGTTTTTGCAGCTGCCAGAGCTATTAGTTGGATGCCTTCTCTGAAGGTTCCACAGGCTCTCACACCTGTTCACACACCCCAGGACCTCCACCCAAAACAGTGATCCAGATCCAAGCAGGTTAAAGCAAGAACAATTACTCTTCAGATTGGTCTCTTGGTCCCCCAATGATCTGCCGGCCTGGAGCTCTGAAGCAACCACATGGAGGTGGTGTCAGGGCCACCATGGCTGAGCTGCTTCTCCCTTCTGGGGGCAGAGGCCAGACCTCACTCTTGGCCTCCCTGTTCCCAAAGTTCACACTGACCTTTTACTTTGCCTTTGGCATTTATGCGTTGATAATTCTGGAAACGGCCAAAGCTGCTGGTGATCCACTCTTCCAAAAGTCCCTCCAGCCACAGCTGATCAGAGCTGCCTTGGAGCTAAAACCTCGGGCTCACAGGGGTCTGGGCTCTATTTCCAGCATGCTGTGATGGATGCTTCCTGCCAGTCTGCCTTGTTGCCTTCAGCAGGAGATTTGTTTCTCTCTGTTACTTTGTGGGTTCTGTAGCTCTAAGGTTTTTTTAGAGTCATATTTTATAGATATTTGTGGTGGTTGTGGTGGGAGCTCATGCAGTTTTCCTGCTTCTATGCCACCATCTTGGCACCTCTCCTCCTTATTTTGTAAAACTTATTTTTAAAGGGTTTGGGGGCCAAATGTTTACAGGACTTTAGTTTCACTTTGGCTCCTGTTAACAGACTTTGGCAGAGTACTCTTATCTTTCCTCTCCTGTTTCTCCATCCTGATTCAGGATCTATACTGTTTTCTCATCTCCTTCCCTCAGACCTACTAATCATGCTGTTTGTGAACCTGACACTGCAAGTCCTCAACTTCTTGCAAAGAGCATTTGACCAGTGTTCTTCCCAACTCAGTAAGATGTGACTTTTTTTTACCAAAATTACAGAATTTTAAGAATAACTTATATTTTCTTTAAATTCACTAACACTATCCTAACCAAACATTTCTGCTTGTTGTTCTCCATATAGAGCACTCCACTTCCTACCTACCCATCTTTGCACATATGTATGGAACTCCCTCTTCACCTCTCATAGAATCCAGTTTCTCTTAAAGCAAGGGACAAGAGCCTAAAGACAGCTACCCCATTGTCTCACCCCAATTGTTAATGCACTCTCTCCTCTGATTGACTGATTTTTCCCAGAACTTCCATTTTTATTCCTCTCTGGGATCCACCCCTAATGCAGTCTTTCTTACCATGACCCATTTTGGGTAGCTCACTGCCCCCTTCCTGGAAGGTCCTCCCTGGACTTTCTTCCTGCTTTTTAGCTGTCTCTTGTGTATTGTCTTCTCCCATTAGAATGTAAGCCCTTTACAGTTATGGATTGTATTTCTTTTACCTTGTTTTGGTATTATCAGCACTTATGATAGTGCTTGGAACATTATAAGTATTTACAATTATATTATTATTGACTTGACAGGATTCTTGAAATTATGTTATATTTAAATATTTGCATAAAGATTATATTCTGCAGTAAAAGGGGACCTCTTTGAGAGAAAAAACTCCATAATTTTTGGCTCTGTATCCCTAGAACCAAAAGTAGTGCCATTTGTATAGTAGAAACCTCACAAAAGTAGCTTAGGTTATCATGTTTGCTGATGCCATAGAACATAACTATTCCAAGGACTGGAAAAAGTAATGGTTACATAATACCTTATTATGATTTTGTAATATATATAATATAGTGTTTGCACAATATATGTGTATATACACATACACATATATAACATATACTATGTACTACATATGTGTGTATATATTTAACATATATATGTGTGTATTACATAATACAAAATTGTAGGTAATCAGAAGTTATTCATGTGTCTTGGGACATGCAAATAAATGCTATAAATAAATAAACTTTGACATAAACATGACAAAAATCAAAGCAGAATTTTACCAATTTCAGTGAGTGTAGTGCCAATGCAATATTTACAGCACTGACCATGACTATAAATATTCCTGCTTGGTGCTTGATCACAAAATATAGCAGATTCTCCATATAGAAGACAAAAGCAAAATATTTTTCAGACACCAGAAAACCAAATCCCAAAACCAATAAGCAGAGCTAAGAAAGAGAATGTTTGTGATGCTAGCACTCTGTCTCTTGATTGTATTACTTGGTCACATAGAAGTATTTGTCTGTAGATTGTATTACTTTGTCAGATAGAAGCACTCGGTTGAATTGTATTACTTTGTCATACAGAGGCATTTTGTCTGTTGATTATGTTGATTTGTCAAACAGAAAGTAAATGGAGATGATAGTGCCAGCAATATGTGTGAATATTGTTGTAACTCTGCTAAGCTTAACATGTGCAAATACAGTTGTGACTCTATTAAGCTTTGCCTTCCCAGAAACAGAAACTGTGAAGGACCTGGAGTGAACCAGACACTGGGAGCTAAGATCAAAGAGGTGACTACTTGTGAATCCAGACAAGAGTTCTGTGAATTCAGTTAAGAGCTGGGAGGTGGAAGAGAAACCATGGAATTTGGAAGTCAGCCTGGAGTTAAGATGAAAGGACTTCTACTTAGGTACTCAATGCTAACTGATGATGATTGTAACTCATTGTGACCTAGGGGTGGACGGCCTTTGTACTTTCCACTACCCTTTAAGGATGATTAACTTAAGGGTGATTACCCCTTACAGTCTATTGGAAGCCAGTCTGCAATCAAGATGAAAGAAGACTTTAGGTGGGTACTTTATATCGATTGAGGAGATTGTGACTTATTGAATGATGTTTTGTTTAAGACTATGGCCACCTTAGTAATAAGTTGTTATGTTATATTGTTGTGAATGTTTTGCTTTAGTTTATTGCTGAATAAAGAGTTCACTATACTACGTGAACAGAACCTTCAAGTTATTCACAGCCTCAGTCCTCAGGAGAGCTACACATGAACTGGTTTTACAACCCAGTGAATACTTCTTGCTTTTATAGATAAGGCCACTTTATACTTAAAACCCTTAGGTTCAAATCAACAGACTAATGTTATGGTGGTGAGATAAAGAATTGGAATCTTGGCAAGACATGTTCCCTCCATAAACAAATCACTACAGATTTCCATGCTAGTGAGGTTGCTTGAGAATTTCTAGGATATTTAAAAGAGGCAAATGCCATCACTGTGTTTATTACTTTTATTTTTCCTCCATTACAAGAGCTTCATTTTCCCCAGTAAATGTAAAGTGAGATTGGAGCACAGGAGGCTATGAATTCACAGACTATAAAGGGAGCATGGAATAAAGAAAGGAAAAATAAAAGAAAATGCCCAAAGTGATGGCAGAGAATTGGAGAAAAATGGTACTGTATTTCAGATGCCCCTTTGTGGCCCTACTACCAAAATCTGGTTATGTCTATTATAGAAAACAATTTTTGAGGGCTTTCATTCAAGTCTTTTCCCTCACCTCTGCTTCTTAGAATCCCTAGCTTTTTTCAAGGTTCAATTTAGGAGCCACCTTCTACAGAAAGTCTTTTCTGATACTTTCAGTTATTAATCCTCTGAACTGCCTGCAATGATTTTCTGTTTACTAGAGGCATATATATTATATCCCCTTTCAGTAAGTACAATGTAAGCTCCTTGAAGGCCAATATTGCTTTGGTATTATGTCTATCACTGTGACTTGAATATAGTGGGTGATTAACAAATATTTGTTGAGTTGATTTGAAAAAAATTCCCAGTTATTTACCTTAAGCTTAAATATGAGTAGAAGGATGCAAAGTCATTGTGATGTAATGTGGAAAACGTGTTTTCAAGAGTAGACTTTTGTAGAGTTCTGGAAGCAAGTTTGATCAAAGTAGGGTATACTGTTAACAATATATCCTGACTAAGCAAAATGTATATGCTACTACCCCCCCAAAAAAATCCCCACATACTAACAGGTTCTGTAGGACTGTGTATTGCTTGAAACAAGTCAAATATTCTCAAAACAAACATCACTTGGAGACTTTATACCAATGATTGTTAGTGTCAGTATTTAGGATTATATACTTCAATTCAACAAACATTTATTCAGATAGCATAAGTCATTGTTGCCATATTATAATATAATAGAATACAGTTGGATGAATAATAATGCAGGATATACCCATATGTCAAATGCCTTTGTTCATCTCCTAACTGGGGTTTGGTTAATTGTGATCATTCTGATTTATTTGCAGTTTAGGAGTGTGCAAAAACTAGGAATCATTCTTACTAATGGCTTTTACTGAACCTCTTCAGTGTTATAATCAGCTGCAGATAAAGAAATTAACATTTCAAAACACACATTGAATTCTTTATTGTATTTCCTATGCTCCCCAAACCTTTTTAATTTTAACCTAGGAAATCTCTCTTTCTCCCATTACAGGACCCATTTGATTAAAGAGCTCATTAGAGAGCTATCAGAGTCTAATTCTTAGTAGCATCCTTTTTCTTTAATTGTAACCTATTCTAAAACCACTTTTTCTCTTCGGCCTCTATTACCACTCAATATAGAGAATAAATATCTATGCCTTTCAAATGAAAGGAATATTTCAAGTTTAGGAAAATGGGCATCCAATTCTGGGAGAAAGCTATTTGCTTGCTCCTTCTACTAAGTTAAGGTGAGAGAATCAATTTATTTTCTAGGCATTCAAATCATTAAAACAAAACAAAAACACATTTCTTATCTTGCTCAAGTTTAGTCCTTTAAAATCTAAGGAACATCCAATACAACAACAACAACAATAAAACAAAAAAGTAAAATTATAGCCAATTCAAAAGATGATCACTAAATGGTGAGCCTGGGGAGTGGGAAGGAGGGAGATAGAGGCATTTTCGTTTTTTGTTCTGTAGTGGTGAATCAAAGAATCTCTGATTGTTGGTGCCACAGCACACTAATCAGAAAGGAGTTAAGGGGCTTGACCATGAAGAATGTGCTTTTATATCAAAGAGCTGGCAAATTGCAGAAAAGAAAAATCCAAATTTCAAATGCAAATTTCCCTATCAGACAACAGAAAAGGAAATCTATTACAGGCAATCCTATCCCTCACCAATTTAGTGTGAAAAATGCAGGCTGGATTCAGTATCTTAGCTTTTCAATCAGACCTTAGGTGCTATGGGTGTTCGTGATTTATATCAGTTTTGAGTGGATATCAAAGTAAAGACCAATGTTGCTGAAAAACAAAATATTTTATTCCCCTTGTCTATTTTCTCCATTTAATGGTTTACTTCCCGTCACTTCCTCTTATTGGGGCACAACTGAGCCTGGAGTCAGGAAGACCTGAATTCAAACCTGGCTTCACATACTTACTAATTATGTGACCCTAAGCAATCAGTTAACCTGTTCACCTCAGTTTCTTCAAATGTAATGTAGTTAATAAGAGCGTCTACATCATAGAACTGTTGTGAGAAACAAATGAGATATTTGTAAAGGACTTAACACAGTGTCTGACACTTAGTAGATTCTATATGAATGTTTATTGCTTTCCTTTTGCCTTCCCCTTCCCTATTGGTTACAATAAGTATTTTTCTTCTCACATTAACTTAACCATATGACATTGCCACTTTCAAAATGAATTCCATTGGGAAATTTTATTTGTGTTTATTTAAATCACTGTTTCCAGCAGACATTCATCCATCTGTGCCTGATGTGAGAGTGGTTATAGAATTCTCTATGTTTTGGGGGCCTACTGTATATCTCACACAGCATTTACCATAATACAGAGTAGGGATAAAAGCTAATTAATACTTTATCAACTCAAGGAGGGCAGCTAGGTGGTACAGTGGATGGAGTGCTGCATCTAGAGTTAAGAAGACATCTTAGTGAGTTAAAATTCAGTCCCAGATGCTTGTGACCTTGGGCAAACCTCAACTCTGTTTACCTCAGTTTCCTTATCTGCAAAATGAACTGAAAAAGGAAATGGCAAACCACTAACTTTGCCAAGGAAACCCCTAATGGGGCCATGAGGAGTCAGGCATGATCAAAGCAAAACAAAACAAAACACAACAAAGAAACTAAATAACAACAAGAACTTGAGCAAAGCCTTTCCTCCTTTAGTTATTTTCTGCATTCAGCTCACCATGGCAGTCAGGTATCTCTTTCCACTGTGTTTTCTCTTCATAGTTTAAGACCATTCTTACTTTGGGTCTAATGATGCTTCTTTATGATTAATATATTTGAATTACACATAAGAGGGCATTTTTTGGAAAGTGTGAAAAGGGGAAATGCTTAATGAGCTTGGAATTTAAGAAGTAAGTCATAAGCTCATCCTGGTCTTGTGATCTGTAGTCCTTGTGACTAAGTGCAAATTTTAAAGAACAAATCATTTAATAAAATAGATTTGCTCTGTGAAGTTTGGGTTTAATCAAAGGGACAAACTTTAGAACCTAGAAGGCCACAAGTGGTCTTGAGGTCACAGGTTCCCTACCCCTGAAGCTGCTTTCATAGTCTTGTCTAGACAGGTAGAAACACTCCACTGTCTATGTCAAAAATTGCTTGAGTGTTTAAAAGTCTGAAAAACCTCTGGTCAAATCACTCCTCTCACACACATAGGATGCAATTGAACTACTTCACTAAACCTCTCAATGTCCCCTGATCACCTAAGAGAATGAAGTGGCAGAGCAGTTTCAGATCCATATTGGTATAATAAATTTCCACAACTGCAGTTCTAAACATTTTGGGAAATCACAGATCCATACCAAAAACACCCACAAACAAAAACAGACCACTTAAATGAATCACTACAGCAATTCTATCCTATTCTTCAGCTTCTTGTCTTTATTGTTGATTATTTGTTGAGCGTTTTCCTGGGAGACCTGTATCCTTTTGTGGAAGTTTATAGCTAGCAAATACTGCTAGCAATACTTAGAAAGATAGAGGTGTAGTAGGGAAGACAGATGATATATCCAAGGGAGGGTTTGTTCATTTATTTTTTCAGGTTCATTTGGCTTTCTCATTCCTCTTTTTAATATTGACAACCCAGAGGAAAAGAATGTATGCCCTGAAATTCCTAAGTGCAATTAACACCAGGATTAAATACAAAGTATGCATATAAGGAAGTCATTTTGCCTCCTTCTCATGACCTGTCACCAAATCTGGCAAAAGCCTCTCCTGCACTGGCAAAAAGAATTTTCAAAGAATCTATCAACAGCTTAGCAGCAGGTGCTCAAACTACTGAAGGCATATTCTCTTTTTCTGTTTTAATAATTCAAGTGAAAGTTTTCCAAAGTACAAAAACAAGACCAAACTTATCAGAAAATTGCCCTTATTCATTCACATCCCCTTTCTTACTACGAGTGTGATGTAAACAATGATTTTGCCTCAAACAAATCAACAATTGAGAAAGCAACTTGTATTGAAAAATTAATTTCACTGATTTAGAAAAGTTGAAATGAAATTACTTTTAAAGATGTTTCTGAGATGACAAATAGAGAGACCAAGTCTAAATCAATTGAGGTTATAATGTTTTTAACCCTACAGAGAATATAGGAAGATGGCTTTAGTCTCTTAGAAAGTACAAGTCATCTCTTCAGGCATTACTATATTTACAATATTTGTCACCATTTTCATTTGTCTTGATGGGTAAAATATTTACACATAATTTTACCATGTGATCATTGTTAATTATATAAATCTTTATGTTCACATTTAATGTTCATTAATAATTAACAGATGATAGAATTTTACTAAAACAGCAAGTCACTGCTACCAGTTTCTTGTAGGAAAATCACTATGTGACAAAATCTATATGGAAAGCTGTAAGAGAGATTAGTTACTTGCTCTAATAAAGTCCTGGTAGGGGCATATCTATATAAATGAAATGTAATGAAAAAAAGTGTGAAATTATTCAATGAGGGAAATCAATGTTGAAAATCAATCTAAATAATTCAGTTAAAAAACACCTTTTTCCTTATTAGAGGGTTTTATTTCAACATGTCATGATTCCGTAATTTTGCTGGTATGGGTATTACTTCCACTAATACAGATTTCAACTTCCATAATTTAAGAGATGATCTTCATGGTTTACTACTATTCATTAACCCAGTAGGCTTTTCTGAACTTACCTATACAAAAGGTGCTCAGTCCATTTATCTTTCCCATACTCAAAATCTCTCCAGCATGGTAGAATTTTCCAGAGTTTCTTTTCTGCTTCTATCAAGGGATTAGGGGGGCACAGGTTACCTGAAGGACAAACCAACCCAGTTCAGAAATGGAGCAGTTATGTGCATTAATAGTGGGCTCTGAGAAAAGGGATAAGTGTAATTGACCCAATATTATGGCTGGAAAAACTTAGACATAGAAAAGTTATCTGTAAAATGATTGAACAGCATTCTAGTTTCCATCAATGTGATGTATTTCTTCCCACTCAAGTATCTATTTGAACAGAGCTTGATAAATAGCTATAGGTAGATTTTATCGTAGATATACCATGATACTGTCCAGAATATTGGTGAAGTAGGGAAGTGCAAGTTAACTACTCACAACTTTACAACATAAGGCAGGTTTTTGCTGTTGCTATTGCTGTTATTGTTTGTTTGTTTTGTTTTATTTCTTTTATCTAAACAAGGAACCTGTAGTCCAAACCTAGAGTAATTTGAATTAACTTGACGCCAGGTGGATTCATCTAGGATACAGCTCTGTTCCCTTCAGGTATAAAAACAATTTTAGGTTTTTGATTGGGAGCTACTGAGACCCCGAAGAACCTCCTTGCCCACTTCCTAAATTCTTGGCAGCCACTCTGATCTATTCTTATCTTCCTGACTTCCATTTAACCACCTTGGGAACTGGTTTTATGTGAATGTATAGCAACAGATGATTTGTTTGCACCAGCTGACTCTGAGTAATCCATTGGATAAGATGTAGAATAAACAACAGAGTTTAAATTAATATATTGAATTTTATGTATACATAGGGACTGGTCAGGTGATTTTACTAGTAATTACAAGTAATACTTGATGAAGAAATTCTCTTTACCAATGAAGGTCTCCAATATGTAGTAAAGCAGAATTGTCTAAATTTATTGAGATCTTAAGTGACTTGGTTGCCACCAACATATGTCAGAGGTAGAACTAAATACCAGGGCTCCCTAGCTTCTAGGATGACTCTCTATCCACTATACAATGCTGCCTCAATAGAAATTTAATAGTGAGGAAATGTATTATGCATAGCTGTCAGTTTCATATGTATATTTATTGTATGTAATGCTGTTGTATATATAAATGTGCATATATAGAAATATATAATTACATTCTATTGGCAAAATTTCTATTAAAAAAAGTCTTTTATTTATTTATTTTTAGTTTTCAACATTCATTTCCACAAGATTTTGAATTACAAATTTTCTCCCTGCCCTTCCCCTACTCCCACTCCAATATATCAAGCCTAATGAATACCCCTTCATGCAATATGTTCTCTCTTATATCCCTCTCCATCTGCCCCCCCCCAGCTTTCTAGTAGGGCAGGATAGATTTACATACCCCAGTGCCTATAAACTTTACTTCCCAGTTTCATTAAAAAAACAATTTTAAACATTTGTTTTTAAATTTTGATTTGTTTTAATTTTCATTTCTTTAAACTTGACATTCTTTCCCATCTTTCCTCCTCATCCATCTCCACTAGGAAGAAATTCAGTATAGGTTGTACATGTATAGTGATGCAAAACATTTCCATAGTAGTTATATTATGAAAGACTAACTGTATTTCCCTCCATCCTGTCCTGCTCCCCACTTATTCTATTTTCTATTTTGACCCTGTTCCTTTTCAAAAGTGTGTGCTTCTAATTACCCTCTCCCTCAATCTGCCCTCCCTTCTATCATCTCTCCTCTTATCCTCTTACTTTTCTGTAGGGAAAGATACCCACTTAAGTTTGTATGTTATTCCCTCCTTAAGCCAAATTCAATGAGAGTAAGGTTAACCCATTTCCTTTCACCTTCCTGCTCTTCCCCTCCATGGCAACAGCTTTCTCTTGCCTCTTTTATATGAGACAATTTACCCTATTCTATCGCTCCATTTCTCCTTCTCCCATTATATTCCTCTCTCACCTCTTAATTGTATTTTTTAGATATCATGCCTTCCTATTCAACTGATCCTGTGTCCTCTTTCTATGTGTACATGTACACACATATACGCACACTCACATATATATACACATATATACCTCCTATACACACAAATATGGATGTAAACATACACACATACATACATATATATTCCCTTCAACTATCCTCATACTGAGAAAAGTCTCATAGTTACAATTATCATTTTTCCATTTAGGAATATAAATAGTTCAACTTTAATAAGTTCTTTATGATTTCTTTTTTCCTGTTTACCTTCTTGTGTTTCCCTTGATTCTTGTATTTGAAAACAAAATTTTCCGTTCAATTCTGTTTTTTTTCAACAAGAATACTTGAAAGTCCTCTATTTCTTTGAATGACCAAATTTTCCCCTAAAGCATTATACTTAGTTTTGATGAGCAGATGATTCTTGCTTTTAATCCTATTTCCTTTGACCTCATATTCCAAGCCCTCCAATCCCTTAATATAGAAGATGCTAGATCTTGTATTATCCTGATTGTGCTTCCATAATACTCAAATTGTTTCTTCCTGACTGCTTGTAATATTTTCTCCTTGACCTAGGAACTCTGGAATTTCGTTATACTATTCCTAGGGGTTTACTTTTGGGGGTCTTTTTCAAGAGTCAATTGGCAAATTCTTTCAATCTCTATTTTGCTTTCTGGTTCTAGAATATCGGGGCAATTTTCCGTGAGAATTTCTTGAATGATGATTTCAAGGATCTTTTTTTGATCATGGCTTTCAGGTAGTCCAATAATTTTTAAATTATCTCTCCTGGATCTATTTTCCAGGTCAGTGGTTTTTCCAATGAGATATTTCACATTGCCTTCTATTTTTTCATTTGTTTGGATATGTTTTACAGTATCTTGATTTCTCATTAAGTCATTAGCTTCTATTTTCTCCAATCTAATTTTGAGGGAGTTATTCTCTTCAGTGAGGTTTAGAAATTCTTTTTCCATCTGGCCACTTCAGTTTGTTAAGGCATTCTTCTCCTCATTGGTTTTTTTGGGCATCTTTTGCCACTTGACTTACTTTATTTTTTAAGGTTTTATTTTCTTCAGTATTGTTTTGGTCTCCTTTAGCAGGCTGTTTACTCACTTTTCATTATTTTCTTGCATCAATCACATTTCTCTTCCAATTTTTCCTCCACTTCTCTTACTTGATTTTTAAAACCCTTCTTGAAGTCCTCCATGGCCTGAAACCAATTCATATTTTTCTTGGAAGCTTTTGAGGCAGGAGTTTTGACTTCTTCTGGTTCCTTGTATTGATCTTTTTGTCCCCAAAAAGGATTCTATGGTTTGATCTTGCTTCCTCTGCTTCCTCATTTTGCCAGCCAATTACTTGACTTTTGAGCTATTTGCTTCAGTAGAACTCTGCTTCTAGAGTGGAAGAGAGCAGAGTTCTAAAACCCTGCAGTGTCCTCAGTTGTCAGAGATCTGAGGAGGGTGCCATCTCTACTGCCACCACAAACCCTGGAACATTGTCCACACACCCCAGGACCACCACCTAAGACCATGTTCCAGATACATACAGGTCAAAGCAAGAGCAATTACCTTCTGAATGATTGTTTGGTCCCCCTTCAATCTGCATGCCAGGAGCTCAGGTGGCAGCCACACAGCAACAAGTGCAGCCACTGAGCCTGTCTACACAGTCAAAGAACATGCTCCATAAATTAGGATGACTGCAGTCAGATATTTGCTTACTAAGCAGAAACTTAATTATATTTTAGATTTTTCTTTGGCGTTCAGAATTCAGCCTTTGTTGTATCTAGCTGAGTTGATTTATTGATTGAACATTTATCTTTCTGTGAACTTTAAGGGCAGTTGCACTGTCCCTTAAGTCAAGCAGCTTCAAATATTGAGAATCATCTCAATTCCTCACTTTCTGTCATTGTATATATTCAATCAGTTTCCAAATCTTGTTGAGTCAATCTCCATGCTATCTCATACATCCTTCCTTTTCTCTCTTCTTAAATAGCTGCCATCCTAACTCAGAACTGCATCACATCCCACCTGGACTATTATAATAGTTTCCTACCCTCCTCTTTCTGTAATCCAGCATTTATATGGCTGTTAAATTGATAAAGCACAACAAAACAAGCAAAACAAACAAGCAAACAAAACAATTAGAAGGCTGTTACAGAAAATTATCCTTTTACAGTGCTGCTTTCTTTATTTTATGTTCTCTGATTTAGTAGAACTTTCATTGTAGAATCATGAGAGTTTATTGTACCTAGCTCACCTCCCTGCCCTATGAACTCTGGTTCTTTTCCTGTCATGCTGCAATGCATGTAGCTATATTTAACCCTTTCTTCCAAATCGTTATTACCATTCCTGAAAAATATATTGACCATAACTATACCTATTGATCAGTCCTATGACTTCCCATAGTAAAATACCCTTTGCTGGCCCCTAATCCCACATATGGGTCATCTTTTCCTATTAAAATGTCAGGTCCTTCAGAACATGGATCGTCAGTCTTTTTCTATTTGTATCACTAATACTTAGCACAGTGTATGTCCCAGAATTAGGGTTTAAATGTTTTCATTCATTCATTCCAGACCAAAGGCAACGAGAAACTGAACTAGGTGGATAGTATTATGAGTAGAGACAATGAGACAGAACTAAACAATGTAGTGAAAATAGAAAAAAGAAATTACCATTTAAAAATTTCATACTTGTAACCTTAGGTGCATAGGTTCCCAAAATGGGCTGTGCAAACACCTGGGAGGCTCTGGAACTCTGAGCACAGTGAAGCTTCAGGTGTAACTAGGAGGAGCAGAATAAAAATAAGGGTTAACCTAACCTAGCCCTGGCGGGGGGGGGGGGAGGAAAGAGTAATTTATATTTTTAAGGAGGCTGCAGGCCAAATAAGTTTGGGAGTTTATTTCCCAATTTCTTTATGCAGGGCATAATACTGACAAGTAAGTTAGAGTATTGGGCCTGAAATTAGAATGAACTGAATTCAAATCCAGCCTTGCACCCTTCCTAGATGTGTGACTCTGGCAAGTTTATTCAATTTCTATCTCCCTCAGTTTTCTCTATTCTAAAATGGAAATAATAATAGTACCTACCTTATATGGTTATTGTCAGCATCAAATAAAATAATATTTATAAATTGCTTAGCACACTGCCTGACAAATAGTAGGAGTGTAATAAATAAGTATTTATTCTCTTCCCTTTACCCCTTAATACAATATTTCCCTCATAGTCAATGTTTAATAAATGCTTTTCCATTTCAAATGACTGGATATGTGGAGTGAAGGAGAATAAGGACTTGAGTATGTCTCCAAGGTTGCAAACTTGGAGGAGTGGAAAGATAGTGGTGCCCTCAATGGAAATAGGGAAGTCTAGAAAAAAAGTAGTAACTTTGAAGGGGAAGATAATGAGTTCTTTATTGGATATGTCAAGTTTGAGATGACAACAGACTGTTCAGTTTGAAATGCCCAACGGGCAACTGCTAATGTAAGACAAGAGAGAGATTAAGCTTGTAAATATAGTTTGAGGAGTCATCTGCATAGATGTGACAAATGATCTTGTGGGAGTTCATTACATCATCAAATGAGAAAGTGTTGAGAGACCATAGAATAGGGCCCAGGTGAGAGTCTTGACTTACAGTTAATGAGCATGATATGGATGATGAACCAGCTAAATAGACTGAAAAAGATTAGTAAGATAGGTATACGGATAATTAAGGGATAGCAGTTTCACACAAATTCAGGGAAGAGAGAGTTTCCAGGTGTAGAAAGTGGTCAATAGAGTCAAATACTAAAAAGAGTCTGAGAAGGATGAAGACTGGTAAAAGATCATCACAACCAGCAATTAAGGGATCACTGGTGAATGCAGAGACAGTAGTTTCAATTGAGTACCATCAGAAGTCAAATCACAAAGGGTTGATGAATGAGAAGAGATAAAGTGGACATAAAAAAGCATAGACAGCTTTTTCAAAGAGTTTATCTTGAAAAGGAGGAAAGACGTAACACAACAGCTTAAGGGAATGGTAAATTTAGTGAGGATTTTCAAACAATGAGAGAGACTTGGACATATTTGCAGACAGAAGGGAAGTGAAACTGTGGTCAAATAACTTCACTGCTTTAGGATTTTTCATTTATGGAAATTAAGAGGCTAATCTAGATTACCTCTAAGTTCATTTAAATCTCCCAAATTCTGTGACACGATTCCATAAGTTCCTATTACTGCTGTTTTCCCACCACATTTAATCTACAGAACAATGCTTTAGGAGAGTATGGCTAACCATCCAAAGGGCCACCATGGAATTGTGTGAAAAAGATGACCAAGTAAGAGAATCAGGTAATAGGTTGTAAAGAGTGGTATGATGAGGGATAACTATTTTCATTCCTTTAATTCAGTTGGAATGAGTAATAACATAATATTTTTATGTTCTCTCCTCAAGTAATCTATTACACTCCCAAACAGCATTCATGGTATCATTTGATCTGAAAAAGAAATGCTCCCAAATAGGGTTTTTTCGGTTACATTATAAAGTCTTAGAACACATCAGAATGGTTTGCTTCAGCTATTAGGCAATGTAGCCAAATTGAGCTAGACCATGAAAGCTTTCAGAAAGCACAAGCATCATGAATGTAACTATTGATAACTAATCAATCAGTTTTCTTTTTTGCAATCTAATCCACTTCTAATTTCAAGTTTGAGATGCCTCCAATGTTGATTAATCTTTCTATGCCGTTTGAGAATATTCAATAGATGGATCTTCCTACCTTCTGGTCGGCAAACACTCCTTATAATTTTCTAATCTTCTTCAGTCTGTGAATAGTGGCATATAATCCAGTGTTATAGATCTTACCTTCCCAAAGACATATTTTCAATATGAATTTGAGGAAGTGTACTAGCGTGTTCAGTGGTAATAACCACTGAATAACTACTCCACCCATTTGAAAGCTCTCCAACATTACATCTTTTACTTGGCTTCTGGTCAAACAGATCCTAGCAAAAAGACTACCTTCTAGCTCTTTAAAGGGGAAATTATTTTAATGCTTTTGTACTTTTGCAAGGAAAGGGTTATAAAACTGCTTTGTTTTCTTCACACTAGATGAACAGGAAGGGCCTAGGCACATACATATATAATACTTTTATATTTATATGGATAATCTTCCCTTAAAGGCTGCTGTTCACTACTGAAGTGTCTTCATTAAGGTAAATATTTTCCTTAATGGCTGCCTTCTCTATCTGATGCTCTGGGCCATGGCTTATTGTACTGAGCCAAACCTAATGTGAAGCAAATTCACTCTCTGATTTGAACTACAGTATGTGTTGGTACAGAGCCATGAAATAAATGTTGTGGGAAGATTGATATGAAAAAAGAATAAATTCATTTACTAGAGTCCTTCATAACTTAAGGACATAAAGAATTGCGAAGAAAACCTGTAATCAAAAGAATTTATCCTTTCAATTTCTTAATGAAGGCATTTACTCAGCCCTCAGAAATAGTAGTAAGTAAAAGTAGTACTACTTTTTAATACTGTGCCCTAAATTACAGGGCACTTCATCTTCTGACTTACCGCAGTGGCAACAATGACAATGACTACTTTTGCTACTGCTACCACCAATACTACAACTAGTAATTATAATTAACATTTATGAGATAACATACTTGAAGATTTGCAAAGTATTTATGTATAGTATTGTAACTGATCAAAGGTTTATAGCCTGCATTTCTTAATTTTAATGTCTAACAAAATGGTCCATGTCCCTGAAGTTCTTCCACTCAGCTTAAAACTAAAATGCAAATCCATATGATTGTGGCAATAGCAATGACATTGAGGGTATGGGGAGAAAACAATAACTCTTTTTGCCTTTAAAGGAAACATGTATGTGAATATGTATGTATGTATATATATTCTAACTATGAAATTCTATGCTTATTGTATTCAATGTTCAAGGTATATTTGGCATAGAATATACATTTCCCTATTGTTAAAAATAAACAATATTAGCAGTCTTTTAAAATAGATTGCCAGATTTCTAAGAGCCATTACAAAATAAATTATTTAAATTAAATCACATTTGCCTTCTCTATGCTTTTACATAAAATATGTTAATGTTTTGCTATCATGCAAAATATCAAACCTTAAGTATTGGAATGGTTCAGATGCAAAAAGAAAACCTCTCAAATTAAATTATCTGTGCCAATCATTGCTCTAAAATACTAAATAAACCAACAATATTATTGGAAGCCATTGAAAGCTCCTTACAGTTTTCCTTTTTCTTTTTTTGAATAATTTTATTTATTTTCTTGTTTACATCATTCATTTCCACAAGATTTTGAGTTACAAATTTTCACCCCATCTTCCCCCTACCCACAACCCCAAAACAGTGATCCCACTGTAAAGCCCCTCCCCCAGTCTGCTCTCTCCTACATCCTTCTCCATCACCTTTCTAAGTCTCTGGTAGGGCAGGATGGGTTTCCCTACCCCAGCGCCTGTATATCTTAATTCCCAGTTATATGTAGTTAAAAATAATCATTATTTTACAAATATATGATATACACATATATGTTAACATTTGATTATTGAACTTTAAATTCTAGATTCTTTTCCTTCCTCCCTCATCACACACCCCTGCTGGAAGGACAAGCAATTCAATACAGGCTGTACATGTGTAATTACACAGGACATCTCCACAGTAGACATATTGTGAGAGAATGATTATATGTCTCTCTTACCTATCCTTCACCCCCCAATCTATTCTTTACCCTTTCCCTGTCCCTTTACAGAAGTGTATGCTTCCAGCAACCCTTCCCATGGCCCTGCCCTCCCTCTGTCAGCCCACCTTTCATCCCCATCCCCCCTATTCTCCTGTGTGGCAAGATACCCAGTTAGAGTTTATGTCATTCCTTCCCTAAGCCAAATTCAACAAGAGTAAAGTTGACCCTTTCCCTTTTGCCTCTGTTTTCCCCTTCATTGTAACAGTTATCCCTTGCTGCTTCTACATGAGATGATTAAACTCATTCTGTCTCTTCCTGTCTCCTCTCATTCTAATCCTCTCCCACCTCAGAATTATACCTTTTAAAGTATCATCCCTTCCTATTCAATTGATCCTGTGTCCTATATGAACTCACAAACACACATACTCAGATATGTATTCATATGTATATATACCCTCCTATATAGACTTATGCATTGGTATATGTATATATACATTTGTATTCCCTTCACCTATCCTCATACTGAAAAAAATTTCATAAGTTACTATTATCGTTTTTCTATGTTGGCATGTAAATAGTTCAACTTTGATAAGTTTCTTATGACTTCTTTCCCATGTTTACCTTCTCATGCTTCTTGTGTTTGAATGTCACATTTTCTGTTCAGTTCTGGTTTTTTCATCAAGAATGCTTGAAACTCCTCCACCTCACAGAATGATCATATTTTCCCCTGGAAGATTATACTTACTTTTGCTGGGTAGGTGATTTTTTTATTTTAATCCTAGCTCCCTTGATCTCTGAAATATCATATTCCAGGCCCTTTGATCCCTCAGTGTAGAAGCTGCCAGATCCTGGGTTATCCTAATTGTGTTTCCACAGTATTCAAATTGCTTCCTCTTGGCAGCCTGTACCATTTTTCCTTCATGTTGGGGAATCCAGAACCCGCTTATAACATTTCTAGGAATTTTCTTTTGGGGATCTTTTTTAAGAGGTCATTGGTGAATTCTTTCAAGTTCTATTTTGCCCTCTGGTTCTAAAATATCAGGGCAATTTTCCTTGAGAATTTCTTGAAGGATACTTTCTAAGTTCTTTTTTTGATCATGGCTTTCAGGTAGTCCCATAATTTTTAAATTGTCTCTCCTGGATCTATTTTCCAGGTCAAGGGTTTTTTCAAGGAGATATTTCACACTGCCTTCTATTTTTTCATTCGTTTGTATCTGTTTAATTGCATCTTGATTTCTCATAAAGTCATTTGCTTCCATCTGTTCTGCTCTAATTCTGAAGGAATTATTCTCTTCAAAATGTGTTTAAGATTCTTTTTCCATCTGGAAAATTAGACTTTTTAAGGCATTCTTCTCCTCATATGCTTTTTGAGCCTCTTTTGCCATTTGAGTTAATTTGCCTTTTAAGGTGTTATTTTCTTCAGTGAGGTTGTTGACTCTCTTTTCATGATTTTATTGCATCATTCTCATTTGTCTTCCCAATTTTTCCTCCACTTCTCTTATTTGGTTTTCAAAGCCCTTTTCAAGCTGAGCTATGGCTTGTAGACAATCTTCATGCTTCTTCCAAGCATTTGGTGTGGAAGTTCTGACTGTGTTTTCTTCCTCCCATTCCATGCTTTGATCCTTTTTGTCCCCAAAAAAGGATTCTAGCATTTGGTTGCTGTTCTTACCTTGCTTCCTTTTCCTGCTCATTTTGCCAGTGAATTATTTGTGTTTTTAACTCTGTGGAACTCTGCTTCCAGAGGAGAAATCTCTGTCCCAAATCACTGAAGTTTTCACAATTACTGGAACTTTTAAGGGGCTGCTGAAGCCCCCACCACATTTGGCTCACTGAAAATGCACCCCAGGACTACCACCCAAGACCATGATCCATATCCAGGTTGCTCAACTCAAGAGCACTTGTCCTCTGAACAATAGCTTGACCCCTGAACAATAGATTGACTCCCCTGCAGTCTGCAGGCCTGAAGCTCTGAAGTAACCACGTGGAGGCAGCTGCCACTTTTGCCACTTGTGCCACTTCCACTGCTTCCTGCCCTGGGGGCAGTTTGGCCAGACTCCTTTTCTCCCCCAAATTTAGCTGAACTCCACTGACCTTTCACTTAGTCCTTTTTTCTTCTGTCTTGATAAATCTGGAAACTGCCACAGCTGCTGCTGATCCACTCTCCTGAAGACTCCAGCTGTGGCTCTTCCTGACCACCCTGGGGCCAAGCTGTGGTTTCAGGCTGGACTGGTTTAGGCTCCCAACCTGCTGTGATGAACCCCACCTGCCGAGCTGCCTTCACCAAGAGATGTGTTTTCTGTATTTTTGTGAGGTTTGAAGCCCTAAAATTTGTTTAGAGTCATGTTTTATGGGTATTTGAGGTGCCTATGTAGGAGCTGCGAAACCTTGTTGCTTCTACACAGCCATCTTGGTTCCGCCCCCCCCCTCCTTACAGTTTTAAATTAAAATATTTACCTTTGTGCTCTTCCTTTTAAGATAAAGTTTATTGATATCTTTTTTTTCTGTCACCTACAGTTCTGATTGTATCCTTGCCCCTTCTGCTTATCAAGGCTACCCTTACAAAAAGAAAGGAAAAAAATCATCACTAGTGGAGTCTAAAAGTATATACAATTTTCCACATACATGGTTCCATACTCATAGCCCCCTAAATTTGAATAAGAGGAGGAGGTGCATTTTCCAATCTTTTCTTGTAAGGAAGCAAAGGAAGTTGTGAAACCATTGTCTCCATAACTATGCAAAAACAAAATGATCTGAGAATGTGTTCTTATGGAAGATAATCATTTTATTTATATCACATATCCTTTTTCCCCATTAAAGTTGCAAGAGGTTGCAGGGTAAATTAGAAATAACTGTGGCTTTAGAGTCAGAGAGTCTGGCCTCAAATCTTGCCTCTGATATTTTATGTGTGAGACTTTGAGCAGCTCTTAAGTTCCCTGGCCTTCCATTTCCTCATTTATACAGCAAAGGATCAAGACTAAAGTGAGGTCCCTTCTAGCTCCAGAGCTATGATCCTCTGTAAGCTGAGAATTGGTGACATGAAGAAGAATGCCCGGAGACTAAAATTTCTGCCAAGATTTGGTAAATGTGTTAACAGTGATAGATGTTTATATTCTGCCAAATGAGTTATCATTCATGACATTCAGTCAAGCACTTTTGTCAGAGAGATTTAAGAAATCAGGAAGGAACTGCTTTCTCTTCCAGGTTCTTATGTCCAGAGTCAGCATTTTAGATGATATGGTTAGTTCAATGATTTTTCCATTATGCCATGTCCTTGAAGAATGACTATTTTGTCATTGTCATTGATCAATCCTAGCCATCTAAAAATCTTGAGGCTTTGAAGACTTCTGGGAAACCTCTCACCCTCTTCCTGAACTTTTACATTTTCTGAGAGTGTGGTAACACTCAGAGGAAAGGTAAGATTGTGAAAAGGAGTATTTCTCTCTCTACTGTTCCCTCTTTATCTCCTTCCCATGCTGGTTCTATTACACAAATCCTTGCATCTGTCATAGAATTTGATAAATCAACCTGGTGGGAGATTGTTTTTAAACAGAAGCCTATAATATTTGCCAGATAACAAAGACTTACTCTTGAGTTTATTTGGAGGCAGGACCTACGAAGTCCTGATTAAGGAAACTTCTTTTCCATGTTGATCAGCAACTGTGCTGCAATTTACAGTCTCTAAGAGTTGCATAGGGTCTCAAAGGGTTAAAAGACTTGCCTAGAGTCAATCAACTAGTATAAAGACTTGAAACTAGGTAATCATACCTCCAAAAACAGTTCTGGATCTATTATACCACACTCTTCACAAAGCCAAATAAAAGAACGAAAAAGTGATTATGTATTCTCTTTTCTGTAATCAGAATTTTTAAAATGACCTGGGAAGGATAATATTTAAACTAGAAAGTAGCTAGTTCTGACCCAGTTACAATAAACTGGGATGTTTCGGTCTGGAAACTTCCCATTAACAAGAAAAAAGCATACTACATACTAGTTTAAAATACAAATCAATTTATTTCATATGAAGCAATTTGTAAACTATAACCTGATCTGAATTTTTATTCATATATTAAACCAACACTCATGTATGTGTGCTATGACATAAAATGTACCTCTGCTCTTCATATAAAAAAGGTCTGTATCAACTACAATAAAAATAATTATGGTTTTAGGGTATTTTTAATTCAAAGGTCTCCCTAACTACTTTTCATTCTACTATAGAGAAATTTATAATGTTCATTATAGGAAATATAGATTGCGGCAAATGGGTTCATAGAACCTATAAACAAAAGTTATCAATCATTGAATCACTCATGGATTTTCCACCACTGCCAGGCAAAAAAATAAAGGTTTTCCCTTGTTTAAACAATAGCATTTGTACTTTGACCCTACCCACAGCCAACATCTTTTTGCCTATTTATAGTACAAAAGTTATTTTATTCCAGTGCAACAAAAGCTCATGGTATAAATTATACATAGATAAGTTAATAGATACCATTTCTTAATTCATGCTGATTTGACTTAACACATTCAATTGCCATTTATAATAATTGATTATTGCAAACAATTATTTCCCAAGATCAGATTGATCCTTCCCTTTGGACCCATGTCTACCATTCAGTTCCACTTTCAAAATGCTTTTTCTGGAGGTTCACCAAGTAGTTCTGTCTTTGCCTAGTTATTGTGCAGCATCTCTTCAACAATTTTCTTTTCTGGAGTTTCTCTTCTTATAATTACAAGTTAAATGGTAGAAACTTCTCTCTTGATTTCTCAGTCCCTAAGGAAATAATCCTTTCAATCTGTATTCTTCAGCCTTTAACCATTGAGTTCAGGGTCAACTGTACTCCAGGGAGCATCCTGACCCTCTGAGCTCTCACTCACAGTAATTTCTGAGAACTGGTCCAGGGCAAACAACTCTCATTGGTTCTGTTATTCCTTTCCTATTCTACTGACTTTTCTTATGGATTGTTTTGTAGTCTGACAATTGTAAGAATTTCCCATTCTTTCTCCGATCTCCCAGTTTAAAAAAAAAACAGGTTCACAATTCTACCTGTGCTCAATACACAGACACACACACACACAGACACACACACACACACACACAGACACACACACACAGACACACACACAGACACACACACAGACACATACACACAAAGAGAGAGAGAGAGAGAGAGAGAATTAGACGTAAGAATGGATATCTGGTATTTTCTCTACTATTGTCTCTTCTGGCTGGCATTCTGATGTAGGTATTTATGCTGCCTACTCTTACTCTTGATCCTTTTTGTGTATAGGGAAATAATTTACAACACAACTCATAAAATTTGGAGGAGCATCACCACAAAGTTATTTCAGTAACTTTTAGCACCCTTTTCAAATACCATTTTTTAAAAATGCAACAGTGAATTCATTCAGGCCAGTTATTGTGCAAGTTGTTTTTAATTGGCAAATATGTGAGTCAGGTATAAAGATCTCAAGAACTTGCACCTGCAGATTGAGAAAGATTAATGTAAAATTGAATGTTCAATATTCCTAAACAATAATAGTCAGACAAATATGTACAACATTTGGTTCCTAGAGTTATAGTCATGTGTTTTGCTTATATTGATGTCAGAAATGTTTTATATGAAATGTAAATCTCATCATATAAAAACATAGATAAAACCTTGATTCAACTTGAAATACTAAATTATTCTAATTGTATGATATTAATAAACTAAATTTTGAGAATTACTAGGACAATTCAAATTCTTCTTAGATGTCAATAGATGATGAATATCATTCATGATTTTCGTGGAATCATTTCAAGATTGATGATACATGCTTAGAACATTTCATATGTGCAAAATCTGCAGAACATAATTTTCCTTTCCAGATATA